>VZRQ01007127.1:251-29559 GCA_013397975.1 Machaerirhynchus nigripectus
TTTTCTCCTTTTCCTTTATTTATTTCATTTAAATTTTTAAATTTTATTTTTGGAAGGCTGCACGCTTCCCGTGGAGATGCTGGTGTAGTTTGGGAGATAGGAAAGGAGGAAGGGAGCTGTGTCTGATTCTCTTGGGTTGTAGCTCCCTTTGGCTCCGTATTAATTCCCAAGGCTTGCCAAAGAAAGCTGTCCCACTGGGTCGTGTGATGGGTCAGGAGGCCCAGGTTTCCCTCCTGGCCCTGATAGGATTTGTTCCTTTTTTAAGAGGAATAAAACAACTGTGATGTTTTTATCTGTGAAACTTTGGTCAGTAACCTACTCCCAAGGGGAAGGTGGGGAACTCCTCGGGTTAAGGAAGAAAGCACTGGCTGATGAGCCATCCCCACCGTGGTCTCCTAGAGGCTCCTGTCCCTCTGGAGATGCCTCAGGAGGAGCTCTGGCCATCCTCAGTGGGGGAAGCCCCAGGTACAGGTAGTTCCTGTAGCTCTGCAGCCTCCACCTGCCCTACTGTCAGCATGGCAAAGGAGAAACATTGGGGGATTGCCCTGAGGACTCTGAAGTTTGAGGGACAAGCAGAAACCCACAGAGATCCAAAACAACAATAGACAAACCCTGTGAGGATGGTCCTTGCTGGCCCCAGCAGCCTGGTGGAGCTCACAGCAGGAGAATCCCTTTCTGAGCCCCCAAAAAAGCATCTGGAGCTGCAGTGTGCAGCTGGAGAGGCTGGAGCACCCCCGGATCAGCCACAGCAGCAGCCTCTTTAGCCTCTCCCTGCCATGAACCCTGGAGCCATTCCCTCTCCCACCATCAAACCGCAGCTTTGGCCAGGGCTCCCTCCCTCCCACTGCCCACCCAGGGCCCAGCAGAGTCCCAAGCTGTAAGATGAGCAGGCAGAGGAAGCTGTGCTGGTTCCTGTACTTTAATGAGAGCCACAGAGCTGCTCTGTGGCCACCGCACCCCCAGAGCTGCTGACCCCGCCGAAGCCCAGGCTTTGCTGTGGCTCTTTGACGATGCTTTAGCAACCGCCCTCCCCAGCTGCTGCCTCTCCATTCACTCGGGACTTTTTTCTGCAGACACCTTCGTTCCTTCCTGTTCCAGACCTGCCCAAGTGCTACCTGCCAGAGTGCCAGCCCTCCGACCTGACAACAAGACGGGCAGGGAAACTGGAGATTCTCGCTGACCCGATGCACGACCTGTCCTGTTGCCCGCCCCTTCCAGCTCCTGCTCTGACAGATGGAACAGAGGGTAACCCCTGATGCTGGCACTGCTGGTGAACAGCTGACTGGCCATGTCCAGCTGCCCGAGGGGCTGTCTGCCTGGGCCTTTGCCAGCCCCCAGCCCCTGGTCCGTGCTGGCTGGACGCACATGGGTGGCAGCATCCTGAAGTAGCCTCAGTGCTGGGCTGAGCCTGGCGAGGATTCAGACACGGGCACAACACCCTGTCACTGGGAATATGCAGCTCCCAGCCAGCTCAAAGTACAGGTGTAGGGAGCTGGGGTTTTAGAAACATCTCAGTGCATGAGGAGCCACTGCTAGCAAGGGTCTCTAAGGGTTTTATCTTCACAGCTCTGCTGGGATAGCCGGAGATGCAGTCAACCCTGTGTTGCAGAAGTGCAGGGAGGGAAGAGGATTCTGGCTGGGTGTGAGGGGCTTGGGTGGTTTCTGAATGCCTTCTGCTAAGGGTACTTGTCTGACAGCAAATACTGCAAAGGGGGTGGTAGCCAGCCCTCAGCCACACCATTTAACAGCTTGCTTGCATGGATTAAAATGCTAATGAAGTCAGAAAAACAAAAGGACTGGTCACCAAACATCACTCTGCCATGCTCGACCATCCCAAAGCAGTGGGGATTTTCCCCTGAGCTCCTGCTTGAGAGTGAAGAGGGTGGCAGTGCTCAGCAGTGCTCCAGAAGCAAACAGGAGACATGGCCAGGGATGTCCTCTCTATTCCCTGAGCTGATCTCTCCCAGTGTGGGAGGCCTGTGTCTGGATTCTTTCATGATCAGAAGGGAGCAAAGACACAGCCATCTCCTGTAGCTTCAATGCCACCCTGACAATGAGGTGAAGTAAGCCCTGGCAAGTTTTCTCTCTCCACTAAATAGAAGGAGAGTCTGGACAAGCAGCTCAGATGGACGTGTCTCCATATGGACTGCACCTAACATCGGAGGGCTTCAAACATCTGCTTGCCAAGCCCATCTGAAGCTGTCTCGTGCTAATGACAAAACTCCTGGGGGCTTTTCCCTTCCTGCTCTGCCCCTGTGTATCCCAGAAGTGCAGTTTTTCTCCCTTTCACACACAGACCTGCTGCAGAGGGTCTCAGCTGCTTTTAGCACTCCAGGGCAATGCGGAGACAGCATGGCTCCTTCCACTTGCTTTGCACCAACATAAATCCTTCCCCTACTTGTGTCATGAACCAGATCAGTGCAAAATCGATGCACCTCAGCAAAGCTCTGCTGAAGTGACTGGGTCTCCCCTGAGTTATGCCAGTTGAGATTCCAGCTCACCCTATCCGAAGGGTAGGATTTGGGTGAGTAATTGATGGTGATTCCTGACTAATGCACCTTCTTCTCCTCCCGTGTCTCAGGGGCATTGGTGCAGAGGGAACTGCCATCCTCAAACGTGGTCACCTACCAGCAATTCACCCGGGATCTGTACCGGGAAAGGCTGTACAACGCTGATAAATACAAATACCATAACCTTGGCTCATCTATTTTAATGAAAGGTCAGTGGATGGAGGCTGTGGCATGAGAATGCCCCATGAGAATGACTGGTGGCCTTCAGCCTGGCTTTGGGTTTTTAGTTTAATTCCAGAAGAGACTGAGGAGGGTGAAGGGAAAGTGAGCAGCACACATCCCCTGTAACCATCTGCCCATCACTGGGAAGAAGCAGGGCAGAGAAAAACAGTTATTTTCTAGAAGAGGTTGGAGTGTTGTGAATGGTGTTTCTTTCACCCCAGTTTCCAGACAGGCCACCCTGTGGAGCACAGTGCTGCTCAAGGTGGTCTCCCTGGAAATAAGGTCATGGCACAGGAGCTGCTGCTGGGTTGCATTAACAGCCTGACATGGTCGTGCACGTGTGAGACACCTGTAACCTCAGCCACAGTGACAACAACACAAATGCTCTATCAATGACTCATTGTAGGAATGTGTCGTTCTTAAAATACCCAGAAAATGTGAAACACCTACAGTGGGTGGCTCTTCTCTGTGTGTCCTCCCTGCACATTTATCCCCAGGCAGATCTGCCTGATCAGAAGGACACACACCAAGCTGTTAACACACAGATAAGACATCTCTGGAGAGTCAGGTGGGAGATGGAACCTCTTCAAACCAGCTACCACAGGGATTTTTGGGGAAGATATCACAGCAGATGTGATGGTGTTCAGTTAGGGGTTAAGTGAACCATGGATCTCTTCCCTGGTTTAGTCCCTGATTGATGGCATGAAGGAAAAGAAAATCTAGACAGTAGGGGGAAATATATCCCAGGTGACAAGTCAGTATCCAGACAGGAAGATCACAAGATATCAGTTCCAGGTCTGCCTTGTGTGGCTTTCCTCACACAGGCTATGGAAAATAAGGGCTGAATAATCTCACCTAAATGAACTTATCTACACCAGGGAGGCAATTCCTGCATTTTCCGTTGGCTAATCCCTTCATCATGGGAGCTCCAACAGGAGAACTGGAAGCACAAACAGCCGGTGGAGCTCAGGGGAAGGGGGAGCACTCAGGCTGTGCAATACAGGAGACAGAGATCCAAAAAAATTCTTTAAATTATTTGGGTTCTCTTTCACTAGACTACTCTAACCTTGAGTGGAAAAGTATCTACAATCAAGATTACCAGCCCCGGACGGGAATTCATGATGGATTCTATACAGAGGAGATAAGGCCTTCTCCCGTTTTCCCTGAAGAGAGCCGCTTCAATTAGTAAGGGAGAGTGGGATGGGGAGGAGAGGGTGGCTGCTGGGAGTGGGGGACAGGGTAAGAGCAGCGCAGGGAGGTTTTGGGGCTGCTTGGAATTGGAAGGTGTTTCTCAAGCATAAATCTCCCTGTCCATGTTATCCAATGAGACCAAAGAAATTCCCTCAGGGACAAGTCCACTCTCAAAGCCTGATCAGCCTTTTCTTGAAAAGTTTTGCAGCGGGGTTGGTAGGAGTGGGGAGACAATTTCTGGGACAGCCTCATCCCTGTGGAAAGAAGATCCCTGTGGGGCTAGGGCGAGAGGCATGTCTCATCATTTCCATGCCCAGGCTTCCCCTGGGAAAGGGCTCTCTCAAATCAAACAGGGCAGGAACTGTTTGCAATGTGACTCATCTGCACACTATGAACCAAACAGGCATAAACTGCTCCTGAGCTCTCATTTCTCACTGGAAAGGCAATTCCTCCCTGCTGCCTCATGCCCCCCACCTTCCCCTAGCACACATATATTTCAGCTCTGCACTGCAGATTTTAATCTGTGATCCTGGAGTTGTATGTGGGCTGGAGACCGAGCCTCTGTAATGGTTGGTCCACATGGGAGATGGATCCCGATGACAGCCGCGTGTGTCGCAGCATCTGCCCCGTTCCTGATGGAGACAGGCTGTCCCCCTCTCCCCCATCCCATCTGAATGTGCTTTGGTTTGCTCTGCACAGATTCCTGGCTGGGTGGCCAAACGCCACAGGAGGGGAGGCGTTGTGTCCCTTGTCCTGGGGCACAAAGAACAGGATGGAGGTCCTCTCCTTATCCCCTTCTCCGTGTTCTCTGCAGCAGCCGCTGGGTTTCTGAGTATGCAGACAGCTACAGCATCTTCCTCAAGAGGCTGGACTGGTCATCGCCCATCTCTGCGCAATGGCTGCCCTTTGGGAAGGATGCGCGCTGGACGCCGCGGTGGAAAGAGACCAGTCACTGAGTGGCACCAAGGTGGCCGTGGTCAGCACCAGGATCATCCATTTTGGCACTGAAAGCTGGGATTCCAGGGACTGAGGCAGTGGGAAAAATTATATATAGTTGTGGGATCTGGTACAAACTACCATGAGAGTAGTTTGGCTTCTGGAATGTTCTGAGTAGCAGCATTTGCCCCAGCTCAGTGCAGGAGGGTTGGACTAGATGACCCTTAAAGGTCCCTTTCAACACAAACCATTCTATGATTCTATGATTTCTGGGCTCCTAGAAAGCAATTTTCTAACCAGATCTAATTAGGAGAATATTTTTCACTGTGAGGGTGGTCAGACACTGTCTGGAGACTGAAGAGGTGGGGGAGTGGCATGGAGGTGTTCACTGGGTGACAGTGCTGGGTCTGAGTGGCCTCATCTAGGCTGGACCTGTTGGGCCAGGACACCCACATTATTCCACGCTTTTCTGATTTCTTTTAGGATGTGTTACCTGTGTTGTTCTGTGATTACAGCTCTTTGGCCCTCAAGATGCCTGTGTGATACTGCTCATCAGAGACCCTGAAAGCCTTGGATACCTCATCTCTTCCAAACCCACCACCATGTCTGTCAGATGTGAAATGTTCGGCAGAGTGTAGATTAAGTGCAGATTATGATTAAAATCTCCCAAGAACCTCAGCTTTTATCATTGTCAGGAAAAATGTTTTTGGGGGGACAATGGAGGCTACAGAGCTAAAATCACTCAGGCAGTTTCAACTTACGTACTTTAAAAAAAACTTGATGATAAACTTTGTCTCTCAGCAAGAAGCAGTGGGTGTTAAACAGCATCGTTGGTGTTAATTTACTCCCTAAAGCCTTGTGCACTCACAGGCAGGGAAATGTCTGTGTTATTCAGGGCAGCTGAGTTCCAGCCTTGCAGAGCTCCTTCCCCTCCTTTACATTAAACACCTTATTCCAGGTGTTGGCCGTCAATTTCAGCTAACACTGGGTAAACCAGAATTGAGTTTGCATGTCCGTTTGGGATTTTTAAGTTTCTGGAAGGATCAAGGCTGCTCCCAGCCTGAAGATGGCAATGGAGAGCCACCGAACCCAGACCTGGGAAGGGCTGACAGCCCTTCTGCTGTGGCTGTAGTGACCTGACTGGGTCTTCAGAATTGATGCCAAAATTATCCCGGAGTAGGTGGTGTAGAGAAACCTCTCCGTGACTCCTAAAAGGTATTCCTTTTAATGGACATCTTTGCAATATTGAGGGATAAGCAAGACATTTTAACAGACACAGCTGAAATATCAAAAATAATGAGAACAAATAACTTATTTTACAGTGATATCAAATATCCCCAGACCTGCTGGGGACAGGGACTGTGCAGACACAGCAGCACGCTGGTCCCTGCCCCAAGGAGTTTATCATCTAAGCCCTGGGGGATTTAGCAAAATGATGTCTGACAGGGCCAAGCTCCAAACAGATGATACAGGGAAGTAGAGGGATTCAGTGTTTCTGAAAAGCTGCTCTGGTGTGGGGCGTGGCTGACCATAGCCCATGCAGCATTTGGGATTTCCACTGTAGCTAAGTAGAGTGGACTAGCGGCAATTTTGGAGGACAGAAACAATGAAACTACCTTTAACTTAAAAAATAGGGGAAAGTACTTGCTTACATCAGAGAGGAGACAGAGTTTGACTTTGGGAAAAACGAGGCCATGAGAACAGAGACGTTTTAGGTGGAAAGACGTACTTTTACACCACTTAAAATCAACCCCCTGGCCTTAATTTTCCCTTATGAAAAAAAATCATTTTCCTGCCTGCCCATGCTGGAGTTGGGCTCCTCAAACTGATTTCCACACCGCTCTGCTGTGTTCTGTTACGCTGACAGGGGCTGTGTCTAGATGAGTTCTCAGAGCACACGTACACGGTAACATCAGTGGGCAAAAGCGTGCTGCTAAATGCTAATCACAACGGTGGAAACAAATGCCTGGATCAGAAGATGCTGTTGTGCTACACCCTGTAATGAGGACATTCAATCAGGCAGATGGATGCTGGGCTTGCTAAAGTGGTCCTTAACTTTGTGCCGGGGAGAAGGAAAGAAGCTGCTGATGTTGGAGATAAATGTCCTTCCTGGATTTCCTGACAGCATCCTTGCTCAGGTACTTCCCAGATTTGGAGACCAGGCTTAGAGATGCAGCTTTTGAAACCTGTCCTCCACGTTTCAGCCCCCACCCAGGATCCAGCCTGTTGCATCCCCATCTCCTGCCATTTCTCTTCCCAAAGTTTTCTTTCAAACCCTTGTTTCTCCAGCCCTTGTTGCCCCTTCCCAGTATGGGTCTGTGTCATGGCAGTGATGCTGTTTGTGCTTTCCCCCCGCCCCAACTCCCTGCTAATGGAAATGATGATGGTCCCAAGGCAGTTCAAACACACCAAAGGGCTCTCAGGGCCCCAGGGAGTCACTGCTGCATGCAGGGGACATTCAGGCTGCTTGCAAATATATATCCAGATGGCAGAAGGGAGCACACACAGAATCAGTTTTTCAATTTTCCATTTCAGTTTGCCTCCAACAATGCTCTGGCTTATCAGTGGGTGGATTCTGTTCGTGTCAGTGACACAGGGTTAACACTGAAGAGCACTGGGGTCCAAAAGAGGTGAGAAGCTCCAGATAATACTGGCTTTACCTCAACACCATCCACTTTCAGTCATTTTTCTGCAGCACCAAGGTGACACCAGCCATGAGCCCAACAGGGATCAAAAAGGGGTGCAACCAGGTGTTACAGTAGCAACAAAGTCCAAGAGAAAACCCCTGAAACAACACAGAGAAACAAGCTGGGTGTGAGTCAGAATGTGGCTGGTGGAGATTAAGAGATGTCTTCCAGGATCCTGTTGCCTCACTACTGCTATGGTTGAGCCATAGGCATATTTCTTCAGAGCATCTGGTGCTTCCCTGGGTCCAAAACAGAGCAACGTCCCTGGATGGAGGCTGCTCTCATCTGGTGGGAACTCACTGGAGCCACGAGAAGGACAATCCACTTTAAATCTGAGTGACAGCATCCCCAGAGCCGCCACAAACATGTTCCCTCTCAGACACCCGGTCCCATTACAAGAAGCACAACCCAGTGAATGTAAAATTTGCAGGTTTCCCCCCCCCAACATACAACTTCAGGGAAAACAGGTTTTTGGTAAGGCTGAAGTGATACTTTGTGCCTGAGTGCCTCAGTGCCATCTCCTGGGTAGAAGGGGAAATTCTCATTTTGGAGGTGGAACACGTGGTCTGAACTCCCCTGGCTGTTCAGTCATTAGAATCCCGACTGGCACCAGGATCCCACACTCTGCCTGGTCCTGCTAAGCTGCTGAAGAATTGTCTTCCTTGGGATTCATAATGGAGATATCTGTTCAGGGAAAAGGATGCTCTGGGTTGGTCCCTCATCTTCATCGCGAATTTTGAAGTAGCATTTTCCATCTTTAATTTTGTCTTTTCTATTTCCCAGCATGGCAGCACCGACTGAACCCTAAAGTTACTTCATGCATCCTTTATGGAAAAATTGATTCAAAACTGTCACAGGTTAATCCATTGATGACTTTCTCTACCTTGAGTCTTTATAGAGCTCTCCACAGATTATCTCATTGTACATCAGAGGTGCAAAACCTCCTTGTTGAATGGCTGAATGAATTTCACAGTGCTGAAAGACAGGCTAAAATATGTCTGTAGTCATTCTGGTCACCACTGCAGAGCATCTACTTCACCAAGGAATGACTGAACCCTCAAATGTGTTTGGTGCTGCCTGCACCTTGCATGGGAACAGGCAGAAATCCCACAGCAGCTTCTTTGGAAGAGCATGGTTGGGAAGAACTGGTGATTTGTGACAGAGCAGGCACGAATTTTCAGAGGTGTTTTTACAAATGTAATTAGAAAATTAATTTATCCCAGCAGAGCAAAACATTGGTGGTTGGGGTTTCAGTGGCATAATGTGACATTTATAAAAGAGAAGCACCTGCAGTAACTGCTTGGACACCTTCCCTGCTCTGCAAGCAGCCCTGCCCATGGATGCCACCACTTCTCTGAAGGCTGCGAGGACATTCAAGGGCTGGTCCTCACCCATCACTGACCAACCAACTTTTCCTCCTGTTTTGGACAAAACTCTTCCCATGGCTGCCACCAAACTCACAATTGTGCAATAAACCATCCAGCACGTGCTTAATGTTAACAGAGCAAGAGTTAATGATGCAAATCCTCCATCTGCTGCAGCCAGGTCAGCCCTGCCCTTGGCTCGGCCACCAGCCTGAGCAGAAATTATAAGCAAAGGGAAAGAACTTGCCAATTAACACGTTTTGCCAAACTGTGATTTTTTTCAAGGGATGGTGGTCAAAAACCCTTTTTGAGTGGTATAGTTTTAATGGCACTTTCTTGGGCAAATGATGGCATTAGAAAGAGATAGAGAGAAACAGAGAGAAGTGTGAAAGGTTTATTGTGATGGCTTGGCAGTCCAGAACAAAAGCAACTGCCAACCACTCCTCCCAATTTCCCTAAAATCGGGTGTTTTTCTTTCCAACCAGCCTCAGCTGGCCTCATGCCTGTTTCCATGCTGTTTCCACAGTTTCTGGGGCAGCTCAGGTGCTATTAGTGTTTGGGAACAGTCTGCTGGGCAGAATGTGGGACACAACCTTCATAGAAGTTCATAAACACTTAAAAATTCTTCATGCCTTTATCTGAGCTTGCTTAGATGAAGAGGGTTTCTCTGGCTCAGTTAAAAGCTACATGAATCATCCAATAGAAAATGAAGGGGGATGTATTGCTGAGATGTGATGACTGCATTTACAGTGTACAGATCAGTCTGATGCTGCTGCAAGATAAAAGTGAGTTTACAGCTATAAATGACTGCAGCTGTAAATGACTACATGGTGATGACAAGTCCTCTGCCTGCACCTGCCTGGCCTGTGCTCTGCTCAGAGGTGGGTTCCAAGCACTTTGCCTCAGATCTCCTTCTTCTGGGAGGAAACACAGAGCCTGCTGTCAGGACTCGAGGGAATGGCCTGAGCTTGTGTCAGGGGAGGGTTGGGTTGGATATTAGAAAAAGGTTCTTCCCCCAGAGGCTGGTTGGGCACTGAACAGGCTCCCAGGGCAGTGGTCACAGCACCAGCCTGACAGAGCTCAAGGGGTGTTTGCACAATGCTCTCAGGCTCAGGGTGTGACTCTGGGGGATGGTGCTGTGCAGGGACAGGAGCTGGACTGGATGATCCTCGTGGGTCCCTTCCAGCCCAGCTTATTCTCTGATTCTGTGGTCAGCTTGAATGCTGCTTGATGAATTTGCCTCCATCAGATATAAACCATGCTGGCAAAGCTGTTAGAATTTTCCACTGATACTATTCTATTTTTATTTTTCAATTACAAGCAACAAAATCTGGTTTTTAAATTACAAGCAATCTGGAATATATTTTGATTTTTCCCATATTTTTCAGTTCTCCTTCTGTGAGTTCAAAACAAAATGTTTCAACCCAGGGTCATGCTGACCCACATGTTTTACTTTCCTTTCTAGCTTCTTGGTCACTGGACCTTGAAAAAAATTCTTTTGGGTGGCCTGAGCCTTTCCTTTACCTGGCAGGTCATTGTTGGTGCACTGGACACATCTCAGGTATTCTGGGATCATGTGGCCTTTGCAGACCTGAGCATTGCTGCTCACCCAGTGAACAGTGGTGATATCCAGGCAGGCCTATCCCCCTCGGGAGGAGCCAATCTTACATGGAACTAAGCCTATATAAAACATTTCCCTTTTCACAAAAAACAATTGTTAAATGTTTCCGTGCTGCAAAGTTTGCAAATTCAGTTCTCATCCTTCCATGGAGACTTCCAGCTGCGTGTGTTACTCAGCAGGAAAATTATATGCCAGAGAAATATGAAAAATAGGTACGTTTCATTTTTCTGTGGGCTGGATATCAAGGGCAAATATTCTCATGGATGATGTTAGATGGCTCCTGGGTGGGTTGCTGATAATGAGTCAATTAATTAAGCAGGTCAGCAGGGCAAACAGTCCCATTAGGAAGCTCCTGCTCTAATCAACACGTGAGGGTCTTCCAGCCTGGGAGCTGCTCCTTCCTCTGCCAGCTGCTCCTGCTTTCCATCACGGTTCACACTATGAGGTTTCACTGTATTTATCCAGGGAATGTGCCTATGAAATACATAAATAATTGCAAATGTGAAAACAAGCACTTCAGTGTTTCATTTCAATCAAACTGCCTCAAAAGCAGATACAGGCTGTGATTGATGTGCCACCTTTGCAATCCCCTGCACCCTCTTCAATTCAGCTGTGACAAGAAACTACTTTACCTGGAGAGCCAGATCAGCTGCGTTGCACCACAGGTGGCAGAGGGGCTCCCAAAATCCCGCTGCATTTCTCACTGTGGTGGTGGGTTCACACACCCTGAAAACTGCATCCAAAGGCCATTGGGTCCCCTGGAATATTTTCCACTTATTTCAAGAGGCTCAGACTCTGTATAAAATAAATAAGAAAAAAGTTTAAAAGTTAATTTAATAAGAATCAGAGAGAGGAGCCCCTGGTGTGACTCTTTTCAGTCCCACAGCTGGAAGTGCTCACTTTCCCCATTGCCTCCCCTGCACTGTTTCCTGCAGTGGGCACAGCTCCCTGCAATAAAATCAATAAACCCAACTTTGCTGCTACAAATACCAGCCTGCAGGCTTTAACTCTGCCTTACCCTGGCTCTGCCAGGTGCTGGTGCTGAGTTGGGTTTGTTCACATGACGCTGCTGCACAGACTGGTGCTGAGTGCCAGGTGTGATGGGGCACTAAAGATGACCCAACAACAGAACCCTCAAAAATTGGGGAACTGGCTCAAAACAGAGCCCCAAATCTTTGGACACCCCACTGAGGCTGTTGGAGAAGTGGGAACAGTGAGAGGTGGGAAAAACTGCTTCAAGACTAGCAAAGAAATCAAGAAGTGGTGTGAACCAGAAGGGAAGGCGTGGGGCAGCAGCTGATGTGCTCGGGGAATTTGGTGCCCTCTGAGCCTGTGCCTGTCCACTGCTGCCTTGAAACCCAGCCAGTGCACATACAAGGAGTGGTGGGTAGCCAGTGTTGCTTGTACCAGTTTCCTGTTTGCCTAACACACAATAAATGGGTTTTTTTATTCCAAATGGAGCTGTGCAGCCAGCTGGAGAAATGCCAGCTCTGATGTTTTGGTTTTTCATACAAGTCTTTCTGATCACAATATTGTGTTCACAGGAAAAACATCCAAGCAACGTTTCTGCAATCCTTGGAAGTCATCTAACTCCAGTCCTTGCTGGAGGTCACCCTGGTGAAGCAGGAAGGAGGAAGAGACTGTAAGGCCACTGGTGCTGTGGCTCTGTGGGAGGGAGAACAACTTGGAGATGCCCAGGCAGAAGGGAAGGACTGTGGGGTGTGGGAACCAGCCCATCGTGGTTGGGAGTGGGGTGTGGGGTGTCAGGTGAGTGCAAGGTTGGGGTGTTTCGTGGTTTGAGGAGCAAGTTGCTCTAGGTTAAAAGAAGTGTGGGAATAGTCTTTGAACAGGAATCAGGCCTTTTCTTTTCACTGGCATATTTCTAGCTTTTAAAAAGATTGAAAAACAGAGGAACTGGAGAAAAGACAACACTTTGGCTTTAGAAAATGGTAATGCTCTTTTTCCATTCATTTTTGACCTAATTTGATTATCCACCTTTTCCAGAGCAGAGTCAGCTGTCTCTTTAATCAGTATCGTCTTAACCATGCTAACACAGGGTGTTTCGTGAAACCCACCTGAATTTTCAAATGGTTTTGAGGCCAAACCATTTTTTCATCCTGAATGAACACTGCATTAAAAGGGACCCTCTCTTCCCTTAATATTTCACCTCTAGGAAGGAAGGGAAATGTTCCTGAGTGTGAGCCCCAAACTCCCAGGCCTGCAGCTGCTAGGGAAGGACAGACTGGGTGGTTTTGGGATGCTCCTGGGGATGGGACTTGCATGACAGCACAGAAATCTGCGAGGCTGGAGATTAAACTCTCCACTGAGTCACGTCAGCTCTGCAATGCAGGTGCTTTCCTGTCACTCCATTCCTTGCTGTTTTGACCACTCTTCTGGGGATGACCAATGTCTGAGTCACCCCTCATAAAGCTGCTCCTGGATTCACATTTTCCACGGTTACTGCACATCCTGTAATAGATGTTTTCCTATTCAAACAGTGTTTGTTGGGGTGTTTTTCCCCTCAGAGAAGGCAGCAACCCGGTCCTTCATCCCTTGATCACTCAAAACCTTGACCAATATGAATAATCAATAGTCTTGTCTGAGGGGTAGCACTGAAAGCTGGTTATATTTGGGGTTGATTTGTTTTCGTGTTGGTTTTTGTTTGGGATTTTTTTAGAATTATCTTTATTTATTTATTTTATTGTTTCCACATTTAAGCAGACTGTGGAGAATGGGTTTTAAAGGAATCCTGAAGGCGCTTCTGTGATGCTGAGTGAGAGGCCCAGGGAAAGCAGCTGGAGCACTGCAGCAGGGTGGTCCAGGTAACTGAATTTGTGGCTTAGCCCATGACTCACCAAGACAAAGCTGCTGTGGAGGATTAGTGACAGCTCATGTGGGTGACAGCCAGACCTGGCTGCCCGGCCTTGTGGCCAGGGTTTGGTTTTGAGCATTTTTTTATTTCGCACTCTGTGGATGTACCTCTGTGTGTGTGTGTGTACACCCGTGTGTCTCAGCCTGACTACAGGCACAACTCTGTGCCTGCAGGAAAAACAGCTTGTGCACCCCACATTCCAGAAACCCAGCATCCCAAATGCCCAAGCGACAGCTCCTCCTAATCAATCCCTTCTGCATCATACCAGCCCTCCTGCACCCAGTCACCATCTGCTGTGCTTCTATCACAAATCATTCATTAATTCAAGTTTTTTATCCCCTTGCTTAACACCCGAGCAAGCTCCTGGAACCATTCTGCTTTGGGAGTTCAAGTTTTAATAGCTGGAACCTTCTGGCTGCACACCTTGCTCTGTGCAGTACCTCTCACTGTGAGCCAGCCTCTGCTCACCTTGTGATGCTCTCTGGACATTTATTCAGAGATATTCAACAACGATAAACATTCATCTCTTCCAGCCTGCGTCAGGTGCCATCATCGTGGCGTTTTTCTGGCAGCAGAGGCTGCAGAGAGCTGAAAAAGGACGATCAAATGCGTGACACAGCATGGGATGGAGCGTGTTTGACTGCTGGGTTCCCAAACGGGGAGCGGTGATACCCACTAATGCCAGAAGCACCCTGGCAGTGCCTGCACGCCCTTCACCTCCAGGTCAGCAGGAATTCACTGGGCTCGGCCACGCAGCACAGCACGCTGTGGCAGTGAGCAGCACTTTTCTTGTGAGGAAAGCTCAGAGATTCAACCAGCTGAATGTAAATCTCTGCTGGCAATTCGTGCAATCTGCATTTTCCCTCCCATTCTGTGTCCAGGGACGCGGCACCCGCACGCTGCAGAAGCCTCTTACGGGTCACTGGGCACTCTGCAGTTATAAAGCACTTTTTCAGGCAGTCCATTTATTGTGCCAAGGGCAAGATGAAGCTTCAGCTTTCAACGTTGTGAATAAAATATTAAACTCAATGGGTTTTGGGTTGTTTTGTGAGGCTGCCTTATGTCACTGATTTCATCTAACGCTGAGATGGGAACTTCAGTGCAGCTAAGACAACTTCATTCTCAGGCTTTTTCTGACCTTCAGGCCAAATTTTACTGCAGAAGCACTTGCTGCCAGGTGTGGACCACCGATGGCCACCAGCACAGGTGTGTCTCATTGCTGGAAGGGTTTTACCTTCCCAGGATTGTGTTGTACAACTGATAGAATTTGGCACAGCAGCAGCAGGTGACCAGCTGGAGTCTCACGGGGCACACTGCAAGGACCTGCAGGGCCAGAGATCTCACTGGGGACATGGGCTCCTGTCAGGAGATTCAAGAACACCTTCAGGACAGGTGAGAGACTTGTAGGAAGGTTTAAATCCTTGATGCATCCCTACTCAGACTCATGCCTTGCTTCTTCTAGGTATTTCTAAGCTGCAATGGGTGCCTCAGCCATTGCCTCTATGGCTGAAAAAAATATAAAAAAATACAAAATATGTATATAAAATACATCTAATTAATAAATAGATATATAAAAAAGGATGTGCCAATTACACAGGCGGACCCTAAATGCCACCAAGGAGTGGGATCAGAGAGCTGTAGGTCAGTCCTACTGTACAGTTGCCTCTTTTTATGAGCAGCTCTCCCAGTGCCCACAGGAGCCCTGCAGGCTCCAGCAGTTCCCCCTCCCATGTTTGTTCATCCCTGGCTGACCACGCTTGGCAGGCACTGTCTGATGCATTTGCTAAAGGATTCATGCAGGCAAAAAAGCCCCAAACAAACCAACACTTTTTGTCTTTTTTTTTTTTTTTATCATCATTGAAAATGTGTTTTTTGAATTAGGGTCTCTTCCCAAAGCCTCCCAGTGATTTAGGAGATGATGGCTATGCCATAAAGGGATTTAAGTACAGAAGTCCAGATTATGGCTTGGAAGTTCAGGTGTTCCCTGGGGTTTTAGTGGAGGGGTTTTTAGGGAGCTGATCATCTGACAAAGAAAGAGGATTCTGGTTGTTCTTCAGGGCTGACCTAATTCCATCTATAATTCACATTTGGGTCCGATGACCTTCCAAACAGGACCTGGCCTTGAACACCTGCTGAGGAGGCAGAGGCTGGGAACCAGGCTGGGTTGGGGGATGCTCTCCAAACCTTCTGCTCCTCTTCACGCTGAGTTCCCACCACAATCCAGGGCTGGCAGGGACTGGTGGGGCCAGCAGCTTGCAAAGCACTGAAAAATTGCTGAGTGTGGCAGCAAGGTGCTCTTTGGGAAACGTGGCCAGAAATGCCTGGAGCACCCGTTCTCCCACACCATTGTCCTCTTTCAGGCACTCGTGTGCCTGGACCTGGTGCCTTCAACCCCACCATAATGCAAAGGGAGAGCTGGAAATGTGATTTAGAAACAGTGGGAAGAGAAAACAGCTGAATATCTCCAAGGGGTGATGCTGAGCCCAGCTCTTCCCAAGGAAATCGGGCAGCTCCCCCCATTTTCATGGGCATGAAGAAATTTCTACTTCTGTTCATGACCTCTCCATGTAGCTCAGCCAGGACTGACTCCTGATGCTGGGATCTGGTGGTGAGGGCCATGTCTGGGAGGAGATGACACTGAGTTGTGGAAGAGCATCTGAAAAGTTAACTCTATTTGTTTGTTCATCCAAAACAAGTTTCTGCCTGTTATCAGATAAAAAAAAAAAAAACAAATTAAAACATTTGTGTCTCAGTTTAGAAATAAAAATTTATTTGAGTTTTCTGTTTCCCAGTGTTCTTGCCAACTTAAAAAAGGTACCAGTGGGCCCCCACTTAAAGGGATAAAGGATGGTGAACAACAGGAAACTAAACATTTTACAAGCAAACATAAAATACAAAAAAATATAAAATACATATAATTTCTTTTTTTTGCTTAAACACGGAGGTTGAAGGGTAAATTTAAAACCCAAGAACTAAGTTGAAACAGGCTATTTTTCACATGTCAGAGTTTGAGATGAAAAATATAGATTGCCTCTCGCCACAGTTTTTTCATTCCACATTTACCGCTGGCAGGGATGAGGGTGGGTCACGGGAGGAGGATGTCACCTCAGAAGGAACAGCCAAGGGTGACACTGCCACTGGTAACCTACAGGTTGTACACGGAGACCTGCTGCTTGTTCAGACCTGGGCTCAAAGCCAATCAACACATTTTCTAGTTTGCTGGAAGTTCACAGGCTCTCCTGGGCCCCTCAGGGTCGTGTTTTGGGTGGGCAGTGGCTCTGCTGATAATTCCCCACCTCTCTGGACCCACTTGTGCCTCTGCAGTAACATATTTTCATCATTTTATGCTACACCACGAGCCAGTGAAGAGGTGCTGCCAGGCACCTCTGTCTGAGGAGCCTGGAAAATGTTCAGATACAAACATTTTTCTCCTTTGAGAAGATATGAGCCCTGAATTTTCCCTTTATTGTTACCTTTTTAGTTTTGGCCTTACAGAAAAGCAATCTCACCCGAGATTAATGTATCTTTATAAAATATTCCCATCTTTA
Source organism: Machaerirhynchus nigripectus (assembly GCA_013397975.1). Taxonomy (NCBI): domain Eukaryota; kingdom Metazoa; phylum Chordata; class Aves; order Passeriformes; family Dicruridae; genus Machaerirhynchus; species Machaerirhynchus nigripectus. The sequence goes on from VZRQ01007127.1 coordinate 17,203, forward strand.
CTTTGGAGAGGGGTGTTTTTCACTGTACACAATTTGTTTTCCAACCAACTCAAAGTGTTTTTGTGTTTTAGTTGGATTTTTCATTTTCTATCAAAATACATCAGCAGCCCTACATGCAATCAAGTTTATGAAGTTTGCAAGTAAGTTTTGCTATCCCTGATAACAAGCACGAAAACCTGGATTTCAGACTCATCCTGCTAATGGCAATATTTTCTGTACCCTGCTATCCCAGTGGTACGGGATTTTGTGTGTTTTGGGTAAGCACAAAACAACAGGAACACTGAAGATTTGGGGTTTTTTAAATCAGCATCATCAGTCACCTCTTCTAGACACCCCATACCCAAGTCCCCTCCTGAGACATTGCACAGAGGAGGCTCTGTAACAGTTTATTTTGCCATCTCTTTCTTTACTGGCTCTCTCCAGGCATTCTTTGAGGGGTTCACTGTAGTTTTTAAGCCCAGTTTGTTTAAAACATGGATTTCTGATTCAGGTGGCGGCGGGTGCTGGCGCAGATCAATTACTGCAGCCGCTCCTGCATTAACAGAATTGCAGATATTGGCCTTGCAACCCACAGAAGCACGATGCCCGCAGATGAAACGCTGCTTATTTTTAAAATGACAGCATTTCTGTCAGAGGAACCTGGGGAATATGGTCAATACTTAAATCAGCACGCTGGGGAAAAAGAAATGGAGTTGCGAGGTTCTGCTCCGAGAGCTTCAATTTTGTGAGTCATGCAGTTCACAAGCAAAGGTTAAAAATGTTTTTGGGCTTCAGCTTGTTGTAATGCAGGGGCTGCCAAACTCTGCAGATTGCTGTGTCTCTTGAAAAAAAAAATAAAAGGAGAAATTTAATATGCAAGATTCTCCTTCTAATGCATTTTAATTAAAAACTTAATTGGTTGGAGCTAAGTATTTCTGAACTGTGGTAAAGTAAATGAATATTTAAAGCTCCCTCGGGGCTATCATGAGAAGCACACGCCAGAAAAATAGGATTTCCTTTTACCAAAAAATAAAGGCTTTTAGCAGAACACCATGTAGCACCAACAGCCAAAGGTCTGAAGTGGGCAGCAGTGAGGAACCTGATCTTGCATGGGGGTTTCTTTTTCTTGCCAGAAACTCTTTTGTTTTCTGTTCCCCAACAATTGTTTTTATATTTTGTTTGGGGTTTTTGGGGGTGTATGTGGTTCTATGTGATGTTTTTTGTTCTATGTAATGGAGTAGCATTTCCCAACCAGTCACCTCACTGGAAAGCACTAAAATCACTCTAATCAGAGCAGCCTTTTGGCACGTCCTGGGTGTTCATTAAAAAAGGGACAGCAGACAGTACTCTCCACCAATGCTCTGTGCAACATGAACTATATATTAAAAAAAAAAAGGGGAGAAGAAACCAAATTATCGGCAAAAACATCTTCATGTTCATCTTAATCTTCTGCAATAATCTACATAAAATCTGATGAATCTACATAAGATCTGATGACCCATCAAAGGGACTTGCTCCCCAGGATGAAGCTTTCGTTTTCAGAGTTGCAGCTGCCCCATCCCTGGAAGTGTCCAAGGCCAGGTTGGACAGGGCTTGGAGAAACCTGGTCTAGTGGAAGGTGTCCCTGCCTTCACACATCACTCACCACCCTGTCTGCCTCTGCAGACTCCTCCCCAGGCTGCAGGAAGGTACTTATCCCTCAGAGTTAATGTAGCAGAGAATGTAAAGCGTTTTGAACTCAGCCTCACACGAGCAGTGCTCAGACCCTCCCTGGGACGTGCCCATCAGTGAGAGCACCAGACCTGAAACTGGCAGCACCCTGGTTATCCTGCTTGGGAAGGCTTTGCTGTCTGTGGTGATGGCTTCAGCTTGGGTAATTTTCCTCATTTTATTCCTGGGATAATGTGGGATTCAGCCTTCAGAGCCAAGGGTGTCTGCTTCGGCCACAGTTTTAATAGACAAGCACTGATTTTTGACTAGAGTTTCTGTAAAATGCAGCCATTTCCAGCTTGCTGCCCAAAGACTCCTGGAGATGCTCTGCCAGCTGTGATTTCTTTGGGCTGGCTCTCCTGATGCTGGGAGAGTTGCACAGCCTGAGAGATCTGAAGCAGAGAGCAAAGCTTTGCTCCAGGTACTGCTCACAGTCAGACCCAAAACATGACAGTGCCTCCCCACAGGGTCCTGGCGAGCCTGAAGGTCACCCTGACCTTCATCTGCTTTTGTGAATGTCCCTGATTTGGGAAATGCCAGCTTTGTGGCCATGGACGGTGTCAGGTCTAAAGGGGGTGAGTGGCAACTTCATCATAAAGGTCAGAAAAATACAGTTTTGCAAAGAGAAGATATATGAAAGCAACTTACAGCCTGTGTTCTTGTTTATACCTGGTTCCTTTTCTTTATTCAGATTTTACTCCTTTACCTTGATTAAAACTGATTCAGTCCAGCTGCTAACATAAATAGCCTGGATACCAATTCTTTGAGTCCAACCTGTATTTATCTGGCATAGGTCGTATTTATCTAGCACAAGTCAGTGTCAAATAAACAAACGTAGCCAGGCTTGCATGAAGCCAGACATGAAAAACAGAACAGCCAAAAAAGAGTTTTAGTTTTATGGATTAGACAGTGGAAAGCAGACAGATTATTACGGGGAGAGGAGGGTTTTGGGGGTCCTTAGGAATCAGTCTGACACAGCTGTCAACAGAAATACATTTTTGGGTTTTGTTCCTAAGCTATTGGCTAGGGAGAGCACCTGGTGCACTGTTTTGTGTGGCTTCCTGGGAAAGAATTACTGAGCTGGGAGATGAGGGGGAAAGGGGCAAAAATGTAAATATGAGAAAGCAATGAGATGATGCAGAGATCTGCTGGGTGGGCACAGCTGTCTGGGAGGGCAGTGTGCACACACTCTCACCCCCCACCCCGATTTCTGTTGTCCTCATCAATGATGAGGATTTTCATTCCCTTCCCCACTTTCTTTATATCTGTTCCTAAAAAAAGTAAGGTTTAGATGAGATGGACTTTTGTCCTGCCCCTGGAGAGCTGTGTAATCCAGCTCGAAGTAGTTCACCGTTTTAGCAGACAAGACGTATTTTCCTCTATTCAGCTCTTCTATATCATTACCTACCAAATGATCTCCCCTCTCTCCTGCTCCTTCTGAGACCCAGCAGATGCAATTGTGGGATGGCAGAGGGCACAGCTGGGCACAGCTGGGCATCCCCAGCGGAGCTGCCAGCACGAACACGTGTCCTTACCAACCCACCAACACGTGCAGTGATTCTTGCTGCCCCCCAAACAGTTCCGTTTTTCCTTCTTCCTTCCCCAGCCTTGCATTTGTATTCCACCCCTTCTCTTGCCATCCAGATTTAATGACCAAGTAATACTCACACATCACGCAAAAAGAAAAACTCCGTGGAGAATAACACCTAATTTCCAGCACATGCTTCTTTCATTTCCCTGGGGCTTACTTATCTTCGGAGCAAAGCGCCATTTCCAGAGAGTGATTTCCCATCACGGGGGAGCAGCATGTTCCTCGTCCTGCTGGTTCAAACACATCCTCGTTTCTACAAACACTTCCATAGACATTCAGATCAGGCTCTCAGCACAACCACGGGCAATTATCCCACCATTCCCGCTGGAACAGCAAGGCTTTGGCTGCTCTGATCAACTTTCCACCCATGGAGCTGTGAGGTATTTTGCAGCTTTAGTTAAGCTTAAAAAGACAGGCGATGAGATGTTTTTTACATACAAATGCACATTGCTCAAGTTAGTAAAAGTTATACAGCTCTAAAGTATTTTGTAACTTGTGATTTTACATGTAAAACTTTTGATAGGAAAAGTAGTGGGGGGGATGGAGAGGGGAAATCATGTTCCTAAAAAACAAAACATCTTCCACTAGACCAGGCTGCACAAAGCCCCATCCAACCTGGCCTTAAGCACTGCCAGGGATGGGGCAGCCACAATTTGCTGCAAAAAACTGTGTTTAGTTCAAGCTTCAAGGCTTGTAAATAGTTTTTAGATTCTCAAGTGAAAATGCATATTAAAACGTGAAATATTAACCTTGCCAGACAACATTTTATTCTTCAACTAATGAATCACATCAGTAAAAAAGTCTCTCCTGGATTCAAGATGAGATGCCTGGGAAAAAGAAAAGATTATTAATTTGCTGTTGCTGTGCTCTTCAGCATAAGACAGTCTACGTTGTGTTTGTATTTATGCCACTCCACTTGCTCTGGGTGGGCAGTGATAAGATTTGAAAGGACATATCTAATTAAAGCTAAAAATAAACCACAGGTACATTTGTCAAATGACAAAAAAACAACTCAGTTTTTTGAGGAGAAGAGCACGATTTCGCAACACAACTTAGGATGATCTCAGGTTTCAACAATCGGAGCCCAGTTCTTTTCCTGTCCGAAATCTCCCTGTCCACACGAGTATTTCTTCCTGATTTGTCATTTTCTACTGTGAAACTTCTTCAAAAGTCAGGCACCACTGCCCTTATGTCACCTAAGGAGAAAAAATCTGTGCTCCAGGCACGTCAATTGAGCCGGGAATGCACACAGTTCATTTCACACACTTCACACATTTCACATATTTCAAACATTTCACAGCTCAGGAGCCGTCCCTGGCCCAGCCTCGCCAGGAAATGCCGTGCACGGAGTGGGACTGAATGAGTGGGACTGAATGCTGTACTTCAGGGATTAAAAGGCGAGGGGATGGGTTTTCAAATGGGATTGTAAAATCGAATTGAGACTGGCCCTTGTTGGGACAGGTCCTGGCATCAGTGCCATGGAAGTTGAGGAAGAGGGTTTAAGAAACCCTGTGTTTCAGAAATACCCTGCCCATCTCACTGTGAAAGGTTAAGTTTCTTCAGAGTTCTCCAGGCTTTCAGAAGTAACTTTGATTTTTAAAAAAGCTATCAACTTACTAAAGCCTATCTATAGCAGATCCATCGTGTCTGATGTTCTGAGACTGAGACTCACTCTTATGATCCCATCTTCTGCTCAGCCCAGGGCACTGCTCTGTGGCTCTGGTCTGCCCTGACATGCTTAGAATCATAGAACCATAAAATGGTTCGGGTTGGAATGGATCTCAAAAATCAGCCAGTTTCAACCCCTCTGCCATGGGCAGAGACACTTTCCACTAACCCAGGTTGCTCAGAGCATCATCCAGCCTAGTCTTGGACACTTCAAGGGTTGGGGCAGGCATAGCTTCCCCAGTAAACCTGTGTCAGGGCCTCACCACCCTCACAGTAAAGAATCTCTTCCTGGTATCCAATCTAACTCTGCCCCCTGTCCGTTTCAAGCCATTTCCCCTTGTCCTGTCACTCCATGTCTTGCCAAAACTCCCTCTCCAGCTCTCTTGTAGCCCCTTTAGGCACTGGAAATGGTTCTAAGGTCTTCCTGGAGCCTTCTCCTCCCCAGACTGAGCACCCCCAGCTCTCCCAGCCTGGCTCCAGAGCAGAGGGGCTCCAGCCCTCAGAGCATCTTCGTGGACTCCTCTGGACTTGCTCCAACAAGTCCATGTCCTGCTGGAGGTCCCAGAGCTGGACACAGCACTGCAGGTGGGGTCTCAAGTCCTGGTGTAGCCCCAGGGCAGAGAGGAAGGGCTGCTGTAGTACCCAGAAGGACCTCGCTCTTCCAGTGAGGTTTGTGAGGAAGTAAAATGCATTTACTGTGCACCCTGGTGAGGGTGTCCAGGGTCTCACTGTCGTGTAGCAACAAACCCTCCTCCCACCACCTGGTCCAGGGCAGGGCTTTCAGGCACCAGCCTTGCTCCTGCACAGGAGGTGGCCATGAAAGTGTATTCCAGAGAGGGATCCCCCTTTTTTTGTAAAACACGAAGCCCAAGTGATAAAAGAATAAAGGTTTTCACAGCCCTTTATTTAAAATAAAGACTCTATTTCTTCACCTCTTCTGGGCTGTACAAATGGTATCACCCTGCAGTGGTGAGTGCCACTGAAGGCGCTGGATTGTCTTTTAGTGGTTTGTCTCCTGCAGCGCTTCCAGCACACAATAATCCCAGATGTCCAGTGAAATCTTCCTCCCATCTTCTCCCAATTACTCAGCCTAATCCTTGCCAGCCTGTAATCGAGCCAAGCAGCCTTGTGAGACACTAATGTGTTCTGTAATTGTAGTTTGCTTGCCAGCATTTATGACATTTGGAAAGACAGTGGTGAGTCATGCGAGACAAATGGTTAGTGCTGTCTATTTTTTAATGTATGTATATAATTAGATTTTGCAGCACAAGAGAAAACAGCCCCTGTCCAGCTTGTCAGGAGAACAATAAAAAGGGAAAAGAAAATTTTCTTTGGCAACTTTTTTCAGCCTGACAAGTGGTTTCAATGATTAAGTTTCTTTCTTTTTCCTCAGAATTACACAATAATTTCAGTGTTGCTAGAAATACACAACAGAGCCAAGAAACAGCATTGTTGGAAGCAATTAAAATATGGCAGCTATTCAAATAGATTCTGTGTCCTGATACAGCGTGTAGGATATCCTGAAATTGTTCCTCCAGTGGTTTTGTCTGTGGGTATTTCGTGCTCTCCTCCCTCTCAGGACACTGCTTTGCGTGTCACTGGTGTCTCTTCCTCCAAGACCAACAAAAGCCTTTGCAACTCCCCTTGTTGATGTCTGCAACAGATCTCTGGTGTCTACTCCGTGGGATTTCTGACTAGATTTGTAATTCTCTCCATCCCTCACATCTGACACAGTCTAATAGATAACACACAGAACCAGGGGCTTTGCTTCAGACCGTGACGTTGAGTCATTGTGCAGCTTCTGGCAGGCAGTGAAGGATTAAAAAATGTCCACTCATTTCTGGTGACTCAGATTGAGCGTCTTCATACCTCTTGGTCTTGAATTTTCTGATGGTCTTTGAGAACTCAAAGCACACACCAAGCTGAGCTGTACAACCCTGCTGCAAACCCAGCCCGATCTGGATGCTTAGGAATGGAGGAGCCCATAATTAGAGAGCACTTTGGGGAATGTTACTCACTGGGTGTCAGTTGAAGGACAAAAATACCAAGGTTCCTTCTGGACAAAGGGCTTCTGTTTGCACAGCACGGCGATCCTCAGGTGAAAGTGCTGTGGTGTAAGCACGGGCAAGGAGCGTGCCCGTGGTGAAACCCTGACCATCTGATAACTGGGACACGCCCTGTGCAGGGAAAAACATTTTGCTTAGAAGTGCCATCAAATGTCTGAGGAGATCTCCCACACAAATAAAAGTCATCTGCCCAACAGCTACAGGGAGATAAACAAGCCACTTGAGAGATGTGAGTGAGCAGTTCCATGGGAACACGCAGCAGATGTGTGCACACTTCAGTGCAAGCTCTCCAAAGTTCCCAGAGAGTCTCCTGATGTCTGCCAGCTGGTCCTACTGTAAAAATCATTATTGCTTTCAAGTAAACTCAGGGACAGTTCCCTGCTGGCCTTGGATACCTCTACCTGAATTACAGGATTTCTCTCTGCTGGATTATCAGCCAGTGCCAGATGATGGTGATCTGGCAGCATCAGATCTATTATCCCTCCATGGGATGAAATGGCCGAAGTCTCCCCGAGCAGTGATGAAGATTCAGCTGGAATTGCTCACTCCCGTGTGGAGTGACACCAGAGCGTGGCTGAAGTGAAGCCACAACGAACAGCTTGAACATTCAGGAGCACTCAGGAGCTGTCACTGTTCCAAGTCACAAGAGCTGGGCCATTTCTTTGTCTGAATGTGCTTTTAGAACTTCTGTGTCTCAAACTCTTCTCTAGCTCAAGGGAAAATCCGTAACAGAGCAGAATTCGGACACAAAACTTCACGTACTAATTAACTCAGTTCAGGATCTACAGCCCTGCAGTTGAGGGGTCGTGAGCAGAGTTCTGGGGACAGTGACCAGAGTTCCCTCGGGCAAACACACGTGGCTGGTTTGGACCAATGGGAAACTCACGGAGAATGACAGAAAAAGGTTTTGAAACTCATTTTCATCATCAAGCAGCTTCAAAGGGGTCACAGACTTCTCCTCAGCAGTGCCCTGCAGACCAGCCCTCTGCATGGCCCTGACCTCTGCCACATCTGGCCAGTCCTGCTCTGCCAGAGATCACATCTGTATCCTGAGCACCAGGAAAGCCTGGGCTGAATCCACACTTGGACGGGAGATGCTTACAGCATTTTAGGGTTTGGATTTTGAAGATTTAAAGTGTGATTGCTCTTCTTCCTCCCCAAGTGGGATTGATCCAACGACCCAAATTTGCCCTTAAGACCAGAACTGAGTATATCCATACAAAATTCCTGATATTTACAAACACCAGCTCTCATGGCCAGTTTAAATTTTGAGGATTGTTTTTCTTTTATTTTTTTCTATAATTCCATAACTGTATATCCACCTTACTGCCTTGAATTAATGGGTGATATGACAATAAATGCCTAATAAACTATCTCAGGCTCCAGTAATTCCCATGGATTTCACCAAGAATGTTTTGGGTCCCTCTAGTTCCCTTGAAAATGGGGAGGATCCTGGTTTTTCAGCAGAGTGACACAGGCTGCAGTTCAGCTGAGACACATCCAGAGACACGGAGGTATTTGCAGGGTTAAAAGTGTAAAAACAGAAACATTGCTGGGAGATAGTGGGAACACCTGTACTATTTATTTCCAGAATATAAACTGCATACAGTTAAGACAGAAAAAATTACAAGAGTATATCCCCTGCATATCCATTGGAAAGAACAGAGACCACTTTTGGGGTCTGAGGGGCCAGTGGAAGCAGCACAGGACAGCTCAGCTGAGTGCCTGCCACAGGCAACAGGCACAATCCCTCATTTTAGGAGTGATTACGTCGAAGTAGAAAGATTACAAATCCCACCTGAAAAAGAAAATACAAATATACGGGGCCCGATGAAGGAAAATTGAGAGATAAATTGTCAGGCAGAATTCATCACGCACAAGAAATGCCTCAGACGCTCCAGCACATGAGATATTGAAAAAGCACAATCAGGGAGCACAGCAGGGATCGTGTGTCACAGGCACTTCACTGCCTGGGCTGATGACTAAAGCTCTCCCACAGGGACCGAGTGCAGCGTGCCAGGGCAGCCTGGCACCGGGCACAGCTCGCAGGCAGCTGCCTCTGGGCCCTGGGGCTGCCACGGGGATGGTTAGCAAGCACCTCCAGAGGCTTCTGCTCAGGAGCCCTGTCAATCAGCAGGGTTAGTAAAGAGTTGTTTAACAGCCCAGACAATGTTTGTACAGCCTCTCAGCTGGGTAAATCAAGACAGACAGGAAAGCAAACGCTCCTTTCTTCCTTCTCCTTCTCCTGCCGCTGCCTTAAGAAGGGGCTGGAGAAGAGGCAGTGCTGTCTGGACAGGCTCCCCCTCAAGAGGGAAACACCAAAACAAACCTGCCACTCCTACAGGCCTATTTGCCCCATGCCATGTGATTTACAAGCCTTTTTTATCCATTATTCTGTGTGCATTTCGTAAATCTCCGTGTGTGGTGGGGTTATCATTTGCCACAGCAGCGTCTCCACTGCTGAACCATGAGGTCTAAAACCCACCAAGTTTCCGTGTGTCCTTCCACTTGGCAACAAAACACATTGGCCTGAACTCCTTCCCTCCTTCACAAGGGATTTAACTATGCTCTCCAAGTGGCTTCCAAGAGCAAATGAGGCCTCAAACCATTCCTGAGTATTACAGCCCCTGCACCATCTTATTTGCCGGTTTAAAGACCTGCACCTCGGTGTCTGCATAAACAGCTCTACTACTTCTCAAATTTTTCAAGATCAAGCTGCTTTTGATATGCAAAAGGCTCTGAAATGTACATTTCCTATTACCCTCTTTGTTGTAAAGATCAGAAAGCTAAATAAATTCTATTTTCCCTCATTCCTCCCTTTCCAGGTAGCACTGAAAATACAGTGTAAAACCAGAACCCCAGCAGCCCATGGGACAACATCCCAGGAATTCCTGCTTGACAATATCCTTGAATTTCCAGCAACTGTTAAATTGTGTCATGGTTTTTTGGATGGTTTGTGACATGCTGACAGGTGAATTGATCACAGATGACATTAACATGAGTGACTGACACAGCATTTGCAGCACTCTGTCCAGACCACTTCTTCTTGCTGTTATCTCTCTCCCTTGTCATTTCTTTTGAGGTTGGTGCTTTGGAAGAGCTGCAGGCCTTTGCTATTATTCTTTACTCCATAAAAACTCAATTACTGGAGTTGGAGAGCCTGCCTGGAATCCAGGAGGACAAAGAAGAGCCCAGCAAAAGGAAAGCCAGGACCCAGCAAAAGGAAAGCCAGGACCCAGCTGTGCGATCCTCTGGTACCACAGACAGTGGCAAAGGCCCCTCCCACCCCCCAAGAAGGGGCAATTAACACTAATTAGGGAAAGAGGCAGCCTCCTTCCGGTTTTTTTAAAGTATTTTTTTCACTATAAATTCAAGGGACATAGAGGAGGAGAAGGGAGGTTTGGAAAGGTCAGGTGCTGAACCAGGGTGGGTGTAACCCCATTATCAACCCAGGCTGGGGGATGAACAGACCGAGAACAGCCCAGACAAGAAGGACTTGGGGGCCCCTGTCCATGGCAGGGGGGTTGGAACTACATGACTTGGAAAGGTGCCTTTGAACCCAATCCATTCTGTGATTCTATCAGTCTATGAAAAAGTATGTTTTAGGAAGATTTTGTCAAAAAAACCCCAAAAAACAAAAAAAACCAAGCACCATAAACTACCCATTATTTAAAATTACAATATTTTTCTTGTTTCTGCAGTTTAATATATTTATTCTGCTTTTAATATGTTAATATGATACAAAATACGATTGATATAATATGTACATATTATATATTTTATTTAATTCTATTTGTTTAGGTTCGCTTGTCAGCAAAAAAAAAGAAATACAAGAGCTTGGTACAACCTTTAAAATAAAACTTCTACCTCTTTGTTTCTCTTCCCTGGTCAAATGCTCCTGTTTGGCTCTGTGGCATTAACGGAGTGATGAAGGAGATCAGAAAGTGGCTTCAAGAGCTCAGCTTGCAAAGAGGCTGGTGAACCTTTTCTTCAGGTTTGAAAATTGTTCTTTTTATCAGAAATAAAATATTTTGCTCAAATTTCAAGCTTTATAAAAACTTTTAAAAATTAAATGTGAACTAGAAGATAACTTTAAACACAATAATTTAAAGTCTGTTACACTGAAGTTGTCAAAGCTGGTTTTTTCAGAAACACGTAGAAGTTTATGTTGACTAAAGTAATGGAATCAATCTAAATTCACAGAATACTCTGATCCACACATTACTTATTTCTCCAGCTTTATAGAAAACATTTTGTTCTTATTAAAGGAAAATATAGAGATGAGGTTGTGTTTGGGTGTGATGTAATTCTCTTTCTCTCTTTCTTTCTCTCTTTCTCCTTTTCCTGGAGTGAAAATCCATAATTTAAAGTAGATTTTATTATGTTCCAAGGGCAATCTGCTGTTTCTGAAGCAATAAATATGACACAAAATGATCCAAACATGCTCTTCCATCACAGTTTGGTTGTTAATCTCAAAGACAAACCCGGGGGCCAATGCGCTGGGCTATTCCAGGGAGAGATCAGTAAATTTGGGTTCTTTACTTCCCACCAACCGAAGGGGAGTCATTTCCTCTACGGACTCACTGAGAAAACTCTCCAGGGTCGTTTTTGGTGATGGGTGAAGCCACCGTTCAAAACCTCTGCAAGAGTCTTTGAAATCGAGTGGGAAAGGAGCCCGACGTGCCAGTGACAGCAATTCAGAGTGCAGAGCTGATGCACGTGAGTGTGACTGGGGGGTTGTTTTAGGACAGGAGCTAAGGGCGAGGGTTTCACACGCCCATCCTTGTGTGTGACCCTCGCCCAAGCACACAAAGAACCAGATTTTTACACCTTCTCTTGCCTTGTTCATTTTCTGCTAGCCGAGTCAGTTCGCCGAGGAGCCCGAGAGGTGCCAGGCACCTCCTGAAGCCCGGACCTGCAGCTGGGAAGAGGAGTTGTCCTGTCCAGGCAGCCGATGCAGCCAGGCTTCCCCAAGGACACGCCTGAAGAACCCCCTGCCCAGCTTCCAAAATCCAACACCCACCACCCCACCCCTCCCAACCCGCCCACCCTCGGGGACAAGGCAGAGAGGGGCTGGGCAGGTGACATCTCACCAACCTCGTGTCACAGGTTCCTCTTCCAGCCCGGGGTTTTTCGGCGTTTCGGTTTAGTTTATGAACAAAACACCCTGTTTGGCTTCAGGGGAGCCGAACCCACGGAACGCCTCTTAGTTTTTATTGTTATTTTCACGCATCAGGTCGCCGTGTCCCTGTAGCTGCCGAGGGGGAGTGGGAAGGGCTGGTTTGAAAGCAGGAAAAAAAGAGCATCGCTTCCCGGAGGGAAGGAGGGTTTCCCGGCCGGAGC
>VZRQ01007127.1:29681-79479 GCA_013397975.1 Machaerirhynchus nigripectus
GCACGTCCTGTACCCTCCGCCCAAAGGACACCCCCTTCAAGCACTGTCTGCCCCCCGGGAAGGGCTCCCCCCGCTCTTCCCCATCTCCATGACAGATCCCCTCCGCGGGCAGGACCCCCAGCCCCTCCCCAGGCTGATCCCCCCTGCCCCGGGCTGGCGCAGGGGCAGATGTGCCCCACTGCATCCTCGGCCTTTTGCCCTACCTGGGGTGGGGGTTTTGCTGCCCTGGGGGTTGGCGCTTTTGCCCCCAGAGGTTTGGCGGGTTTGAACCCAGGAAGGGTGGATTTGGCACCCCGGGGCTGTGGATTCGCACCCCGGGGGTAGCGTTTTTGTACTCAAGGGTTTGTTTTGCACCCCAGGGGTTGGGGTTTATTGCGTCCCAGGGGTTGGGTTTTTTTGCACTCCAGGGGTTGGGGGTTTTGCTCCCCAGCGGGTGTGGGTTTTGCCTCCCTTGGTTCTGGGTTTTGGCACCCCGGCTCAGGTCCTAACGCCAGTGAGCACCCCAGTGTTTGCAGCGCGGGTTTAACTTTGCCTCGAGTTTTACTGCTGTGATGTCGCTCCGCTCTGTCCTCTCTCCCCGGAGCAGGCAGTGGCTGCCGGACACTTGCTCTGGCTGCGGAGGAGCGTACACGTCTGCCGGGAGGTGATCCCAAAGCGCCGTGCCGCCTGTGGATGAGGATTCCGTGTCCTGCTTCGGGGAGGGAACCATCAGCTTCACTCAGCCAGGCTGGGAGCAGCTCCGCGGGGAGGGATCCGGGATCCCTGCGAGCTGGCCCGAGTCCCTGGTACCCTGCAGCTGGGAAAGCACCGCGCTCCGGGCTCAGGGACGCTGCTGAGCTGCTTCAGCCGTCAGTTTCGAAGGTAAGGATATTTTGTTTTGCTGTGTTTCCAGCCCCGGGGCTGTCAGAGAGGCTGTAGGAGTCGTTCTGTGCTGATTTGGGGATGGAAAGAAATCGTGCCCTGAGAAATGCTGCCCTTCCAGTGGGGGAGTTGGATAGAGGAAGAGAGAGAGAGAAGGGGAGTCAGTGCAGAGGCTCACTCGCTGCGTGGCCTCGAGTGCTTGTTGTACTGGTGGGAGCATCCCCAGGGATTCTCCCCCTCCTTTATCACCACCCACAGCCTTGCACGGTTCAACAAATCGCTTGCACTGTTCGACAATTGCTGAGCTGTTGCAGTTTTCTCATGGGGAGGGGCAGGGAAAGGTGTGTGAGGTCCTGGGGCAGGTGTTGTTCCCTGCTGCCACGTGCTGGTTTGTACCCAATGCAGCCGAGGAGCAGAGCCTGGCAGCAAATGTATTCCCAGTAATATATTTCCAGTTTTCATCATTCTGCTAAGATTTTAAAGTGCAGTCAGCCTTGAGATTGCAGTGCTTTTTTTTTTCCTCCCTTGCCATCAAAATATGCCTTTTACCGATGAAATTAACCTTTAGCTTGGGATTTATCTGCTGAATAAATTAGGTCAAACTTTATGGATTTTAAAGGGGAACTGAAATGGTGGAGCTGCTTTGCTCAGACAGCCTCAAAGCAGAACCCAACCCATCAGTTTTTTGGAGGGAAGTAAAACTAAAATGTCCAAATAAGAACAGTGCAAACCTTGAGGCACCTGAGATCCCCAGGAAACTTGGGAAGATCCCACACCATGGTACAACTGGGCATTTATCCCTCTCATTTTACAGGAAAGACTGAGAGACTGATGCTGCAGAAAGACTCTGAGCTATCTCAGCAGCGTAACCACAGGGGCTGCTGCAGCTCACGGGAGATTTTAAAAGCTCCAATATTTTAAGCTGAGGAAGTGCATCCCTGGGAACGATGGCATATCCTGCTTTGTCCCAGTAATTTCCACAGAGAGTTTAAGATGGTTTCATTCCCTGCTTTCCTGTGTTAATTCTCCAGGTGGTTTGAGAGCAGCACTTCTTAGTTAAGTTAATTTAGCACGCTTAAGATAAGGATTGGCTTCTCAGTCAGAAGCATAAAGCGATCCAGACATCCACCCTGATCTGCTTGGCTGTGACAGGGACTGTGGATGAGCTTCCAGGGACTCTGCCTGGGGACCCTTAAAAGGGATCAGGAGCAGCAGGATCCTGTTGTCTGCGCCCTGAATTAGAGTTCAAGGTTCAAACCCCAAGTTTCAAACATCCATCATCCCTTGGTTTTGTTGTTAGAGTAATGGATGTCAAATAAAACCAGCCTTATTTCCAGTCCCTCAGCCTTTGTGCTGATTGATTAAAAAAAAAAAAAGGAAAAAAAAAGACAAAAGAGTGCTTCTGCAGTGCTTTGTGAGTGTGGGCACATCTGTGTGCTGGTTTTGTGCGCTGTCGGGCTCCTGGATGTACCCTGCATTAAGGAGCCTGCTGTGAGGTTTTCAGTTGAGAAGACCTTTTAACCCAGGCTGGTGGCTGAGATGGTTCTTGAGGAGCACAGAGAGCTTGCAAAGAGGAATTCTAATAACCGTGTCCTAATTCTGCTCAAAGTTTGAGAGTGGTGTGTGTTCACAGAGCAGTGTAAGTAATGATCTGCTTCAATTAGAGTTGTTCTAGCACTGATACAAACTTAATGACCGTGTGGGAATTGTCATTGTTTGCCGGAAGGTGTGACTTCAAAACCTTCTTGTCTCGGTGTTACAGCTAAAAAACTCAAATAATTAATTCAGAATTTTCCTCTGTCATTCTCATCTACCCATGAACAAAAATTTGACAGCGATTTTTAAAAACCTTAAGACCTGATCTTTTTAAACTTTAAAATTGCACATTGATTTTTATTTTTTTTTAACCATCGATTTTTCATCAAACCTGATTTTTTTCTACTGCTGTCTTAGGAGACTTCCCCAATGCTGTGTGCCCTCCTGGGAGAACCTGGGGCTCACTGGGTGATGCTCAAGCATTTAAACTGGTTAGGGGTCAGCTCGAGGTGGGGATCAGAGTGCAGTTTTTAGATCTCGTAGAGCAGAGGTACCAGGGGTGTGGGAGATGAGCTGGGAGGTGGCTGTGGAGCACGGCATGGCCCTTGCAGAGGTGGGTTCTGAGCCTGGCTCCCACGTGCTGTGTCCATGTGGTTTTCCCAGCCGGCTGTCCCTGAGCTGTCTGTGTGGAACACGCAGGGAGGAGAACAGGCTGAACAATTTTTTCTGCCAGGAAATGTGGCTGCATTGAAATCCAACTGTTCCACAGGAGCTCATCCAGTCTGATGACATCCTCAGTGGAGCTGTTAGAAAGAATGGCACAGATTATCCTCCTTCCTGTCGAGTATGGGAGAGCTGGAGACTGGATTTTTATTTTATTTTTATGGGGTGTTACTGGGATGTGGAATGTCATCCAAGGAGTATTTTCATTAGGACTGAGCTACTTAAGACACCCTGCAGACTTTCAGCAGTGCTGGCTCGGGGGGCTGCCTGAGATGATGCCCAAAAACCTGCTTGTTCTCAGCGCTGGAGGAGCAGGAGAGCTGCAGGTCTCAGTCAGTGACTCCCAGCTCCAGTGAGGAAGAACTTTCCTTCTTTATTTTTTTTCCTAGACAGCTTGAGTTATTTCTTGATTTTGTTTTACATTTTTATTTTTCAACTTGAAAGAAAGGAAACCACTACAACCAGCACATAAACAGAAGTCAGGGGACAGAGCTGAGGATTTACAAAGATGAGTAGGTGCATGAATACACAATTACATCCAAGGACAAGGTCACTACTGCTTTTAGAAAATGCAGCCCAGCTTCACAGTTGTATAGGAATGCTTGGAAGAAGTCAGCAGGTGGAAAAGAAGGACCTAGGTGGTGTAGGCTGCTTGGAATTCTGAGGGGTTTTCAACATAGTCCCTCATGGTTGGGGCTTTTAAGGAAATGTAGTGGTCCCGAGTTAAGAGGGAAGTTCCTTGTGTGAATAAATACTTGTCTGAAGGGTGAAATGCAGGACAGGCAAGTGGATGGTGAGTTATAGAGAGGTCAGTGATGCTCTTTACAGGGATAGGGGCTGGGGTATGGGGGATTCCATAAATCTCCAACTGGAAAAATTGTGAATCACGAAGTGGTATTTGCAGGTGAAGGGAACTTTAATCAGGCCATGAAGGATAATGTCTGACTTAATGAATTTAAAAAAAGGTTTTGTGAGGTTCATTGAGCCTTAAAATGGAAGAAGGAATTCAGCTGTGAAGTGATGGAGTTTGGAGAAGATGGAGAGAACTTAATTTCCTAATTTCATCCTATTTTCTCATCTAAAGCAGCAGGCTCTGAGCTCTTGTTGCTGCCCAGGAACAAGGCCTTTGGATGGCCACAGCCCAGTGGAAAGGCCAGCTCACTGCTCAGTGCCACTCAAATCAGCAAATCAGGTCAGGGATGGTTGTGAAAGGGGAGCAGGACAAAACAGAGACCACACCCTTCGGTAAATCCACAGAGCGTTTACCTCTTGGGAATTGTTCAGTGTTTTGGTCCTTCTCAGAGGCTCAGAAGAGCAGAAGGGATGGGCAGGAATCCTCCACTGCTTCCCTGTGAGGAGTCAGCAAGTTGGCAGATGAGGAAGGGCCTGGAGGGGTGTGACAGAGGGTAAAGAGCCCACCAGTGGCACTGAGGGAGTGGATGGGGATGGGTTTGTGATGTCTCTTCCAATGCAAGGACCAGAGGGCACCGAATGAAGCTGGCCAGTGACAGGCTCAGAACAAGCAGAACAAAAAGAGGTGCAGAACTGAGCCATGGAAGCTGTTGCTATAGGAGGTCATGGATGCTGAAAGTTTGCTGGGCCAGAGGACAACTTCATGATTCAGAAGTCATTGAAACCATCTTTAGATGTAATTCTGGATCATAGGCTGCAGAAGGACAAAGAGATGTTGGGAACACTTTGCTGCCTCGTTCTTACACTCCTCCTAAGGCAAAGTTTGGTCCCTGTGAGATGAGGCATGCTGGGCTACAGGGATGTTACCCAGGCCCATCCTCACACTGCACTCAGTGGGATGCCCCAGAGATGTGGGATTGACCTGAGGGTACTGTGGAAGCAGATCCCGGTCACAGTAAAAGTGATGATATTTAAATATAACAATTTGGCATCTGGAAATATTTCTATAATTATCTTTTCCCCCCAAGTTTTGTCTTTGTGTTCCCTCAGCTACACCAGTGAGCTTTGAACTGCTGGAGTTTTTGCAGGGCATCATTCCCACCTTCCCAGGTACCTGTGACACCACTTGGCCAAGTCTGGGAACTGAGCTGTGGACACAAGCACGTGGATTTCCTCAATGGAAAAATCCCCCATTATGGAGCTGGGAGCATCATCTCCCATCTGGGCACAGAGGGAACATGGGTCTGGGGTCACGGCTGCCCCTGAGACACCTCAATCTGATGATCTTTAAGGTCCCTTCCAACCCAAATCATTCTGTGATTCCATGATTCCACGGTTCTGCTCCCTGTGTAGCTCCTGGCAGCCCTGCTTGGCCATTCAGACTGGAGGATGGAGCTGTCTACCATGGCAGTAAAAAAACTCTCGACTTCGGAGCTTGAAGAAGCAGCAGGACACCCCAGGGCAGAGCATGGACTGAGCAGTGGGGTTATGGAGGCAGCCAGCCTGGGCAAGCAGCCTCAGCTGGTCTGGGGGTGGCAAAGATGATAATGAGAATATAAAACCACAGAATTGTTTAGGTTGGAAGGGACCTTAAAGATCATCTAGTTCCAGTCCCCACATATTGTGGACTTGGCATGCTGTTCAGTGGGATTCAGCCCAGCTGCTTTAATTTTTGATTTCAGTTGTTTTCTTGTCCTCTCTCTGCTCTCTGTACATTTCTATTTTTCTTTTTTTCCTGGTCTCATGCTTCATCTGATGATGCATTTTCATTCACAGGAGGGCTTTTAATTGTTGTGAAGGACTTCAGTCAAGGCTGCGCATTTATCCTCACCCTCAGGATTTCAGGCACTTCTAATGGGCTGCTAACCACGGGACAGTGATGGCACAGGCACAGCAGGCTGCGTGGATTTTTCCTGGAACAAATGAAACATAAGCATTATTTCCATCCTCCCTTTCACACACCTACAAGTCGTGCATGGAAGTAATTCTGGTTCTCCCCTTCCGTCTCGTTCAGATTTTAACCGTGGGAAGATGCTGATGGACAGGAATGAAACTTGGCTCTCTAACTTCTCCTCTGCTGCCTCCTCCTTTGCGAGGGGAGGGGTCGGGCTCCAGGAGGTGCTGGTTGGGCTCATCCTCACCCTCATCGACGTGGTCACGCTCCTGGGAAACACCATCGTGTTCCTCTGCCCCGTGGTGGAGAGGAGGCTGCGCACTGTCACCTACATGTTCATCATGTCCCTGGCCATGGCAGACTTCCTCGTGGCCTGTCTGGTGATGCCCTTCAGGTGAGGGGCGTCCGTGGGGTGGGAGCAGAGAAGGACAAACGTCCTTTCTCCTGGCTCCGCGTCCGCTCTTGGAGCAGGGCTGGGATTCACCTGCTGGGCTCAGGGCTGGGATCTCCAAAAAGCTGGACCATGGGCTGGTGGCTGTATGCGCTTCCCTGTCTCTGCTCTGTGTTATGGATCCCCTCATAATGTCTGGAGACACAATTCCCAAGGGTATTTTTCCTGTTGGCCACACAGGAACCCTGGCTGCTGATCTGAATTTGCCAGCTTTGCACGGGGGGCTCCAGTCTTTGAACTCCCTCTTCCAGGACTAGCCCTGAGTATGGAATGTAAGGAATTTATTCAGTATAAGCAGAGTAATTTAGGCTTCCCCTGTATTTCGTGGTGGAAGAGGCACTTGAGAGGGCAGGTGTCCCTGCACGAGGTTTACATTTATGAGAGCTTCACCTGGCTAAAAGAGTGAAGCAAACACAGAAAGCAGCTGACTTGTGGTCCTGGTTGTCTTGCCCTGCAAAGCAGCCCTAGGTTTGGATAAATCAGGGACCTGCACTCTATTTCGAGTTCCTGGGGCAATATGAGGGAGCTGAACACTTTTTGTGTTCTATGCTTCAGTTCTCATGGGGCTGCCTATTCCTTTGAATTTGGCACTGAAAAACATTGTCCCAACAGGAAATTACAAACCGAGTTAAAAGTTCGTGGTATCAGATGAAAAAAAGCAGCTAATGATACTCTTAAAAAAAATATTACTGCTAATTTAAACTCTAATCTCGGTGAATTTCAAACTCAGGTTCTGAAATTATCATAGAGCCATAGACGGGTTTGGGTTGGCCCGACCTTGAGGGGACCAACCTAAAGGTCCCGACCAGGGACCTTTAGGGGTTATCTAGTCCAATCCCTGCAGTGAGCAGGGACATGGACAACTGGACCAGGTTGTTCAGAGCCCCATCCAACCTGGCTTTGAACACTTCACATGGGGCAGCCACAACTTCTCTGGGCAGCCTCACTGCAAAAGATTTCTTCCTTCTATTTTGAATCTACCTTTAGTGATGTCTTACTTCAACAACAAAAATTACAAAGGGGAGCAAAGATCAGAGCATGGCTGGTGCTTTGTGCCCCTCCTGAATGTCCTGGTGGGGAGACCTGCCAGCTCCTGGTGGGCCATGTGGTGAGGAATGGACCCTGTTGGCTCCATCAGCATTGTCCAGCCCTTCCAACAGAGTGGCTGTTGTTTCACACTTTCCCTTTCGGCTTCACATCTCTGCTGCTCTTTTGGATTTCAGTTTGCTCCTCAGTTGGCAGGTTATTACATGCCAAAGGGAAGGAAAAGAAATTATCTTGGGAGGCAGTTTGGCTCAGGAAAATGTGACAGAAAGGAGCAACAAATTTGTCATTTTGTGTCTAAATTTCATAGGAGTAAGACTTGTGTATTGCCCTTGGCTTGGCTGGTTCGGAGGAGCTGCTCAGCTGAGCTTAGCTCATTGTCTGAGTACTCCAGCCAGTCTGTCATTTCCAGGCTGAGTATTTCCAGTTATTCTTTTCCTCTGCAAGCAAAAGTGCAAGGCAGAGGTGACTTCATTGTGTATGTCTTTAGGCTTTTACTACTCCTTCTTATCAGCATCATTGCCAAGCTGCGGAGACCTTTTACCTCAGAGAGGAGGGGTCAGGTATCCGCCAAGGTTATGAATGGATAATGTGGGTTTAAGTAAGTCCCTGCCTTTTGCCCAGGCCTGTGGCAGCAGGCAGTAGCTTTATAGGGATGGCCAGCACCCCAAAATCCTCTACCATTTGTGAGTTCTTTAATAATGGCTGATTCGGTCTATTATAGAATTAATTATTTATTTAATAGACACAAAACCAACAGACATTAAGACTTAAAACAGACAATTACTACACAGGGATAAGACAAAAGAGGACAACCAGTGCTATACACACAGGGTTAAAGGTACCTATTAATTTTACAGCTAGCGAAGAAATAATATAACTTAGGATCCAATGTTTCTTACCATCCAGTTCCTGATGGAGCACACATCGAAATCCTTTCCCTTGATTCCCAGGAAAGTAACCACGAAATCTGCGTCCAGATTCTGGGGAGAAGTCTCACACGCTTTCAGGGCGTGTGGGTAGAAGGCTTCTCAGGAGACTTCCGCATCCGTGATAATTATGTGGGCTTTTATAGACATAAGAACCGTGTCTTTTGGTCAAGAATATTTCTTTTCTTTTATCTCTTCCCACATTTGCTTTACAGACTAAGATGTTGATTCTTAGCTGGGGGCCTGAGCCCTTTTGGCGCCAGAGATGACCCCTGGCTGGGCCTGTGACCCACCTGGGTTATCTCTTGCATATGCACCAACCATCTGTGGTAGAGAAGAGGTAGACATGTCCTGCCACAGCTACCCAGGTCTGCAGGTCAGGTGCATCCCACCAGATGTGTGCAGGTGAGAGCTGGGCACCTGCTCAGTTGGGATCCAGGTGCAGGGGTGTCCTGGCAGCAGCACATCTTCTGGGAGACCAGGGAACACCACAGGCTCTGCAGCATCTCTGGGGGTAAGGAGGGCTCTGAGCAGTGGCACCAAGGCACCCAAGTCCGGTACTGAACCCGTGCTTCTATACTAATGCCTCATTTCCCTCTGTAAAAGAGCCATGAAACTTTTCCATGTGTGTGCTGTGGGATCCTCCATGCTGCCCGTGTGGAGGCCACCATGGTGGAAGGGCAGGCTCTGCTGTAGTTTGTTTGGATTTTTCCATGGAATCCCACATAACAAAGAGCTGTCAAGGGCTGGGACCCTTCAGCAGCACTGCACCCACCTACAGCAGTTGCTGTGCTCTGGAACAGCCTTCACAAGTCGTTTTGATGAATTGGTGCTAATAAGATGTAGATCAGGCATTGTTTTCTAACATAAAGTTGATTCTCCCTTGCTGGACACCAGACCACTGCAGCTCAGCAGCCCTGATCTCACTGTATTTAACCAGCAAGCTGGGAAGTTACAGGATAATTAAAGCTTTGCAGGACAAGGGAGTTACTCATCAAATTCACTCACAATGGTGATTTCAGCAGCACCCTGGGAGCCGCAGAAAGCTGGTGAAAGAAAGGAGAAGCAAATGGCATCTCATTGAATGCTATAGAAACAGGCATCAGCCTTCCTACAGCTGCCATATGGTCCTTCCTTCGCTGCTCATTTCTTACAGGCCCCTCTTGACTTAGTTAGAAATATTTCTGGTACCATGTCTGCTTTTTGCTGATGTGTTTACCTCGCTGAGGCATTTATGAGCTACATAATGTACAAACTGCATAGGCTTCCTCCTAGGATGTTGTTTTGTTTTTATTAACCAATAGTGGAAATCCTTTCTGGTTTTGAAGCATAAGATCAGACGTGAAGTGAGTTTCTTGGAGATCTCCCATGCCGCAGGAGCTGGGGAGAAATCATAAAAGTCTGTGCTGCATAGGGCACTGTGAAAATGCTGTGATAAACGAAGCTGTACAAATGTAAATTTGGGGAGATCAGTGGGGCAAAGCACCTCTCTCAAGGCACTTGGGCTGCAAGAAGCACAGGTTTGCTGTTCTTCAACCATGCTCCAGCTGTGGCCTGCTCCTTTCTTGGGTTGTACTTTGAGGATGTGTCTCTGCTGTCTGAGCTGTGTGCCCGTCCTTAGTACCTGTGTGATAAAACATGGCATTGCCTCAGCACAGTCATAAAGAAATCGTCACAGCATGGTTTGGGTTGGAAGGGACCTTAAAGATCATCTTGTTCCAGCCCTGGGCAGGAACACCTTCCACTAGACCAGCCTGGCCTTAAACACCTCCAGGGAATGCACAAACTCAGCCCTTCCAGCTCTGATTTCCACCCATTTTCTCTGGCAGCATCATTTACGAGGTGACGGGGATGTGGCTGTTCGGGAAGCTGTTCTGCAAAGTCTGGATCTCCTTCGATGTCATGTTCTGCACTGCATCCATTGTCACGCTGTGCTTCATCAGCCTGGACAGGTACTGCTCCGTGGTCACCCCCTACCACTACTCCAGAAGGATGTCCCGTGGCAGGTGAGTGCAGTTGCTCCTCACTTAGGGTCCCTCCAGGTTGTCACTTGGCCATGGCCTACATTGACCTGGGGCTGAAAGAGCTGTTGACAGCTGCTGCCCAGAAGCAGAGTGATGTGGCAAAAGGAACTTTGCACCATTTAAAACTGCAGAAAATGCTTCATATGATGCAGGAGAGGACGAGGAGGATGCAGCTGAGGGGGCTGGATGGTGCTCCTGGGAGCATCTTTTTTGAGCTAAGGATGGGTTGCAAAGTGAGGTAGAAACCAGTGCTATGGGCTGAGTTGGACCTACAGCTTTCTCCCTGTGCAGTCATTTCATGGGCATTTCACAGAATCACAGAAAGGTGTGGGTTGGAAGGGACCTTAAAGATCATCTCGTTCCATCCCCCTGCTGTGAGCAGGGACACTAGACCATGTTGCTCAAAGCCCCACCCAGTCTGACCTTGAACACTTCCAGGGATGGGAAAGGACTTTGAAGAACTTCTAAGAGCTAGGTGAAACGAGACCCAGAAGGATGCCTGTAGCAGTAGTCCTCCCTCTCCTTAACTCACCAGCTTTTCTGAAGTGATGTTCGGGGGAAATGGGGAGAGTTTCTAACCTCCCATGAAGGTTTCATGTGAAAGGCTGAAATGAGGACTGCAGGGTGGGGGAAGTCATGAGGGTGGGCAGACAGGACACTGCAGCAGGAGGGTGGTTTACAGGGTGGGTTCAGGCTCTTCTAGGCATTTTTCCCACTGTCAGTCTTGCTGTGTCTGACTTGTGGATTGCAGGCAAAGTGAGGAGGGGGCTGCGTGGCCCCCTTGCACAGATTCTGTGATCTGGTGTCCATCAGCTCCACCCCCATCATGCCCCAGAGGGTGAGAACGGCCAGATACTGAAGCTGAAACCAAAAAAATCCCCATGCTGTTGTTTTAAATACTAACAAAAATCTTCTGCAAAACCTTTCCTCATCTTTTCTCAGCCAGCTCTGAGCACTCCTTACAGTGACCCCAATCCTGTCAACTACAGACCAATTACCCAATTGTTAGAGATATTAATGTCTGGACTTGTTACACCCCAGCTTTTTCCCTTCTCCAAGTCCTGCTGGACTGCTCAGCAGCGATATCCCACACAGGTTACCATGGGGATTGAATCGTACTGGATGTTCTCAACTCAAAATTACTCAGACCCTCTCTCCCCTCCACATCTCTCTCCTTTTGCAGATGCATCGTGATGACCTGCACGGTCTGGGTATATTCCTCCCTCATTTCCTTCCTTCCCGTCATGCAAGGCTGGAATGAGATCCCTGGGGTGGACTTTGATGCAGGCAGAGAATGCATCTTCGTCACCAACTGGGTGTTTGCCATCGTGGCTTCCGCCCTGGCGTTTTTCCTTCCCTTCATGGTCATGTGCAGCATGTACTTCTTCATCTACCGAGCCTCCCGCCTCAAGGCCACCCGCATCATGTCCCAGACGCTGGAGATCCACTACCACCCCAACAGCAAGCGGCAGAACCACCTGCAGCTGGAGAACAAGGCCACGAGGACCATCAGCATCATCATCTCCGTGTTCGTGCTGTGCTGGCTGCCCTACTTCGTGCTGAACGTTTGGCTGGCGGCCAGAGGCACCGACTCCACCAGCACGGTGCTGGTCGGCACCTTCAAGATCATCACCTGGCTGGGGTACTGCAACTCCACCATCAACCCCCTGCTCTACGCCTTCCTCAACAGGGACTTCCAGCGTGCCCTCAAGAAGCTGCTCATTTGCAGGCACAGGTCTCAGGTGGATGTTGGGGAAGACATGGTTTCCATAGCCACGTTTTCCAAGACTGCTCCAGACCTGGAATACAGCGTGACAGTGCCCAACGGTGCCCTGAAGGGCAAACCCAAGTCATAGGGATTCAGGATCAGTCGCTGGAGGTGGTGATACAGAAAGTGCTGGAGCACATCCGATGGAAAAACAACGGGTAGGAAAATAGGGGAAGGGGGACTGGAATATTACAGCTGGGACAATGCAACAATGATGGGTTTCTTCACCTTCCACAGTTTCAACAACAAGGAACTCGGGTATTTTAGGGGCAATTTGTTATATTAATGGAGCTAATTAGTTCCTGGATAATTATTTTTCTAATGAGCATTTGCTAGGACAAATTCAACCTTCATGTTGGGTAAAAAAAAAACCATTATGATGTATGTGACCTTAACTTCGTGCACATCCTGGTGGTCGGTGTCAGGTGGGACAATGTTTCTTACGAAGCCACTGTAGCTTCTCATCTCCAAGCTTCATTACAGATTTGACCAGTTTTAATTAACTCCATGTGTGCCAGTCAGTGTATGGGAATTAGAGGAGGGATGTGGCCAAAGACCAGAACTCACTTCCTAGAGAGGCACCACTCTGCAGCCTGGGCTGTTGCTTAGGGTTCAGCTCTCAGTTAATTCTCAGTTAATTCTGGAAGGGGAATTTCCATGTGGCAGACCCCAGGAGATGAGGAAGACTTGCTGCAACATCAGGAGCACAGAGTGCCTAAGGGTTTCAAAGGGAGCTACAGGTGGCTGACACCATCCAAAGATGGGATGTGAACAGGAATTATTACCTGTTTGTACATGGGGATATCTACCACAGAGACATAAAAAAATCACGATAAATGGGAATGATTATTTTTACTACTCCCAAGTGCTTATATGGATTTGCAACAGCACTGGCTGCCTGCAGGAAACCCACAAGTGCCTCACTGAAGGGTTACTCTGAAAAGGTAGCAGAAGACTGTCCTCAGAGCTAGCAAAATGCAGCAGCACCTGCCTGGAGCAGCTCAGCCACTGAAGACACTGGCACAAGGGTCAGGAGTTCTCTCTCGTGAGCCTGTAGAAAAAACAGCCCTGCCCTGGGGTTCAGCATTGGTTCTCCTGTCAAATGACTCTCCGTGGAGAGGGTCAGGTGACCCACATCCTACAACTCCAGTAACAACATGGAAGCGGTAAGTAACTACACCTTACTCTGGGGAAAGCATCCTGTGGGCATAAAGGTGGGCAGGGCAGGAATCCTGCTGCTGCCACCCAGGTCATTTTGATAAAACAGGACAAGGAATGGTGTTCCCCTCCCAAGAGCTATGGGGGAGGAACGGAGCTGAGGGATACACCCCATCCTGTGAGAGAATGGGACAGGACCCCGATGCTGCACAGCACAGCAGAGCCCCAGGCCAAACCCCCTTTTGCAGGGCTGTGAGCTCACAGCTATCCCAGTTTGGGTGTTTTTCCACAAAAACAGCTGGCAGAAAAGTACACATCATTCAGAGGAAAACCTCTCTGCTTAGAGAACAGCCTTTCTCAGTCAAACTCTGGAGCAGTTAAGGGGCAAAGACAGGGACAATACACGCCAGTGCTTAGAGAAGCAAAGACTGACCAGGCAGTTCAGAGATGACCATGGCCAGATGCTTGTGTGGCTGGGCAGTGACCACACAGGGGAGGACTTGTCCATGCCTTTGGAGGCAAGTGTGGCATCCCAGAATATGCAGACACACCTAGTGTGAACACATATGCCAGTTCTGGTACTGAAATGCGGCAGGGCCCTTGGAACAGGCAGCTACCCAAATCCAGATACAGAGCAAGTTAAAAATACCTTATTCCTCATTTCCCATGCTCCACCTGTAACCACTGACCTGGCAGGGAAGGCAAAGAGGCTCCACATGTGGCCATTGCACTGTGCACTTACAGCTGATGCAAACAGGGAAATCCAAGGGAGGAGGACACACCTAACTCTTCTGCTTTAACCCAGCTAAACACAAGTTCTGTTCCTGATCAGATATTCCCTGCAGCATTCTGGCTTCACCTGCGCAAGCCAATATCTAGGAGAGTCATCCAAGAGCAAAAGGAAGACAGTAATTGTAATCTACTTTTGCCTTATCATAAAGCTGCAGGGTGTCAGCTGGTTTAATTGCTGGTCACAGTGTCACACACCACAGTGCAGTCACCCCCAGAAGCATTTGAATCCAGTATCCTTTTAGGAAACTGATCTCAGAGACTGTAACAAATTTAAGTCTGTAAAACAGAAAAATGCAATTGTACAAGAACAGTTCTAGCAGAGTAAGAATTATCCCTTCTCCCCTCTCTGGCGAGCAATTGCCCCCACAATCCACCCAGTTTAGAGCTCAATTCCCTCCTTCTCCAGATGCTATCTCACTTCCAAGCAGCACATTCACTTTTGCGTCATCACACACGCTGTGGCCAGTGTGAGACAGGGAAGCAAAGGAGGTTTCAGGAATGCAGAGCCCATCCTGTTCCCACTGCACAGGGCTGCCATCTCCAGCACACACGGATGCAGGCTTCCAACAGAAGCAACTACTATTTTGTCTTATAAATAAAAAAGTTTATTAAATCATTTAGACTTGAAAGAAGTCACAATAATCAATGCACTCAACAATTACAGCAAGTGCATCCTGTACACCACCAACCCAAATGGATTGATTCTGTATTTTATAAATAAAAATTAACATATTTACAGTGAGAAATAAAAGCATGGCATTAGGCAGTTAAATTAGCAGATTACACAAATGCCTACCAGTTGATTTTTTTGCAAAAAGTACAAATCTACAAGATT
Organism: Machaerirhynchus nigripectus; assembly: GCA_013397975.1. NCBI lineage: Eukaryota > Metazoa > Chordata > Aves > Passeriformes > Dicruridae > Machaerirhynchus > Machaerirhynchus nigripectus. Next base: position 44,609 of record VZRQ01007127.1, read on the forward strand.
ACATACGACATGTATGACTTCATTAGGTTTAAATTTTCAGAATCACAACATTTTTGTACATAATTTTGACTATGGCTCTTCCAACCACTGCCTATAAAACCCCCCATTTAATGGCAAAAAGCTCCTTTTCCTTCTCTACAGCTTCATCTGTATAAGATGCATTCCCTAAGATCTACTGTAGTGCAGAAGTATGAAATGACTTCCTCTAATGACAGGCTATGGACAGTGACAATATGTACAACTGTGGTACTTTTTTGCTTTAAAAATAGTGCAGATTCCCAGTTTACCCACCAGGGACAAAAATGGAGTCAAAGTTCATTTCAAAATTGTCTTCATTTCACCAAAGAGCAAGTGATCCAGATAGACACTCACTAGGCTTAGAGACTGTAATTTGCTCTATAAAAATACAGTATTTTAATTCTATTTACATGTTACAGATCTCTCACTCACCCAGCAAGCTGACATTTACAAGCTTCAAAAAAACCCAAGAAACCCCCAAAGAAAGGATAATGGAGCACAACATTGGCAAGCACAGCAGCTGGACCCATCCACCTAGGAGAGCAAAGGTAGGGAAAATGGAATGTGAAGGGTTTGGTTACTGGGCTTCATTGGCTGTCAAAGTAAACGAAAATCTGTCCAACATGTCTTATACGTTAAACATGGCAAAAAAAGCTGAAGTAAACTGTTCCCAAGATAAACATTCTGCATCATAGGATCCTTCTGCTGAACAATCCCTGTGAAACCTGCCGAGTGGAAGAAGTGATCCTGAGGATAGTTATTTGCTTGGTTGTCTGGAATGTTTGTTTCCTGATAGACTCATTGTCCGTGACCTCTGCCTGAGCACGGGTTTGGGTGGGAGCTCCAAGTCTTCAAAGACAGGATTTTCTATGATTGCTGCAGCCTCTGGTCGTTCAGTGGGACTTGGAGAGAGCATGTCCTTCACCATGGTGTACTGGAAGAAAACACATATTACATGAACCAATCCATAAACTCTTCCTTATTTCATGTCCTGGCTTCAGCTGTGGCTGTGTGAACAAGTGGAAAATACCCCCACCTGCTGTATGAGTTATTTGGGAATTAGTGCTTTGGCTCAGTAGCTAGAAGTGTGTTAAATATTTTTCAATGTATCACTGTGCATCTCTTGAAGTGTCTTCACTGTCAAGAACTAAAAACAATTTGGCAAACCAAATCTGACTCAAGGTTTAATAGTTATAAAACTTCACATTATCTGCAATCAAAATTAAATATATGATACATAATTTATAAGTAATTTTTAGCTTCATGTTTAAGCCATCACATATTAAGCCACACTGAATTTTTCTCATGGCAAATTAGAATTTTTTCTAATATACATGTAGTTCAAGTATTTGGTTCAAATTTAATCAGAATTAGTGTCCTGCTCCAGCTGAGCACAGCACAGCCCCTTCTCCCAGGCAGCCTTCAGCTGTAAAGCAGTAAAGGCTGGCCTCATTTGGCCACTGGTCTGAAGCTACCTTGAACACCTGAAAGCACCTCAGCTTTTTACTGGGGAGGTTTTGTACATCACCTCCTCTTTACCTGTAACCACATCACTTTACAGACCTGACCCATGAGAACACAGCACAATTTGCTCATGTGATTTCCCTCCTGGGAGGTCCAGTTCTGGAGGGGATCCCATAAGCCATGGTACTACCTAGAGCCTCCCCTTTACCTGTCTGGAACTGCGCACTTTCTCTTGGGGAATATGGGTTTGTTGCAGGAAATCGTGACAGGATGTATGTGAAATGGATGACTGGAAGTGACAAAGGGAAGCCAGGTAAAAATGTATTCCTGGAGGAAAACTGTGACAAAAGTGTCATCGTGCCCAGTAATGCAATGTTATAGCTTTGAAACGTAGAGAAGTGCAGTGATAGAGAAATGCATCTTAAAAACATGAAAGCAACATGGTTTCTCCATTTTTACCTGCAAAGCAACTGAAAAACAAAGGAAGAAGCTACAATTATTAATGAAAAGGCTACAAGTAATAGCATTGGATGTACCTACCTCCTGTGCATATTTCTGAGTGAACAGTGGTGGAAAGTTCAAATTTCTAACATCACTTAAGGTCTGCAGAAATATGAAGAACAACACATAACTTTTCCAAAATATCATTCTTCAGTAATATTACCCTACTCTTCAAAAATATGCAAATTATGCAAACAAATCAGCCTGCTGGAATAAACCCCTTTGTTTTAAAGTGTTGCTTTAGTGGTTAAAAATCACAGCATAGCTGAGCAGGTGAGCTGCTGCTTCCTTAGGTATAGAGCCTGCAACAGAAGTTGTGTTACAAGAATTGTGATCTCTGCAGTTTTGTATCAGTCAGACACATAAACTCGTACTTTCTCACTTTAGCTCAACAAAATCAACAAATCTGTGCACCACCCATACACCAGTATTAAGACCGATGAAATGACTGCCTCTGCCTTAACAACGTAAGCACCAGTCTTTGTTTAACATTTAAGGAGGAATGAGCAGATCTATCAGCAGTTTGGAAAGCAGTTGTGTCAGGTATTCCTGTGTTTCTCCCGTACAAAGGCCACTGGCTCCATCTAGTGACAGTATTTTGCCCATGTTCAGCCAGAAGCACAGTATTTAGCACTTCAATTTTTTGGAAGGATCTCCTTTTACAAAAGTTTGAGCACAAAATACAAGAGTTCTATAGTTAAATCAAAACTCATTTCAGTATTACTCCCCTCAAAGTATAAAGTGACCAGTTAACAGTGATGGACAACAGTCCAACTCCTGTTCAAGAGAACTGAGTTTGATGATATTAAAATGCTTCAGAAAACTTTTCTCCATTTCTTCCAGTTCAGTCTGCATTTAGTGATCTGTTTTCCAGCATCTGGGCTGGAAATAAATTGCACTGCTACTGACTAACTACTCACAGCTTTAGACAGAGGCAGCTCTCATGCTCCACCTCTGGGGATTTTTCCAGCCAGTTGTGACAAATTCCTAGAATTTGCTGGGTTACTTGGTCAGGCAGAGCATGTTTTGCTTCAGCAAGCAGTGCTAAAGCTTGGCTGATGCCAATGCAAACCTCAGTGTAACAACTCAGAAATAACTACTGAAGTAGCCAAACTCCAAAACTTGGCAATGAAAGGGCAGGGATTTCTTTTTAGCAAAAGGAGTGAAAATCCTGGAAAGTCAGGGCACTTTTTAAACACTCTTCTGATGTACAACACTAAAATGAGATGGAATTTAGGTTTCATTCCGATTACTTGCTTTGCTTCTATTCTTAGGAGAGAAACTGGAAGGGCAAAGCCTGGAGTCACTGCTGTGAGAGATCTGAGAATCCAGGATGCCTCTTTCCTGGGTATTTTGTTTCAGGAAAACTCATTCAGGGAAATTGAAACTGGTTTCAGGGCAAGCAGCTTAAATTAAACACTAGTTCCTCCTCTTGCCTAGGCCATTTTGTGCCTTTAAATGCCAGAGTATTTTAATCAAGAGAATTCAACAGGTGAAGCACTTGGTCAGGCTCTTTTCAAGTTGTTTCTTTCCTCTCTGCTAAACCCACTCCACCTGAGAATATAGCCCTACCCCCCACCCAGCACATTTAAATGATAAATACAAGTTTTAATGACTCTCTCTTTCCTGCACAGGTCACTGCTTGCCACAGAGGACAGACCTTTCTGGCTGTAGCCCCTGTTCTCCATGAACTTGTTCCTGAGCAAGATGGATCTCACACATTTTAACAGCAAGCAAGAGCTGTAATGCACCATCAAACATCCCAAATTCACATCTGGTGCAACGAAGGTCATCAGTTATGGGAAGATGGTGCTTGAAGCTGAGCAAGACTCCGAGCTAAGACTCACTATAGGAAAAGGCACAGCCATTTTTCACCAAGTGCTCAGTGAAAAAGTACTGCAGATGCAAACCAAGGAAAAAATAAAAATGCACAGCATGGTTCCAATTCTTGAATGAAAACCAAGCTGGTAGGCTTAAAGTCACAAGCTATATTTGTTGCTTGAGTTCTTGGATATCGCAGTTCAATAGTTTCTCTTACTTGGCTTGACAACAGAGAAGCTTTGTAAAGAAATTAAAGCCTCAATTCAACTGCACACATTAGGAGGACTGCAGTTTATTTTCAGTGATTCAGGCGGTCTGTACAAGGCTGATAAAGAAGTTGTGCTCCTAGCTGCAAGGCTCTTCTCCAAAGAAAACAGGACAGGAACCTCTTGCCAGTGTTTCACCAAGCAAATAGCTATTTTAAACAAATACTCAAACTGAGGATAATCCAACACCACACATACCTTGACCCTCTCCATCTGTGTGCTGAAAGGGTAGAGCAGCTCAAAGAGAATCAGTCCCAGAGAGAAGATATCCACCTTGTGCGAGTAGGTGTTGCCACAGATCTGAGAAGGCAAAGTCAGAGTCAGGGCAATCAAGGTAATCAATGCAATTATGTACAAAGTAAACAATCCTTACAAGTCCACCTGTGGAAGTGACCAACCCTGTGCAGAGCTGAAAGCTACAGCACAGGCACCTTGGCAAATTTCAATGAACACCAGGGAGCAAGGTCCTGATCCTCAGTGCCTCTGTGCTGCAAAGCAAAATGTTTCACCTTACTTAAACCTCATGCACAAAAGTGTGTCCTTCCTCAGTTAAGTGGAATCTTTTACAGTTACCTTCCTATACTGCATTAAAAGCAAGAAAATTAATGCATCCAGTCTAAATAATTAGCCACTTTCTTTGCTATAACAAATATATATACTTAAATAATCAGTTTGGATTTCAATTTAGCCCAAAAACTTGATTGCAACAGTTTACTAGGAGTGCCTGATCTTAGAGCTCCCAGGAATTCATGGCTCTTCCAGGCACTGCCAAATACTGCTTTGGAGAAGAGAGCACAAACCTGTTCCGGGCTCATGTAGAGTTTGGTCCCTACTTGTCCTGTGTGCCTGGCATAAGCTGGCATTGGGGTCAGTACTGATTCCTCCTCCTCATCTTGGTCCATAGCAGTCACCAGTCCAAAATCCCCAACCTTCACTATGTCATCCATTGTGAAAAATATATTGGAAGGCTGAGAAAACAAAGAGGGGAAAAGAAAAGAAAAAGTAAGTAACAAACAAGTGTCTGTGTTTCGGTCGTTACAACACTCAGAAGCTCTCAGCGTTAAAAACACTCATTAAACTGCTAAAGCCAGACAGTTAAGAATTGTTATCTATTCAGAAAAAAGGAATTACTTTTGCATTAACCATTGTCTCTTCCTGAAACTCAGACTGCTCATTTCTCGTCACTCAGCAGAGGTTTACCAGCAGCACACAGGTTTGCTGAGGAACATACACAGAGTCAACACTGCTGGGAACAGCACAGATAAGTTATCCAGCTCCCCATCACATGGTACTTTCACACCACATGCTGCAGTTCCAACTCCTGGGCTTTTTTATTTTAATCTCTAAGTGCTAAAGTCGTTTGCTGTATTACTAACCAGCGCATAGCACATCATCTTAAATTATAGATACAATGGGAACAAGGTCTGCTTTTCAGTGTAACCGTGCAGTTTAACGTGGGAACAGCTGTTTGCATAACAGAATTGAAAGTTTATTTTTGATAGAAGCTTAAGAACTTTGCAATTTGTAAGGGCAGCAACAGTGATGGTGTGGCTTAACTCTCCTTTAGCTTGCTTGCCACACACCACCATCCTTGGCTTAGCCTACTGATAAAAGAGACCGGAACAGAGATGTCCCTTTGCTCATGGTGCACATCCCAGATATTTTAAGAAATCTGCTTCCTGGCTGACAGAACAGCACCCACCAAATAGATGATTATTTCTTTGAAATACAACCACTCCAGCTGGGTTACAAATACAGACACAGAGTTTTGGGGGAAGAACAGAGTGATCCTGCAAGGGGACGGAAGCAGCACGATGTTGTACAGGGCCAAGCTGTGGTGAAGAGGCAGCTGGTGCTGGGTATGGTCCTCTCAGAGCTCCCGGACCCTCGAGGCTGGGAGAACACGGTCTATGCTTTGCTGACATAAACCCTGCAACATGAGTAGGCAGACAGAGAGAAGGCAATATTTTTCCACAAGATAAAGGACTACAAAGCTGACCTATTTCCAAGTCCATCCGACTTCCTCAGTTAAAGACAAACCCACAGTGTGCACGAGGAATAAGACAGAGAAAAGGCTTCTTGGTTTTTTTTGGCAATGGCCAGCTCTGAGATAAGCACTACAGAAACAGTTCCACAGTGCCCACGTCCTGCCTCTGAAACTGCCTTCTGAGCCAGGTCTGATCTCCCACTGTATTTCTCCGTAACAAATGTCCAGCCCTTTGGAGTCACAGTGCATTCAGGGCACAAAAGCCACTGCCCTGTAAACCCACAGCATCTCCAGGCTCTCACTGAAGCATTTACAGAGCACCCACCCCCTCAGTGCACGCTCACATGGTCAAAAGTCTTGGTATAGGAATGTTAATGTTCAGGGCACAAACATCTCCGTTAGGAGTTTGTATACCATTGCCTTCATCTCCATTCTCCTCCTCCAACAAACATACAAGTCAAGATTTGTCTTGCTTCCTGGGGAAAAACTCCTCATAACAGGAAGTTTGTTTCACTGCTTCTCTGGCCGGACACAGACTGTCTCTGAACAGGCTGGCACATAGTTGCTACAAATAAGGGGAATGGACTCTCTGCTATTGCAAAATACCAGCAAAAATAAACCATCAAGTTCACATTAGGGAAGAAGCCCAAGGCAGATGCACACAGTTTTGATTTAAATCATCAGAAAAGTATAATCAATTATAACCACCCTCTAGTTTAATTATCTTGCCACCTGCACAAAGAGATTTCTCTCCATATTCTTCAGTCAGAGTAAGAATTCTCATTTTTTCACAGACATGAGTAAGCTTCTCACACATATGGAAGACTCTGCTTAATCCAATTAATGTTGCAAAATGTATCCAAGACTGTTGCAGTTCTGTGAAACTGATAATTTCTTTTGAGCTGCCAAGCATGACCGACAGCTTATCCTGGGAATAACAGTAAATTCACTTGACAGACAGACTTTTGTTTCTGCACTTCATTTTCTTCAAAAGAATTTGAACTCTGACCTCTTCGCTTGCCCACATAAATTCCTGCCACCCTGTCATTACAGTATCTCTGATTAGCAGGAGCCTAATTAATGCATTTTAATGGGCACTGTTAATTTAAATATTTAGATTATTTCTTGGATCTTCTAATATGCCCACATAGAAATTTATTTTCACACAGCCAGCTTTTGTTGGTGACAATGTGAGCAAGAACTGGCCTCTGCTGTCACCGAGCTCTGCTTGTAGCCAAGCCAAAGCAGCTTTGCAGGTTATTCACTTGTTAGTGCTGGCACCAACTCAGGGCTGCATGACCAATCCCTTGGACAAAGTACAACATTAGATGAGATCTCTTCCCAGGAGCTTCTGAAAAGCACAGAAAATAATTAACTACACTGGCTGTTGTTTTGACCAAATTAACACATAACAGACAAATAAACTTTGGGATCCAAAAATAACATTTATACAAGCACAGAAAGTTTCCTGAAGGAGGAATTGTTCATCCAAGGAGAATGTTTCCAAGTTGGTTATACCAAGTAAACAAACTTAAATCTCTTGTTCAAACTGCTGCCAGCACTGAACTTTTAAGATGTTCCAACAAAACACTCCACACCTGCTGATTAAGACTAACACAGTTTTAAGTGAAGATCTATGTTAGGTTTACTGAACAATAAGCTCAGTGAAGACTGCAGAGCGCCACAACTGACAGTACTGTTAAGAAAGGTTATTAATTAACATGTCTAGCAACATATTAGTACAGGGATTTAATTACTTTTATGGTCAGTTTCTCAAGCACTACAGATTTGTCAGATAACTGGTTCAAGGTAATTGCCTAAGGCTGATGGGAAAAGAAAATACTTGGAAGAGCTCATGAGTTTTTCTAACTCTGATGTATCCTTCCAGGACTATTGAATTTGAACCTCCTTTTACTGCCACATCTGAGATGGCATTTTTTAGCTTTTGCTTCTGCTGATACCAAATTACCCTTACAATTATTTCAGTAATTATTCCACTGACATAGGTATTAATGCCTCTTCAAACCAGCCAATAGAAACAGAACCGCCTCTCCACATTTGGCAAAAGGGATCCATTTCTCAGAGCTTGGCCTAATAAAACTAACTTCAGCTGGGCTCTTCAATTAGATTTGTGTGTTTGCTAACACATACTGACATCTCCAGTGCTTTGAGTCGCAGCACAATTAGGCACTACCATAGGAGGACCATGAACAGAATGAAAGAAAATGTACAAGTTACTCCTGACTTCAGTTACACTAAATACCCGAGGTTCAAACCACCTTTCCCAGTCCTTGTCTGGATGCTATCAGACATTAAAAGTACTGTGAATCCTTCAGAAAGCTGCACTGTAATAGCTGGCATTGGCTCAGAATTCAGCTCCAGAATTACACTTCAATCCCAGAGCAGTAATATTTAATTTTTACTCTCTGAACAAGAGTAACACTGCTCCTTTTAGGCTGTATTGCTTTAGAAAGAAGGAAAATACCAGAATTAGAATCACAGAATTATTTAGGTTGGAAAAAACTTTTAAGATCAAGTCCAACTGCAAGCTCCACACTGCCAATTATCTGCTTCACTTGAAATAGTAGAACAGGATCCAAAATAGCTTTGTCACACAGCTCAGCACTGACTAACCCTCTATAAAGAACATGAATTAAAAACACCATAGAATAAATGCCACTGATCTGTGCCAGGTACAAGACTACTTGCTGGAAAACGACTTTAATTGCAGTAACAAGTGATGAATGTTTATTTCCTGGAGCACTGTACCTCCAGATTATTGTACAGATGTTAATTCAGCTTTTTTAACACCCGTGCTGAGGTCACTGGGAGGAGTCAGCTATTTTAGCAGGCTTTGTCTCCAGTGCCACATTCCTCCCACGTACAGCAACCTATGGATTACAAACCTTGAGATCCCTGTGCATTAATCCTTTGCCATGCAGAAAGTCAACAGCTTCAGCAATCTGCAGAAAGATCTGCAGGCACTCTGTCCTTTCCCTCTCCTCTAAGGCGCATCTTCTGCTCATCCAGTCTTTAAGGTTCTCTTTCCGGCAGAGCTGCATTTGGATGTACAAATACACCTTTGGAGAGGTGGGTTTGACTTTTTCTGCAGTGTTTTTAGAAAGGTCCAGGCTTAAACTTGTTGGCCTTGGAGGAGAAACAGAGAGGGGACTTCCCGAAGCAGATTTCTTGTTTTCAGATTCCTTCATACTTTTCCCTTTATCCTCAGAAGGACTCTCGTTATGTGAAACATCAACTTTATCTTCCTTACTAGAAGCATTTCCACAGCCAGAATCCTCAAACACAATAGAGGAGGAGGTCCCTTCCTTCAGATGTACAACAGGAACAGCTGAAGAACAAATTTCCAATGAGTCTCCCAGCTCATTACTGTTGATAGTACTGTCTTCTACATCACAGCCCGTAAGGACACTGTCCTGAAGGTTTAACAGTGGATCTTCTGAGTGCTGCAAGTGCCTGTTGTCTGTGTCAGAAAATTCCAGAGGAGAAAACTGGCTTCCAGATGAATCCGACTGACCACAGGGTATCCCCACAGACATCACCCTCTCTGATGAAGTTGCAGTAACTTCAGTGTGTTCCTTTGTTGAAAATGGCTCTGTTCTGATCTTGAATGATGGGACATCCATCGGGCTGGGAGAACTGAGTGGCCAGTCAGTGCTGGAAGACAAAGTTGAGAGATCAGAACTACAGAAAATGTAGTAGATTCCAACCATTTCACTAGAAATGCACTTCCAGAAGGCCAGATTTTAATAACTGCTACCCCTGAGACCTGTGTCATACCATAACAGGGAATGACTGCCCACGTGTGGGAATCACTAATAACCAGCATTTAGCATCTGTGTCTTAGCAAAGATGTTTTCTCATTGAGACAAAAGCGTTGATAAAGGAATATTTAACAAGCTCTACTGCCTGGATTCCCAATGTGCAATCAGGCTCATCTTCAGTTTGAAAAAACCCAGCCCTTTGAAACACGCATTGCAAGGACTATTTAAAGTGCCTTGGAAGAATTACAGCTGTGAAATGTTAATTTGATGCCTGAAGTATAAAGGTCGCTGTATTCTAAAAATTGTGAGGCATGTTAAGAGGTTATTATGAAACCACCCAACAGCCTTCTATTAGGCCTCATTCTATAAATGCCAACATACACCCACTTTTTCCTCTCTCTTCAGATTCTCTAACTCCTTTATCTAATTTTCCATTTTTAACCTACTTCTACCAAGCTTCAGAAATCATCACTCTGATTATCCCTCATGCGTTTCTGCTGAAATAAATTCATTGAAGCCTTGGAGTACTGTATCAGGTCCATCTAACCCAAGACAATGCAGAGGAAGAAAACAGTAGAAAGGAACAAAGAAGGCAGAGGTGCCAAAGTTTGAAACTGAATCACAGCAGCAATGCTCCAGCCTTCCAACCACCAAAAGATACAGTTACACAAGTTCAATTAAGAACCATATGATGTTTCCTAGGCTGAAAGAAGGACCTTAAAACAAGAGAGCACCCATAAACTGAGAGACAGTGTGCAGAAGGGTGATTTATTTGTACATTGTTCAACTGCAAAGTTGACAGGCTCAGTTAACAACCATCTCTTTCCTACACAGTCTCTCCATCTTCCTGGATCCTCTACCAATTCTCCAGTTCTCTTGACGTACAATCTCAAATTCAAATTGTTTAAATCTCAATTGTTAAAAAGACCCCCATGAGTTACCTTTCATCTTTTAACCACTGCTCATCCATCTTCTCCTGCCATCTCTCAGGGGGAGCTTCCAGCCATGCGTTGAAATACCGAACAATCCCTGGATGCTCAAGCTTAGCCAAAGCCTTGACTTCCCTCATCACCTTTTCACGAGCCAGCTCCCTATGGTTTGGGGTGAGGAGAACAAGAAACATGGTCACAGAAAGCAACAGCACAGCACAAAAATTTCTGCAAAGGAATTTAATCAAAGCTGGCCTGGTATACACCAGGCCAGTAGCACTGCTTTTCACAGAAAAACAAAAATACGTCTTAAATTCACCAGAGTAATTCCTTTCTCTTAGAAGTGTGGAGGAGCAGTATGTGCTCATAATGGCTCAATATTTAGTCTTCCCTTTTCACATCATTATAGGCAGCAAAAACAAGAAGTTCATCTTCCTCTCAACTGTTCTCAAGGATAAAAAAAAAATTACTAAACAGCAATATTCTACAGGGATGTAGAAGACACTGACACAAAAGACAGCCTTAGTATTTGTTTTTTAATTAGCAATAGGTAAGGAGACTGCATAAGGACTACTTCTGTTCTGTGGACAGGAAAGCAGGCAGCCTCCTGTCTTACTGAAGGAATTTATCTCTCTTTATAAGACTGTAACTGGATCAAATGAAGTCTAATGTTTTTATTTAATGGATTTGAATATGCTTGGAAAAGAAGCATACCTTAGGCTACCTTAAATTTCTGAACAAAACCTTTAATCTTAAATAGTCACGCTTATTTAACACATTCAAAAAAATAGTAATTCTAGATTTCATAGCTTTACCCCCTCCCTCTTGCTGTTCTAACTTGAGATTTCCAGAAGCAGTGTCTCCCATCTCCCACTAAAAGGAAGTGCTGCAAGCTCTGGGTAGGGTAATTCAGCAGCATGGCTTGACCACCTATGACTGAGAGAAAAGGTAGGGGTTGTGGGACCAGAAAATGAAACAAATGGGCAAATGGAGTCAAAAAAGTAGGTGAGGGAGAGGAAAAGAAAGAGAAGGGAGTAGGAAAGGCAAGGAAAGGAAGGAGAGAAGCACATTAACAGCACTACAATAACTGGTGCTGCTAGCAAAGGCTCTACTCATCAAGGAAATCCCTATGGAGCAGCACCCTCACAAGGGTTCTGCTGTGCACGTGTTTTAGCCAAGCAGGTCACCTCTGCTGGGATTACATATGCCCAATTCTCTGTGCCAAAACTCAGTCAGCCCCCCATTAAAAAGTATGTCATTCATCCTAATGAAATATCTGGGAAATCAGTTCAGGAGCAGATGGTTCTGTGTAGGATGGGATCCCACCACTCATTCATTACTTCTGCGTCCCGACAAACCCATTCATTACCTGTTGGGCAATCGGATCCTTTTGATGGCATAGTTGCAGTCATCTACTTTATTTCTGGCTTCAAAAACCACTCCAAAACCTCCTCGACCCAGACACTGAATTGGTTCAAAATCTGTCAGATATCTGGGAACAGAGGGGTGTGAGGAAGGGACAGAAGAAGGGAGGGAGGATAGAGGGGGGAAATGCATTAGTATAGATAGAAAAATAAAGTCATTTATGACCATGACCAAAGTAGTTCTATACAGGCAAAACATGCTGAAGGACTTGAAGAATTTCTTATTTTTCCCTGCTCACCCACTGTGGCAGTCAGATGGTTCCTTATCTATGAAATGGACAGTTGCTGATTATGTATTTATGCAGAGCCTATCACAGGCCAGCAGGATCCATTCTGCATGCACTGGACGAACTGAAGAGGTTTTTCAGATTACCAGGTTGCTTGCCTACTGATTCTGACTACATGGCCCACATTTCTACAGCTGAGTATTTTCTAAATCATGACTTGCCTATAACCCTACCCCAAATAACTGTTTCTGCAACTAGTCCTTCTAAACATCCCATCCAAAACATCACTGTTTTTCTTACTCCTACTTTTCTTACTCCTCCTCATTTTAAACACTCCAGTTTTTACTTTTGTTGCGTTACAGATGTACAGGAAATGGTCACATTTGCTCTAGAGCATAATGACACACCCTTCTGTTAAGCATTCTGTCTTAACCAACTCCTCTGTAAAACTAATAAAGGTTTTATTTCAATGATAGACTGCTTATTCTGCAGAGTATATAAAATGTCATCTGTTCCCATCTGCAACTGCCTTCCTCTGCCTTACACCATAAACACAGCAACAGATGGAGTAAACACTGATTAAGACCTACAAGGATCAATCTCCCATTCTGCATATCAGCAAGAAGTATGAGAACAATATTTCTAATCACATGTAGCCTGTTGACTCTCTGGAATTTCTGAGACTAATCATAACTGCAATGTCCCATGAGTAATGGGGTCACAGAGTTCTTTGTGCCAGTTACTGATTATCCTGCAAAGTCAGAGGACTGGGAATTTCTAGGTAAGAACAGGTGAACACCTACTCTTTCTATCTCCAGATACTATTAGTAGCCACACTGATTAAACACCCTGTTTATGTTGTGTTGAACAGACCTCACCTTGACACATATCCAGAGTTCTTGGCATCACTCCAGCTGTTGTCTTTAATGTCTCCACCAGTGGGCTCATACTTACAATCAGTCTGACACTGTGTTTCAGACTCCTTCCGCAGCTAACAAGGGTTTCCAAAACAAGAACAAAACAAACAAACAAACAAAATCAACTCCTTGAGTGCCTGAGACTGGTTTGTACCCCAGATATGGCATTAAATAAATATCTCCAGACATGTCAGAAGCAGCCTAATCTGCTTGCTGAAGCAGTTAAGCAAATTATATGTGGCAGCTGGCAGCCTTCACACACAGATTAAACAATAAATTTAGGCTTTTGATTTTGTTATCTCATTAGTTATTAACTTATTAATATTACTCATTGCAGACTCCAAACTGAAAGAAACGGCTGAAATAATTCCTTCTGTATTTGGGATTCAGAAAAAAATACTTACTCTGCTGTAAGGGTGGGGATGGAAGAGTTTGCGTACGATGAAAGTTGTGGCCACGATACAAAATACAATGGTGCCAACAATTTCTTTCCACCAGTGAAGCAGAAGAACAGGATCCTTTTTGCGAATGTTCTTGTAATTTGTGTCATCAAAAAATCTAACCGTGATCTGGTTGCTACGTTTATTTCTCTCCCTCTTGTAGTAGGGTAAGTAATAACCATTATCTGTGTATAAAACACACAAAGACAACACAGACTTACTTGCAGGTACCTACAAAACAATTCTGGCTTCTCATTAATAGGTCTCCTCTACAGACATGGGGTGTTTTTATTTCCCTGCCCCATGATTTTAAATGGCACATATGCAAATTCAGTTAATCAAGGTTGTGGACGGCAACTAGGTCTCCCTAGCTTTAAACCAACATAGATTCCATATGGAAAACTTTTGACTATCCTGAGTCTCCAGTACTGTTAGCAAATTCTGAAAAAGGTAATTCCCAAGACTTTTCCACTCAGACCAACTCTCAGTAGCAACGACAGCACACAAAACAGCTCTGCAGTAGCAATTCCTGACACTCTATAATGTGCTTTATGTGGCACTAATTGTACCTACATCACAACCTGGAAATGCTAGTTTGGGCAATGATTTCCCAGTTCATTAAATGTTAGAGATGTCCACATATTTAAGGTCAAACAAATGGTCATTTACTGAATTTCACAGATAATAAAACCTGGGTATTTGAAACACTTCAAAGTTTGGAACTTCACCTACCATAAGGGTACTGCAGCACTGACAGTGCTCCATTGCTGTATTCCTCATGAGAATATTTGTCATTGCTGAGACACTTATCAAACTCATCAGAGCCCACCAACACTGGAGTCCTGGAAGGGGAATCTAAGCACAGAAAAGACACAATTTTCTGAGCTGAATTGTTTGTAAAATTCTGTTCTCACATTAATGTAAAGGGAACTCCAATTGCATAATCTTACAAAATGCCTCTTGGATCAGACCATGAGAAGCAAACTTAATGGAAGGAAACATTAAGAAAGGTACTTTAAGGTAACAGTTACTTAATAATTCCCTGCCCTTGACAAGTCAATTCACTCATATTCACATCAGTGCAAAAAAGTTCTTCCTCTTTTTGCTGAAAAATTCGATTAAGAAGACCCAACATTTCATTACTAACAAAGACCCTGTCAAATCCATCATAAAAGAAAACAGACAATAAACATTTAATTAGAAAAAAACCCCACTTAATAAACAACAGAGATAGTTCCTGAAGTAGTTTACAGTTGGAGACATTAGACTAGTTTGAAGCATACTGGAAATCAGGAAGATGGCCTATCTTTTCTGAGCTAAGGTAATAAATGAAAGTCTGAATTGGTACTTACGGATTAAAGGTTTCCATTTGATTTTGGGAAGAGGAATAATTGCATTATCGTTCCTGGATTCCAGAGCCTTTGGGTTGGTTGGGAATTTCTCAGAAATTCTGACTGATGATTGAAGATACAACTGGCCCCTGAACATACCTAAGTAATAAACCAGGGAGCCTATTAGTCTTTAGATTTGCTTCTCTTCACCCCTGCAATAAAACTGCCTAGTCAAAATACACGGTTAAAAACATTTTAGAAAATATTCCTTCATATTCTGAGAACTTGAGATGCTGACTCTGATTGCCAGGCTGGATGAGTTCAAGTAATATCTTCCCTCTGTTCTATGAAAGCAGGAGTTCAGGACATCTCATTTTTACTGCTGGAGAGCTGGTGCTACAGGAAAATGCCAGCAATTTTTAAGAGCTATAAAGCAGTTTGGGATTTGCCAAAGTAAGACCTCTTTCAAGCTTCCTACCCTTGTTAATGCTGCACAAAACAGCCAGGAAGCCAGGAAGGCTGGAGCAATCTGGCTTCTTCCTGATGTTATTCTTTATCTGTTATTCTAACCACTAACTGGAAAGCTACAAGGTGTAAAGACTTAAGAGAAAAAGGCTAAGGCAAAACAGGTCTTAGAAAACCAAAGCATATTCACCTCCCAGAGACAGACAGCTGAGGAGGAGGACCTTGAGCCACTCTATTTCAGATTGTCACAAACCACATCCAATGAATTCTGACAGCTGGATGAAAACTAAGCCATGTAAAATCTTATCTGAATTTTCGTCACAGTAAGTTACTGCAATCAGTGTACAAATTAATGGGCAAATAGACTTCCTTGTTAGCTGTGAACCTGTCTTTTAAAGTTTCAAGAATTTTAGTCATCTCCACTGTACAGAAACTACAAAGCAGTGAACATTTCAGAACCAAAGTGGAAAAGATTTATGGGTTTGAAATAAAAAAGATCTGCTTTACTACAACCTCAACAGAGAAATGAATGATGTTTACTACAGAAAATGCTGCAGTTGGTGTCTCACCCAAATAGACACTGGATTCTGTGGCCCCTCTGGCAGCTTCCACAAGATCTTCTTCATCTTCCAGTACCTCAGTATTTCCTGTGTAACTCGTGTCATCAAACAGACTGATTGGAATTACTTTGCCATCCTTAAGCAGCCATGCAGAAGCAATTGGAGTGCAAAACTGAAGGGGAGAGAGGTAATTGGAAAATTAATGTTGTGTTAACGAGCTATTAAATAAGAAAAATGAAAAACAATGTGCTTAAATTCCTTGTTTAAATTTTTGTAACAGATGCAGCAGCTCAAAGTCAGAACTTTAGCTTAAAAATTAAAAGCAGATGCGTGCTCATTTACAAAGACAGTGCCTGAAACCAAAGATGAAAGACATCTTCAAAACTCCTATTTTTGTGATACTTAATATTCTGTCTTTTCCCCTACCTGGTATTCCCATTCCAGATGTCCTCCTCGTCTGTTAAAAGCCATCACCTTCCAGTCAGCCACTGAGACCTTTATCACCGTGTCTTTCATCATAGCTTCCTGCTCATCCACATCTGAAATAATTTTTGTTTCCTCTTTGTTCATAGTTGATTTAAAATTGCTCTCAATGTATCCGGCTCTAGTTTCAATAT
The DNA here is from genome assembly GCA_013397975.1 of Machaerirhynchus nigripectus. Taxonomy (NCBI): domain Eukaryota; kingdom Metazoa; phylum Chordata; class Aves; order Passeriformes; family Dicruridae; genus Machaerirhynchus; species Machaerirhynchus nigripectus. The sequence continues at coordinate 61,358 of VZRQ01007127.1, forward strand.
CTGGGACATAGCGCAGCTCAAAGTGACCAACACTGAAATTCCACCTCAAAGAAAAATGAAAAACCTTTACAGAAACAACTTTTATATTCCAAGGTAGTCTCAAGTCCTCTGTGCAGAAGATTTCTACACTGAATTACCTATATTTGGCCCATATTTTCACAATAAACTCTCAGACTGTCCAATGAACAAAACTGTACCAGGAGGGGAGTGCTAATCCACAACACAAATCAAACAAGCTGAGAAATCTTGTCCAACATGATGGGTGAGCTAGGAAAAAAGCTGGTGAAGTAGGGCAAATGGCATTAAAGGTTTAGTGTATGAGGAGAGAAATTAAAATCACCAAGTACTACAGTTGAGTCTGATTAGTAAGAAAACCTTCTGTAGCTCATGAAAGCAGTAAGTACAAAGCTTTTAGGAAGCAGCATTCTAAGACATATTTCTCTTCACTAATTAAGTGGATTTAATTGGAAACATAAGATTTTTCAAACTGAGAAAGGGAAAATGCTTCTTTTGTTTAATCCCACATATAACCTAACACAGACCCCTTGACAGGTACTTCATGAAACCAGGACTGCTCATGTCCCATAGGTTAACACCCAAAAAAGACAAGCATATAATGAAATGTGTAAGGAGCACAGTTTTCTGGCACAGCAAAAAAATCTTCAATTCTTGTAAACCAACAAAGGTAGAGAAGGGAAAAGCACAGCATGTTTGTGTCTTGGACAGCATGCAGGGGTAAGTATTTCCCGAACAGTATATTCGGGTACCCAAAGTTTCTTATCAGTCTGGCAACCACCAGGAGCCCAAACTGGCTCCTTAAAGAATTTAAACCCTTATAGTAAAAGTCTGGCATATTTTAGTCACTCATTCTATTTATTAAAACTGTTTCTTGCTCTGGATTAAAACCCCAGATGTATCCTATCCCATCCGTGTCACCAGGATAGCATCTCTGTTTCTCACCACAAAGACAGGAGGATTCTGGTACACAAGACTAAATACTATGGTTTTGACAAACCTCTCCCGGCTAATATCTGTCTCCAAGAAACACAGAATCCAGCATTTATCTTCTCAGACATCTGATCTGTTAATCTACTGAGTTCTTATTAGGTTCTCTCCAATAGGCTACAAATTCACAACCTGCCACATCCTGCTGCAAACAGAAGAGGGAGCAGAGGAACAGGGAATGACTCCTTCTCCGCTAGGTTGCTGGGCAGTTACTGTATCTATGTCCAGAACACAGCTTTCTAGGTCTGTATTTTTGAAGTGGGTTTGGGTTGTTTTTTTTTTTTTTTCAGTAGAATACATGTCTGTAATTTTACAAAAATCTTGATGCATTAAAACTTCAACATGACAGCATTAGGAAAATCACAGATTGAACCAGTTTCTACAGCTTGGAAAAAACAGACCACCTACATTATGGAATGAACAACATAAATTCAAGAATGATTTAAAATATCAACTTAAAATCAAAGCTTAAGACATCAAGTTATAACCACCCCCTCTCCCAGTGACAGTTACCATCAGTAGGTAAAGAACTTAAAAGTGAGTAGGTTATAAGAAGACTTTTGAACTGTCTCCTCTTGCACAAAAGCAACAGTTAGAACAAACATTACAGTGACATTTGCCTTGTGCAGTAGGGCAGCGACAAACTCCTCTGAGGTAAGCACGGACAAGGGAAGCAACTGTCATCTGATTCCCATCTTTTCTGTCTCCCCGTCTCTGCGGAACCATTCCTGACCAGCTCTCAGACTCACTTTTCATTGCCACTGCGTGGCCCCACAGCTCGGACGGTTTTCTGCGTGCGGTGCAGCAGGAGCGTCTCCTCCTGCTCCGTCTCCTCGTCGTCCCAGCGGCGGCAGCCCACGGCTGAGCAGATGTACTTCACCTGAGGGACAAGGCAGACGCTCACATGTGCAACTTCAAAACCAATGCAATCAACAGCACAATTCAAAGCTAACAATCCTTTACAGCCCGCTCTTGGCTCGCAGGCAATTTGGAACTTCATGACTTCAGATGTTCGACTGGAGGGATGTTGAAAAGCCTGGTTTAAGAGATAACAGCTTTTCAGAAGTAAAACTTTCAAAAGATTCTAGAAAGTTCACACTGTGGTATTTTGACTACCATTTGACTATATTTTGCATGTACTTCTAACAGAAAGAAGTCTGAGCTCTCTCTTTTTCCACTGTTTTTATGGACATCAAAAGAACATTCCTACAAGACCCACAGCATAATTCTGCTTTCATGTCATATTTGTCTTAGCATAACTCTATCAGCTTCAAATGAAGTACTATTGATTTATATAAAATATAACAAAGCTTTCCCCCTTTGCCTTTTCAGCTCTTAAAAGAAAACCTTCACGAACTCTCACAGTCACACAGACTTGCCAACAGTCCCAATCTCAAACAGAATTTGCATTATATGGGCAATGCCAGAGAGATGAAACTGCCCAAACTTTTAAGAAGGAAGAGTCAGGCGCTATTTCCTCTAAGAGGCAGCTTTGCTACAGTGAGTATAAGCCAGGAATCAAAACAGAAGTGAAAATTTCCTCTTCTGAGACTCGGAGGAGGAGGAGCCTATTGCTGCACAGAGTCCTCTGCTACCAGTGAGGAAATCAAAAGGAATTCATGAACTCTGGTTTGTGGTCTATGCTCTTTACCATTAGTGATGACTACACCACACCACAGAAGTGTTCTGCATTAAAACATATGGTGAAAATGAAAAAAAACCCCACCCTGATTTTGTTGAAAACAAACATTGGGAACTTTAAAATTTTTTAACTTAATCTGTTGTTTAAGTTGTTTTAAAATGCAACATTTCTGAATCAGCAAATGTCTGTTCTTCACTACACAAAGTATCCACAAGCACTTCAACGATATCTGACATCTAACTTAATTTTTACAAATGACTGTAAAATATAAGGAGAACTTCTTCTGATAGTAAACGCACTGGCAACAACTAAAATTCCTTAACTTTTGTGTATGTTGAATTTTTTCTTTTCTCATTGGTTTTGAAGAATCTGAAATTAGTTGTAAAAAAAGTGTCACCTAAAGCATTAATTGATACACAGCGAGCTGAACTGCAAAGTCTACTTCAAGCAGAGCCAGATGACAAAGCTGAACTCTTCTCCCACACGAAGAGGTCATCCCTCTTATCCTTTCACTTAGCTCTGGTGACAAAGCCCCTGTCCCTTCCCTCGTGCTGGCTCTGGCAATCCCCAACCCCTTGCTACAGCTAACCCAGCACAAAACTAATCCAATAAAAAGTGAACAGTGCTCTACTGCGTTAGCAAATGGTGAGAAAAGGGTTAAAGCCAGCACAGGGGACAAAGCAGGAGCTCCAAGGCAGGAGGAGATTGGAGTGAGGGCTCAGCCATGCCACCTACTCCAGCCCACTGCATCTGCAGCCCAAGAAGCTCAGGTTCTGCCCCTTTGTGCCCTGCAGTTGTACACTTGAGCTTACTTACCACAGTTTAAACCTCAGGAGTTACGTGTTTGTTTGTGTTTGTTTGCAAGACAGAGCTCAAAACACACAGACACAAAGCACCTTTTCAGGCTCTTACCTTCCCTGAATAGGAGCTCAGCCCGTAGGTGGTCAAAGATTTTCCCCCGACTAAGACAACGTCCTCGCCGAATTTGTAGGATGACTCAAGAAGAGATTCAACGGTGAAAGGAACGGCTTCCATGCTCTCTCGATCCCGATCCCACTGGAAGAGGTCCCCATCCAAGGAAGGGATAATCATCTTATTTCCAAACACCTAAAATAATTGAATTCAAGGTTAGCTATGATTTAGCCATGATTTTATCAAAACACACACAACACAAATGGAAACAGAAATGCTGTACAAGAAAGTCCAGTGCATTATGCTCCAGTGTCCTAATGGTTTTGTATCTCAGAGTCCTATTTTTCAAAGTTATACTAAAGACAGAAAACTTTCAGGCATTCAAATCAAATCCATATTTCACTATTCTTAGTTAAAAAACAGTTCAGTGTGTGACACTTCTTCAAAACATTTGAAAGCTCGATGAGTTGACAGGTTTCATCCAAAACTGCAGAAAATACGATGTGGGTTGAAGCATTCTCGAAGAGACAGGCACTGGTTAAAGTACAAAGTTTTGCAGATTATTTGTGATAGTTTCAAGATGGTGGAATTTTAAAAGAACAACTGAGGCTGTTTTCACTATTAATGACAATTCCAGAATATCTAACTTTCTGTAAAGCAGAGAGAGCAGTTATCACTGAGATCAGAGCTCACATTTCACCTTTGCCTCTCCACACAGTTAAATCTGACTTCTCCTCAAAATTTCTCATCTTTAAGCACGCTGTTCCTTTAAAAATTGCCTGGCTTTTCCCTAAACACACAAGTTTAAAAAAAAATCTTCACCAGGATACAATATTTCATCCATTACACCGAGATTTTCAAGGAGATCCTAGTTCGGAAGTATGAGTCATTGTCAACGAGTACTAAGGGACTTATTAAGAAACTCATTATCAGCATGATGGACCATAACTAATGCTGTGGAGCCACAGTGGCTGTGCCCATCAAGAACAGTGAGAAACTGTAATCCACATAATCTTAGCTTCTGAGGATATGGATTAACATGGGAGATTTTAGTGCTTTTTCAGAACCTCTGTCCATTTGGGCAATATCCTACAACATGATTACATTAAATTCAGATACTTGACACATTAGGAATTAAAGACTGCTTCTCGTACATGTGTATTAGTAACACTGGAAAAAATAGTCCTGTTCGAACTCCAAGGCACAGATGTGTTTTAAGAGGTAATACAGAAGATGCAGAAGGTTTCTGGTTTTTTTTTTTCTGGAACCACTGTGAGGATCTGAAACCACATCTGCATGATTCAAATTCCATATAACATGGGACTTTTCATTCCTCTAACTGGGTCACAGTCGAGCAAACAGCATTAAGCAAAGTTGGGATTCACCTGAACAGGAAGGGAAAGACAGATGTTGTAGATGTGTGCATGTCATGACTAATATCTCCTCTCACACAGTTCACCACACCTCATTCAAAGAGAAAATTCAGGTGAGTTACCCGACAGTGCTGGTATTTAAGATCCCTAAAGGATCCAACACCGATGCTTTCCAGCTTTGAAAAGCCTCATGATGACAGACAATTAAAATAAAACTCCTCTCAGGAGCACAATGTGTAATTGAAGAGGTGATAAAAATAAACCCCTGAGATTAGCTGTGAAGCTCTTTACAAAGCAAAACTAGGTGTGGTCTTTCTCATATTTACCTTAAGGCAATAAAGGCCAAACATCCTGGAAAAGACATTGCATGTGATACACAAATGTTGCACTATGGCCTCCTATTGGGGAGGAAAAATAAACACACGGTCCCATACACACACAGAAAAATAAACCAGCAAAAAAGCAAATATTCCAGTGGGGGGTGGGGGGTGTCATTTGTAGAGATCACCTGATCGGTGGACAAATAAAGCAAACAAGTAAGATTTACATAAACATTCATATTCAAGAGCAACCTTGTGGTCTTGAGAAACAAAAGACTGGGAAGATTTGGAAAACACCTTTTTAAAACCAAAGTGCCGGTGGCCAAAGTTGCAGCTATAACCATGGTGGAAGTACCTTGTTGAAACATTCAACACAGAGGAGTAATACCACAAAATGTTTCTCTAATATATTCTTTCAGAAGCCTGTAATAATTCTGATAACAACTTTTCATCTGTGCAGCTGTTACTTTGCATTAACAAATCCTCTGAATGGATCTGCACATGATCCAGATACATGCACGTAGCCTGAAGGCCCATGACAGTATGTTATATACGGCTGCAAGGGCTGTCGGCCATCCCACGGTTTGTGAAGAAAGGAGACAATGGTGCAAACTGCTCAGGAATTGCTGCTGAGCAAGGAAGACTCTCTGTGGGCAACTGCAAGCTCTGGGGACAGCATGACACACGTCACCTTAAGTGCCTCCCCTGTCCCAAAGCTCTTGCTCCAGGGCCCGAGTAGGAAATTTTCCACCAGCAAATGCCACACACACATTGGCCATTTCTAGGAACCACACCCAAAATTCCAAGATGCATGATGCTGACTCAGCAACACGCACCTGTATACTCCCAATATATAGCTCAAATCAGGTCATGGCTTCGAAAATTCCCTGAGGGTGGGTCACTGCCTGCTTGACTGTTAAAGCCTCGGTCCCCATAAGCTGCAGAGGACAGATGACACCGGACACTGTTGGTCAGCTCTGCTGATCACCTGTCCGTGCTCCCAACCTCGAGGGTATCCACAGGAGCAGCACGTCCTGAGCGACATTGGGAGGGAAAACCTGAGAAAAGACTCAACTGCTGTCCATGAACACATCAGGAAAGGGAGCACAGACAGCAGGAAGAGTTGTTGCAGTGAAGGACAATGCCAGAGTAGGAGTGGATAAGGTTAAACTGACCCTAAGTGCAAGTGAGACATTTGGGTTACTAACCCTCAAAAATTATGTATTTCACTGGAGAAACAGAACAGGAGAAAAATCACCTTCTTTTAAGATGACTCTGTCTGTAAGTGGATTACACGACACGGTGATGACAAGAGACAGCACCTGATCACCACAAACGTCTTCTTTTAACAAACAGCTTTATTTGAAGAATGGGGCAGGTATGCAAATTATGCCACTTGCATGTGCCCACATACATGTGTAACAAAAGGCATTTGTGGCCACTTGTGGTGACATCTGTTTTCAAAAGAGCAGTTCAGCCTGAGGCTTTGGAAGGACATTAATAACAACAACTGTCTGAATTATGCAGCTCATTCTCTAGTACATCAGAAGCAGAAAGGGACTTTCCTTGAAAGTACTAGCAACTAGCATCGGCATGCAGCTCAGGTAAAGGAATGACATCACCCTGTATCTCAAAAGCATTACCTCATCTCCTAATCCAAGGAGTGAGTCACCCAGGCAGTCAGCTGCAAATCTCTTGGCACAGAAAATGTAGGTTACCACGATGCACTTACACATTCCTCTGATCTGTCAATGTAAATAGCTATTTGTTCAGCTTCACTGGTCAGCAATATGGCACATAATTGTTAAGTGGCTTGTCTTTCAGAAGTAACACTAAAAAAAGCCCCCACATTAACTACGGCGCCCTAAACGAGCCGCTGCTCTTTTGCTCATTAAGAGTTTGCAGCCCAAGTTCTCCATTGGCTCTGCGCGGGGTGCTGCAGCCCTATCAGCGGCGCGGGCTGCGCAATCTCCAGGCCGACGGGTGAGGTAATGCAGTTTCTAAAAAGCCTCCACAAAAAAGCAAAAAGGCATAACGATCCGGAATGGCATACGCTTCCAGGGAATTTGCTGTCTAGACTCTTTACTGGAAAGGAGGGCACCGTACGCCAGGTGCCACGGCAGGTTGATCGGCGCAGGAAGCCGCTGATTTATAGCGGTGGAGAGAAGAGGAAAAGAAAGAAAGAAAGGGAAAAATTGTGTAAACAGAGATCAAAACAAGCTGAAGTACTAAAGCTTCCAAGAGCTGTTTAACCGCAAGCGTGACATTCTACCCCGTTCCTAACACTCTTTATCATCTGAAGCAAAAATCAAGCCTGCTCACGTGCAGACATATCTGAGCCAAGTCTGGTGCCAAAACAGTCAATATTATTGTTTACAGATGGGCTGGACTATCTACTAACTCCAAGGAAATAACCAAGCACAAGTGAAATATTTTTCTTAAAATAGGATTTTATGTCTTTATGTTTTTCTAACACTTCTGCTTGTAGTTTTCAAACCTTACTGTTCCTATAAGATGCAAGAGCTTCATTCCAGTTACTAATTAACTAAGACTAACCTACATGATCTTAAATTATAAGGGTACCAGTTTTTTTCTCTCTCTGATTATCCCTACAATAGGATCACTGTAACAAACAGGATCAAAGCCAACATCAAGCACACTCTTAAGAAAGCTACTTCTCACTGGGAACTATGTCTTTTAAGCCTCTTTAAAATTAATCTAGGCAACATATTAAAAGTCACATATGGCAGCTTTATTCTGAAGGGTAGAAACAAGAGTCTGCACAAAGAAATCTGCGAAAGAGAAAAGCAAGCTGGTATGCTCCACATTAAAAAACAAACAAATTAAAAACACAAACCCATAGACAGACAGTAACACAGGTATCTCCCTACTATAAATGTTTACAGATTTTTCAGGTGATATAGAGATATATATATAGATACATGCACACACAGTTTTTGAGATGTCCCTAGTTTGGGCTGGTCTGAACTGATTTATTGTCTACTCTTTTCTGCTATGCACGCAGGAAGGTTATCTGCACAGATTCACTGGTGTATGACTTCCTTCCAATGGAAGAGGTTATTTCTCCTCTTCACCTTAGATTTCAGGATGCTGATTCATCTGTTTTGCCTCCAGCTACCTGCAGAAATCCTGAAGCACAGGGCACTACAAGGATAACAGTATACTGTTACTAACAGGCAAACCCTAACCAAACAGCAGCACACTGGGATGAAGGGGCCAACCAGAGTCTTCAAACTTCTGCAAGGCCCACAACATCCCCACTTCCTTAAGAAAACAAAGACCCAGACACAAGTACAATCTTTTGAAAAACAAAGGCTGTTGAGCTATTCCACTGCCTAAAGCACTGCTAAAAGAACACAGTATTCTTCAAAACATACAGTGCTGTTCAACCAGCCAGGAAAAAGAAAACTGACTGCAAAGGGGAGTCCATGATTTACACCAGTAAAACAACCAGAGAGATGTTCAAGGGCAATGAGGAAGCTGAGGCAGGAAATACTAACAGACAGGTTGTTGTTTGTCTAGAAAATTTTTCCTTCTTGTGAGTACCATTACTTCTGATCTCAGCACTACACTTGTTTACAAAGTGCATACCTGTCCTGACTACCTCCTGTGCCTGCTGAGCACTGAACATGCCCAAACAATCTTCAAGACCAGGACGGTGAGAAAGGCTGCACCTGGACATCGATAAATCAGTATTTTATTGAGCTGTTTACAGACGGGGGGTGAGGTGGCGTTCCTCCTCTGCAGAGGCGAGAGCCAGCCTGTGCCAGGGCGGCACATCAGAGAAGCCATGGAAATAGGTTTCATCTCAGCTGGGGTGTGACAGCGTGAAAGAGCACACCAGGTCTGCACAGCAACAGTGAGTGGAGATGTTTCTCAAAGCTCAGGCTGATTTTTACCATCAGGCTGTACAGCTCACCCGGCAACAGTTCACAGCTTCTATCAAGTAACCAAACCTGGTCCCTGACTCCTGCCTGCATTAAGTACCTTATGACACAAGTTTGTATCTATTACAGTCTTCTCCTTCCACCATCCCCCATACTCCACAACCTGGTAGTTTCTATCTCATTTTTGATGACTACATGGAAAAATGTAATAAATTCAACTTTCGTGGGGCTGTATGATGAGTGTGTGAAGTAATACTGTAACCCTGTGCCTGCATGAGTACTAGAGAACTCATTTCAGAACTCCTTTCTTCTCTCTCTTCAAAACAACACCTGCAACATCCTCCCGACAACTTTAATAAAAGACTAGAGCTGGTATCTCTCTCATGATTCTATACTTCAGATTATAAAATCTGATTGGGTGTAAGCACCAGGGTCCTGACAATACCGTCTTTTACACAAACAGTGTAAAAAGCAACAGATGTCAGCAGCACAGCAGCTTCAGACTAATACTCTCCAGCATCAGGGAGTACCTTGTTCAGCTTGAGTTTGCCCTGAAGAGTTACTCCTTCTCTGCCCTCCCCCGTGAAGGGCCATATAGGGAATTTGAGGAACTGCAGTGTGTTAATAACTAGACCACCCCAGCTTCAAAAGAGATCAGGAACCCAATACTGTTTGCTGTGCAATCAAACAGACCCTTCCTCTGAAGACAAGCAAACTGAAATACCACCATTACTTTAATCATAGTCAAACAAGACTTAGGGTTTTGAGATACAGAGATGCCAGCCTGCTCTGCTGCCATGGTAACAGACTTTTAAAAACTGTTCTCCTTAATAATAATAAAATAAAAAACCCAACTGCACGGTGCTTTAAGAAAGACTTTATTTTGACATTATTCCATCCCCCTCTTTTACATGGCAAGTTTTATTAATAAGACTGCAAGTCGTCTGAAACTTAAGAGCAGTGCTTTCTGAGACAAACCGGTGCTGCTGCTACTGAGCCCATCACTGAGCTCCTCGAAACTAACAGCACATAAGGGAATGGATTAGTGGAAAAAAATAAATCACCCAAAGCCTTGCCTCTCCAGAAACAGACCCTACACAGAAGTTCATCAGCCACCATGGCAAAATTTGTACTTGTAGGGGAAGAACACCACACTGAAGCAGGGGAAGTGTGTGAGGAGTCCTCCCCTGAGGAGGAAGAAGTGACAGAGACAACGTGTGATGAACTTACTGCAGTCCCTGCTCGCCATCCCCCTACACCACTCTGGGGGTGGAGGGAGAGAAAATCAGGGTGAAGTTCAGCCTGGGAAGAAGGGAAGGGTGGGCGAAGGTGTTCTTCAGATTTGGTTTTATTTCTCCTTATCCTACTCTGGTTTTATGGTAAGAAAACTGCTTTCCCTGATTTGAGTTTGCTTTGCCTGTGATGGTGCCTGGTGAATGATCTCTCCCTGCCCTTATCTTGACCCATGAGCCTTTTCAATATATTTTCTCCGCCCTGTCCAGCTGAGGAGGGGAGTGACAGAGTGGCTCTGGTGGGCACCTGGCATCCATGCGTGAGCAGTAGCAGAAGCTGGTGGCAGTTTAGGGGGCCAGGATTCAAACTGATCTCTGCTGGACCCTGTGTGTTTCTTCCCCTGGCCCTGCATGGACAGGATGGTTTTGCAGATGACAGCACACAGTCCATGTGAAAAATTAAGTCACAGAGCAACTCCTATAGGAAAAGAGCCTGATGCACGAGGAGGACCGAACACGGCAAATCACAGTCTCCTCTTTCAAGGATGCAAAGAAGGAATGCAGGAAACATGCAGCAAGTCTGACAAAGATTAATAGTTACCTCCTTATGGGAGCACAAAGTCCAGAAGAAATTCGGAAATGAGATGTCAGTGGCTGTGCTACCAGAGGAATGATTTGCTAAACTGTCTAAAATGCTTAACCCTTGAAATGGGCCCTTCTTTATACAGATAAAGATATAGACTGGAAGTTAAAAAAGGCTCTAGGGCAGAATACATTACTTTTTTGTGTATTGGGCAGCTGAATTACAACTAAGTTATCCATTACCTGAAACTGGTATTTGCCTAGGTACTAGAGTTGATCCATTTTAGTATCTGTAAACACCAGAACTGCTAAAGAGCCAATACAAAACATGCAGGGTCACATGCAATTAAATTACAAGCTCTGTTCCTGTCCTTATCTTGACCCAAGAGGTGAAGGGTCCAGACAAGACCTGCAAGAAATGGCTGAGGGAGCTGGGGTTATGTAGCCTGGGAAAAAAAAAAGGAGGCTCAGGGAAGACCTTACTGCTCTCTACAACTACCTGAACAGAAGTTTTAGCCAGGTAGCAGTAGTCAATCTTTTTACCCAAGAAACAAGCAATAGGACAAGAAGGAATGGCCTCAAGCTGCATCAGGGAAGGTTTAGATTGGCTATAAGGAAAACTTTCTTCACTGAAAGGTGGTCAGGCATTGGAACAGGATGCCCAGGGCAGTGGTGGAGTCATTCCTGGGGAGATGTAAAAGCCTTGTGGATGTGCCACTTAAGGATGTGGTTTAGTGGTGGCCTTGGCAGTGAAGGGTTAACACTTGGACTCTGTAATCTTAGAGCTCTACCCCAACCAAAACCATTCTGTTATTCTACTATAAAGAGAATTAAAAACCAGAGACAATGGGGATGGTAAAAAGCCTTTCCAGTATTTGGAGCATTTCGACTACAGCTGTGAGCATGAGATGAAAGCTGGTCATAAACAGAACGACTATGAGAAGCTTTCCTGGCTTTGTTCAAGGCAGAGCATCACCTGAGGCCTGGTGCTGAGAGCTTTGGTATCATACAAGCCACGATATCCTCTTCTGTAGCTGCCCATGTGTCCCCTAACGGAAGCTGTCATCCCCAAAATGTCCATAAAGCACAGTGAAAGGGCATCTGTCAGCACTTCCTCAGGGCTTTATCAGTGCTAACTACAGGTGCCAGCAAGGCAGCCACCGAGCTGCAGCTACAGAAATCTTTTGGGATTTTTAATTGAACAGGACACTGAACTATGACTGAAGATGTGCAGTTTCGGTAAATATGTAACACCACTTGCCTAAGCACCAGCCCTACTTGTGATGGTGGTATGATGGTGCTGCATCACACTAACACCAGCTCAGCTCAGGCATCCATCAGCAATTCCCCTTTTCCTCAAGTTTACCACTTCCCACTAAAAAAATTGGTTGCGTTTCCTAGAAAAGCACAGCTTCCAGCTATCAGGGTACTTTAAAACAATTAGTCTTTTGCTGGTAACGTTTTGTCCACTAAACAACCTTAGATGTTTATTTTCAGGAGAATTGTAAATGATATATTCTGGTTTCACCAAGAAAGCAGCAAAAATCTGTACTCAGAAATCCACAGGTCTCTCTAGTGGAGTTTCCCAAGCCTGTCACCTCTTCATGCCCACATATGTGTGTTTCCAGCAACAGAACTGGAAAGAACCACTTGTGCCATGAGGAATCCTAATACATCTGTGCAGTTAAAGAGTAGTCACATCCATTCTCTTCCTGCAAAACACAGGCTCCACTCCTCTCTATAGCCCTAATAAGCCTTCTCTGCCTCAACTGCAATTAGAATTTATCTTCCTTTGAAGTACAATTCTGGACACTCACTTCTTATTCATTATGAGCTTTTCCAGGACCATTTAAGACACTAATCTGTCTCTCTCTCTCTACCCGCAGGCAACAGTGTCACATTTCCTTCCCCTGCAGTGGAATGGAGATGGCAGCTGATAACCTGTCACCGGATCTCTTAGAACAGTTTTCTCAGTTTTAAACTGGTCATCTCTAAACCTCAACAATTAAACTACTGTTATCAATCCCCACATCTTGTATTTCATTTAGCACAGTTTAATTTTATGTCTATTATAGAAAACCTGTAAAGCTGAGAACCAGCTGATGCGCCAGTCTTTCTCTATAGGAATGACACCTCCAACTATCTAAGCATCTGGTGGTTCTACATGTCTCAGTAGTACAAAAAAATAAAGGTCACTGCAGGACACTAGAAAACTCTTTCAGACAACTACAATTATACCAGTTTACCTACAAGGAAATGTATTTTCCCCAGATTAGTCACCTCAATAATCAGACCACCGATTTACACTCTGCCTGCTTGAACAGAGTGGCAGTTCAGTGCTTTACATCTGCTCATAGCACATTACAGCTGGAAAGTAATTTTACAACATGAATAGATTTAAAAAAAATTTTATTCTTTGTTGAGGTAAACTGTCCTTAAGAAACCTTTTGTACACATTCAAACACCTCAGAGAACCAACTTGTTATTCTCTGTATATGAAAGTCTGACCCTCCTTCGAGCTGCCTGGATGGTGCATGCAGACTCTTTCAAGTGCTAAGCAGGAAAGATTGTTTCTGTTGCTGGGGTGTCTTATTCCAGATGTTTTGATGCACGCAAGATAAAGAGTTAAAATTACGAACAACGAGCTAGACAGAGCCATTCATTTTTAAGCAGAATTCAGAACAAAGCCATTTTCTCAGAATGTTTGTGTCGTTTGAAACCAATCTCCTTTTTGTTTGGCCAGTGAGTGTTAGCAGAGTCAGAACAGTTTTATGCTGAACAGGATTAATATAAATTCCTTATATTCATCACTGCATTTAACAGCTGCTATAATAACCTTTTAAGTGAAAACACTCAAGTGTCTGATGGTCTTAAGTGTTCCCCACCCATATCCAAGACAAACACTATCAGCTTTTCCTTGGATGACATTTACAGACAGCTACTCAACTGAAAAATAACCATAGTAGAAAGCCATGAACCAAACAAACACCTAATTTTTATTCAAACTAATAAAATTCTGCTGCAGGGGTGCCCTAAGGGGTGGGTGAGACTTTCCTAATTCTTTCAAAGAGGCTGTTAAATTATTTACCCTCCCTGAACCCCTGGGAGGGTACATAACAGAATTCACAATTTAAGCCCCTCAAGGGGCACTTAGACCTCTTGCCTTGCCCTGACCCATTTCAATGTGGATTTTGCATTTTCTTCTATTCCAGAGTGTAAGAGGTCAAAGGATGGGAATTGCTGAGTTTCTTCCTGTGTTCCCAAAGCAACCCAAGGCAGATTTTGGCTCTGGCTTGTCTGGGTACAGAGGTTGCCTTATCCAAAGTGCAGGAAAGTACAGGCAAGTCAGTACCTCAAAGTGAGTCCCAGGTGCCTGGACACTTCACAGCAGAATTCTGCATTCCTTTTGGGAAAGCAGAGCACTGAAAATTTGGAAGGGTTTATGATGCAGATAAAGGGAAGAAAAAAGAAGGAAGATACATTCATACTGTACATTAAATCCCGTCACTAGTGGAGTTTTCTGAGATTTCGAAATCCTTTCCCATCTCACTGCTCTAAGCAAAAAAGGAACAATCTGCTAGAAGTCTCTACAAGTTCACTTCACCAACAATGCAGTGAGTTTTCAGGTGACTTCAGTATAAAACTTCTTCATCTCTCCATAGTTCTCTGGGGAAAAATGGTAATACTAGGCTATTCCATAAAAATATGCCAGTTCTATGTCCAAAAAAGATGACACAGATGTGTGCATAGAAAAGTTAATTTTATGTGGCTATCATGCTAAAAGATTAAGATATATTTTTATATATATACGCATACACACAATACAATACAAAGGTCACGAGTGTCTTTATTGGAATAAGGATGTTGACAGATTTGGTGGCATGGCATAATCCAATTATTCAATTTTTCCAGGATACAGTGGTATGTTTACCCTCACTGCTATAAATGTCAGCCTTGTGGGCTGAAACTGATTTTGTCCCATGATCTTCAATGTCTCAAATAAGGAAATAAGATGCTTACTTAGGGATTAGTCTGTAACAGCCCAATCCCGAGCCTACGGGGTACTTTTATGGAGTCCACCCCAGTGTAGTCTCTGCCCAGAGCACTGAAACAACTCTGACTGGTGCCCATTAAGTAATTTAGTATAAAGCTATACAGGTAAAAGAATGCATCATTCTCATCAGTAAATGATGTGCTATGGACCATTCCCACTGCTTCAGAAGCAGTTCTCCACTTTCACTATAATTAAGCATCATTATTTCAACAGGCTGATTCTCCCAAAAGTATTCTAAGTAGGGACAATGCATTAATTACAAACCCAAATTTTAAAGAGCAGGTGTTTTTATTAAAATTAAGCTCCCTTTTAGAAAAGTTGTGATTCAATGACTTTACTGTGAACTTCATCAGGCAATCTTTACATGCAGGTAACAAGAAAACTTGGAGTTGTAACCATACAGCTTTTATAGAGAAGGGTTTTCCATTTTAAAACAATGGATAGGGAAACAGTTTTAAAATTCTCATGCACAAGCCTGAACTGCAGAGTCAACTTTTCAGCGTTGGCACCCTGACCATGATTTGTTTATGTTGGAGCTTAGAGCCAAGGAAAGAATTTTAGCATTTTAGTTACCCAGACACACAATTAGTACTTCAGCAGCCTTCCCTTTCTAATTGATCTGTTCACATGACAAATGATGAACATCTCACTTGTCAGTGTCTTAAGCAGTAGTTTCAAGATCTGAAGCGTTTGACAGAGCTGCTGGAACATTTGAAATTTCACTGCCTCACTTTCCTAATTAACGCACGAGCTCGAGACAGCCAGGTTGACATTTAACAGTTAGGCAAAGGAAGTTAACTACAGTTCTGTTAAACACTGAAAGTTTGAAGATCTAATGTCTATTCTTAAAAGGCACTTGGAAATTGAATTCATGCTTTTGCACCAGGACCTGGAACTACGGTTCATTATACTCACACTTGAGATAGTTAAAAAAACCCTCATCAAAACAATTAAGACCCAGAGGCACACACTTTCCTTGCTCTGAAAGAACACAAATCTTTATCACTGCAAGTGGAACACACAAAGTTCCTCATCTGCCATTTCTTGCAATATGTAATTTAACAGCTTACATAATGTTACTATTTTATAATGAATATTGTGGTTGTGAGCACAGAAACCTTTGTTACCTCAAAAATTATGGAAGAGGAAGGAAAAGCCTCAAGACTTAGTTTGAGAGAATAATACTTAACAGGTCATATGCCCCCATCAGTATTTTGACCCAAACCAGAATTTTCCCAGCAATTTTAATGAGGTGAATTACTCAAGTAGTATCTAGATTCACTGCATGAAGTCTTTCAGCTGATTACTGACAGCAGATTAAACATTTAAATATTTAAATGCAGTTTATTCAGAGTGTTCATCACTTTTCATCATGTTTCTTGTTAAATTCTGTCTTATCTTAACAGCATTTGTTTACATGACAGTAAGTCTAAAAAGGCCCATATTCATAACGCTTACCAGCTTCTAAAAGGCCAAAATGACGTTTTCCTTCCAAAATTAGTTATCTCATAGGCTCTGCATCTTAACTGCCAAAATCCCTCAGTGTCTTTGGCCACAGCTGTAGAAATGAAACAATCTGAAAGCCCATCTGAAGTTCCAACTTCCTCTATCAATAAAAAACGTGTGGCTTTGTGACTGCCACAACCTACTGACTTGTCACAGAAGGGAATTAAATATCACATGGACAAACTACAGTTTTTGTTGTCTAAACCCCAACCTTTCATTTCTACAGTCATACCACATTGAAAAAGTATCAAAACTCTGGACAGACCAGTTGAGTGACAAAATCTAGATTTTCAAAAACACTTCTATCGTTGGAAATGCTTTAATTCCAAAACCTTTTAAAACCTGGGCTTGTGACTTAATTTGTAATGAAGAAAAAAAAGTTTATACTCAAATGTGTGCTTTTCATAACTGGTGGTTCTATTTTCATTTAGTTGTCAGAAACTATTTGCAGCAACAGGTACCAGATCAGCGTTTTAAGTATCTGGTATTGAGAACATTTGTGAAGGATCACACTATCACTGACCCCTTCCACCTCACAGAGCTCTTTACAGTTCTCTCTATAGCTTCTGTATTCTTTTCAATTCTCTTAAATATATTTTGGGGGGAAAGTTTTTCTTTCCTACAGTGTTTTTTCTAAACCACAAAAATACACCTGAACATAAAGCTGCATCCACACAAATAAAATTCTCTCTCAGAAACAAAGGAATGTGAGTTAACATTCACATTACTTCTGCATTCATTACATACATTCTTCATTAGCAGCTCTCACACTACCACAGCAACAAACCAACTCTTTCCTTAGCATTCTTTACACCAAAACAGAGGTTATGTCCACAGACAGCAACAAGGAACCACAAGCAAGAAAGTCATGCAGTCTGAATAATCCCAAAATCAACTTTCATTCCCTGATGCTCATTGTGCAAAAGCATGATACAGGACTGGTCATCAAATCCAACCCTCCCTGAGGGGAAGGACTGTCTACTTCTGTGGTGTGTTATCATCACAAATTACCTCTTTGTTGGTGTTTTTATTCCTCCTAATTCTAGGAAAGAATGAATCGGAGATCTCCCCAGTCCAAGAAAAGAAAAAAAAGGAGAAAAACTTCCTTCTAATTTTTAGCCTAGGTTTATTGAAACGGATGGTGGCCAGTAGCACCAAACAAGAAACTGAACTCTTGATTTTCTTCTTACAGTTCATCAGCAATAAGTGATGCAACCCTTTACCACTCAGTACTTCAGGGTGACCTTCAGCACTCTGTTTAATTGCTAACACATTCTCTTTCACAGGCAGCCTTCTTATCTAGTATAAAACACCCAAAACAATCCTTTGTTCATTTATTAAGTCACAAGGACTTTTGCTTTTCTTGAGGGGAAAAAAAGAGCCAGTACTTGCCAAGACATAGTCTAGTAATACAAAGCAGATGATCCTTTCATTTGCTTGAAATTACAAGTAACTTGTTTTCAATCAGCAATTACATACAATTCCCAAACTCAGTTACATCATCTAGTTTGACAGTTACCAAATATGTCAATCCCAAGGCTAAAATGCTGACACACTCCAGTTTGAAATGGCAACATGATGTAAGCAC
>VZRQ01007127.1:86920-104402 GCA_013397975.1 Machaerirhynchus nigripectus
GCCGCCGCCACCCGTTAGGACATGAACGCCGCTGTCACTGTCGCCGCTGTCGCCGCCACAGAATGGGCGCCCGCCGCGCGCGCAACCCTGCCCTCCGCGCCACGCCCGCCCGCCACGTACCGGCACCCCGCGCGCACCCACCCCTGCGAGGCGGACACGCACCCCATTGGTCCGCCGCTACGCCGCTCAGCCCGCCGCTGCCTTCTGATTGGCGCGCCCGGCGGCGGGGGGCGGGGAGGAGCTGGGTGTTTGTCAACAGAGCCCGCCGGGCCAATCGGAGCCACGCCGCTCTCTCCCCCTCCTCTACCGCCGCGCCGGCCAATCGCCGAGCGCATGATTCACCGGGCCGCCCGTCGATTGGCT
Organism: Machaerirhynchus nigripectus; assembly: GCA_013397975.1. NCBI lineage: Eukaryota > Metazoa > Chordata > Aves > Passeriformes > Dicruridae > Machaerirhynchus > Machaerirhynchus nigripectus. The sequence continues at coordinate 87,284 of VZRQ01007127.1, forward strand.
GTCGGCTGGCGGGCAGGCGGTGCGGCCCCGCCCCTTCCTCGGCCGGGCTGGAGACGTGGCTGTTCCTCGGTGCCGGCAGGGCGGGGTCAGGGGCGCATACCACTGGGGCGGGGGAGCGGGTCAGAAAGTGGCTCCCCCCAGCCTGGGGCGGAATGGACTCGTCGGGCGGGAACCGGGCAGCGAGGGAGTGACCGCCCGGGGCACTGAGGGAAGGGTGGACATGGCACTGAGTGCCGTGGGGGTGTTCGGACAGAGGGGAACTCAGCTCAGAGGTCTTGTCCAGTCCAATTGATTCTGTCATTCGGTCGTGCCCCTCCGGGCTGTCCTAGGCGGTACAGGTAACCCTGCCCCGATACCGAAATCAGCCCTGTGCTTACCCAAAGTGACCTCACCCCCGGTGACCCCACACCTGTGTCCACCCAGATGACCTCACCCTAGGTGACCCCACACCTGTGTCCACCCAGATGACCTCACCCTAGGTGACCCCACAGCTCTGCCCACCCACCCCAACACACACAGGCCCATGACCGGCAGCCCCAGCACTTGGGCCAGGTGTCGTGGCAGCCTCAGAAGCCGCCTGTGGTACATTAAACTCCTGTTCCCTCCATGTATTCGCGGATTTGTCCAGGGAAATTGTGAATGTCCCATCTCTGGAAGTGTTCCAGGCCAGGTTGGATGGGGTCCTGAGCAACCTGGTCTAGTGGAAGGCGTCCCTGCTCATGGCAGTGGTGGAACGAGATGGTCTTCAAGGTGCCTTCCAACCCGAGTCATTCTGTGAGTCTCTGTTTATGGTATACTCGATATAAACGATACATATTGTATAAATCACACATATGATGTATAATTGCCCCCTTCAGGGTTAGTTTTCCCCCAGTTTTTTCCAGACCCAGTTTACCATGTTTTGAACAACAGTCCTTGTCATCCTGATGGTACCACCCCACTGATGAGGATGTCATCTGCAAATTGGATTAGGGCTGATTTTGTATTTACTTCCAAATGATTAATGAAAATATTGATTATGTACGTGTGTAGTGCAGCACACAGGATCCTGAAGGGTCCTACTTGAAGTAGCCTGATTCAGTAGTGATTTATAACCACTTATAAAAAAATAATCTCTGTGACCAGTGTTTAATGTATTCTTCACTGATGCTTTATTACCCTGTTTAATTAAAATATTGTGCAGTTCTAAGTAAAAATGCTTTTAAAAGTTTATTACAACTTCCAGAGGAAATTAAATTATTTGTTGTCTTTTAGAAGCATGAAATGAGATTTTTATTAGACCTCTGACTGGCATTACTAATTCTTTAATGAGTGACATAACACCCTTTTTTGGTATTTATCCAGAACATTATCCATAGATCTAATGTTATTAAATCTACGTTTACTACATGTCATGCAGCCGCCTTTCCTGAAGACAGGCAACAACCTGGCACTTCTTTAGCCTCCTAGAATTGCCCTGGTCTGTCCAGGTTCACTAAAGAGGAAAGCCAGCAGACAAAGGGTCTCTCCTTCCAGCCTCCTGGGCCACAATTACCCCTGGAAGACAAGAGCTCCATTGGTCACTAATGCACTGAAATTAATCACATCACTGTTAAGTGACCTCCCCCCCACATATCTTCCTGCTTCTTTACAAACATAGATCATAAATGTTCAATGAACACTTCTGCATTGTTATTGACATTTTAATAATGTCCATCTAGTAGTGGGCCTCTACCATTCACTGCTACATTTTTCTGGGATTTAGCCTTGCCAGCTATGGATTTCCTTTGATGTGCTTCACTTGCAATAACTACTCTGCTTCTCATAGGTTCTCATTTATAGCAACACTTTCATATTTCCTGCTTTCTCCATTTTGGCTATTTCTTTTTTAATTTTACTCACACTCTCCAGCCCATTAATAAAACAAGAGTTGTCAATGTTTTTTTTCTCTCTTGATTTTGAAGTTGTGGCTCTTTGATCGTCCAATGAATTCTTTAAAAAGAGCCCGTAATTGTAATTTTTAGACTTCTACCTAAATTTTTTCTTCCTGCTTGCACTCTTATTTTCTGATAAGTTGGAAATACAGCTCTCTTAGAGCACCAGATGTATGCAAACGCAGGTCATGAACACTGCTCCCCAGCCAACCACTGAATTGCAATCCAAGGATCTTTGTTTGGGTTTTTTTACTTCCTTCATTATAACAAAGTCCAAAAGAATTTACCTTGTGCCACATGCCAAATGGCGCATGTCATTTTTGGTAACTTAAATGACATTTTATTACTGTACCCATATGGTCTTGTGCTACTATTTTCTTTATTTAGATAACTGCTCTCTCTTGAGTGTCTACCCATTCATATGTTTATAAAGAGTAATCAAATTCCTTGTTTCTCTAGGCAAACCAAGCCAAAGGCTTTTATTCTTCCCTTACACATTTGGCTGTCTGCTCTAACTTGCCCTCCCCTGCACCTGTCTCCATTTAAATTCATTTTTCTTGCATGGTGATATTTTGAACAGTCACGTTGAAGGGTAAATGTAGTTAAATTTTAAACTCCATTATATTTCTAGACTATGAAGAAAAGCTAATTCCTTGCCATGCTTTTTACACTAACTTATCTCTTGTCCCACCAGTTATTCGAGGGACTCTGAGACAGATACACGGTAACCACAGACCCCAGAAAGTTCCGGAATATCCAGATATGTCACGACTAGACTTGCACTTCTACCTTGGTGCTGGTTCATGAAGGTTTACTACCCTTAAGGCCAAACAACAACCACCTCGTGCAAGCGTCCCTCTCACACCCATGAGCATGACCTCATTTTCTCGAGTTCCCTCCCACCCCCCCGNATCTGGCAGTTTTCACCAGAGTACACGTTTTCTTCTAGACTCCTCCTAGAGTCCGTGGCACCGAGGAATAATGAACAATAATCAGAATGTAAAAGCTCTTATTTTTCTTGTTTTGGAAACATTTCTCCAAAGGACGGACGAACGTTATTCTCGAATCCTTATGACAAACATGGCAATACAGCCCTATAATTTTCTCTCTGTATTAAAAATTTGTGCCAACAAAACCAAACTTCCTGCTTTTTGCAAAGCATGACTCACATCCTCCATTCTGTTTTGACTGACTGACATAAGAGATCTATTTCAGTCATATGACAATAACTTTGAATCTGACTAGCCACTTATGTGGAAATCAAAGCCTGTTCTTGCAGGATGGATGGATGCTAACAGGAATGGTGTTTTACATAACTCCACTGAAGATCTGCCTTCTTTTCCCGAATAACTTGCTCCTGGCAGAGTGAGGCGCGGCAGTGAAAGCCCAGCGTGCCACCTCGTGGCTGCCCTGTGCCCAGGGCCGTTCCTAGTGCCTCCCTCTTCCAGGAGAATCCAGACCTTCCGAAAACTGCGTATGTTGTGATTAGCATACCGGCACCCCTGCTGATGCCTTCTCACAAGCAGAACAAAACCAAGCAATTCTTCACCCGACAGATCGAACCAGAGACAAGCAGGGAGGCAGGTGTTATTCAGAGGAAATATCACCGAACTGGAGTTTGCAGGATAAAAAATTAGGTCACAGGAATGTAAATTGCAGGGATGTGGCAGGCTTGGAGTGCTGCTGCCAACCAGAAAGAGAGTTTGTCCGGGAAATTCTCGGTCTTCCACTTGGTTTCTCCAGTGTGTTGGTGAAGTTTTACTTTCATGGGTCTTGGATTTTAGCTGTTTCATGCCTAATGAAGTGAGAGAGGAGAACAGTTAACTGGATCAACACATCTGACATCCGGAAGGGCTGTGCCTTTGCCAGGATTTCACTCAGGTTAGAATGCACTTTTCCCGCTGGTTCAGGCTGGATTAAGTCTGCCGTGGAAGATGGTCCCACAGCCTTCCCTCTCCCAGCTGATTGATCTTGCTGCCTTCCTCAGGAAAGGTCAAGGAAAACTGACCTTGTTTTTTGTTGGTTGCTTTACCTTTCAGAAAGAACAGCTCTCTGCCAACACACGGAAGTAGCAGGAAAACTTGGCAAGAGATGGACCATAAGGTGGGAATGCTCCTTTTTATTCTGTCTTAGATCAGGGCAGCTTAAGCCAGTTATGAAACTCCCTTTCAGAGAGATATATTAAGTTGGGCTGACCCAGTTCAACCTCATTTACTTGGCAAGAAGAAACTGCCTTTTCTTGCCCGTGTGGCAAGGTGAATCAGCACAGGGTCATGGGAATGCATAAACTCTGTACCCAGGCTGATCATGGATGGTGACTGAAGGGAGTGAAGAGCAGGCTCTTCCCTTTTTGTCAACAGCAAGCTGTTATCTTCTGCTACCATGTAATTTTTCTACCATGTAATTTCAGCCTCAGATGCAGAATTCAGCACCCGGAGTCACGCAGTTGCCCTGACGGCCCGAAAGGGCTGAGCTGCTCTGTTCCTCAGCGTGGTTTTTGTTGGGGTTATCACCTTGCAGTTACCACCGTTTGACAGGCAGAATGCCTGTTCAAAGCAGGTTCAAACACCTCCTTCCACTGAAGCACAGAGGGTGAGAGTTGGCTCCTGGAGAAGCTTTGACATGGGACAAAACCAGGCTTGTACAAAAGGACTTTGAGCTGTTTGCAGACAGAGCTGGTTGTTGCTGAAATTCACAGAAGATCCATTTCTAAAATGTCCAATACCAATTTTTTGTGCACAGGCAAGGTTCAGCACACCATAAATGAAAGATTTTCTGCTTTCACTGGAGCTGTAACTCACCAACAGATTCAGATAAATTGCTAACAGAAAGGTCATTATCTAGAAGTGGAAATGTTTGTGTTTCCCCAGGCACTGCAAGATGTGTTTCAAGCCAAAGCTATCAGCCGTTGCTGTAAGGATACAACAGGTTTATCACCCCACACTTCTGTGCTAACACTCCCCACTCCAGTGGGATTTGAGAGAAGCCCAGGGTGGGCTACCTGAATCAGCATAAAACCCTAGTGACTGTTCTTCATTTCAGGTAGCAGTCAAATACTTAGGATACTGAACAGAATAATTGTAGAATCATAGAGTGGCCTGAGTTGGAAGAGACCTTAAAGATCACCTCGTTTCAACCCCCTGCCATGGGCAGGGACATCTTCCACAAGACCAGGTTGCCCAGAGCTTGTTCCAACCTAGCTTTGAACACTTCTAGGGATGAGGCAGCCACAGCTTCTCTGGGCAACCTGTTCCAGTGCTTCACCACCCTCACAGTAAATTTTTTCCTAATATTTAAGCTAAACCTACTCTCAGTTTGAAGCCACTCCCCTTTGTCCTGTCACTACAAGCTCTTGTAGTATCTCCCCAAATTCAGTCAGCTGTTCCTTCAGTTTTACCCTTCTTGCATCATGGAGGAACACAGAGCTTTGGTCTGATTCCCTCTGAATATATATCCCACTGGATGTGTGTATTTACACTTTAAAATGGGTAACTTGCAGGAAAAATCGTTGCCAGCTGGCAGAAAACACTGAACCACTGTATAGAACCACGTGCTGCTCTTAACAGCGAGTCACCTGCTCTGCACAGAAAGGTAAGGCCTCACCGCGCTGAGATAAGCCCAGGCAATGATAATAGAGTCTTTGTTGAAATCCCACCCCATTGTTCAAGGACTGATGTGCCGGCCCAGGGAAAACAAAAGGAAGTGTTTCTAGTCCTTGAAAATCACAGCAGAATTGCAGAGGCTGGCAGCAAAGCAAGCCAGTCATACACAGAATTTAAAAAGAGAAGTCAGCGGCATCTTTTCTGTTGTGCAGATAAAAAGATTATTCTCTACGAATTGTGGCCTGACCTTGGAGCGAGCACCTGCAATTCTCATCCGCCTTTGTGGGATTGCAGCCACGAGAGAAACTGCGGTGCCTGTGAATGCTCCAAATGTGGCTCACAGGAGTGAAAATGCCGGTGCAGGAGGACTTCAAGGTTGCTCTGCCTCTCTTAATATGTTTCACAAACAACTGAAATCAATCCAGGGTAGAGGGCAAAACTATGGCAAATTAAAAAAGGCTCTCTGTGCTTTAGGACGGGAGACCTTCATGGGGTTTTGTCCTGACCCTCCCACAGGGTGGGATAGGGACTAAGTGCTGGTTGATATGATGTGCTCAGAGGACCCGTGGCATATTTCATGTCCACGTTGCTACTTTCGAGGGAGATCGTGCTACAAAGCTTGAGTGAAAATCCAAGAAAGGCTCTGTCTCCAAACCTGCGGAAGCCCGGCCAGAGTTGCAGTAACTCCCCGAGCTCAGTGCCTTGCTTGGCCTCCTGCAGGGGTTCCCCCGGCCATCCTCCCTCCTCCCCCAGCACTTCCAGCTGGGACACCCCGCATCCCTCTGCTCTTTGCGGAAACGCCTCAACCCTTCCAGCCCTGGCAAACCCGATCTCTCGGTACTTATACATGTATATATATACATCGATGCAACAAGTTGCTCCGGGGATTGTCGGGCATTGTGGGAGCTGTAGTTCGTCGCTCGCAGCACTACAAGTCCCAGCCTTCCGGCGGAGGAGAAGGAGGAGGAGGAGGAGGCGGAGGAGGAGAGGGAGCCGGCACGGCCCAGGCCTGCAGCCCGTGAGGAAAAGCCCCCCGGGGGCNCAAGAAACGGGCCGCCTTCGCCGCCGTGGACAAGCACGTCCAGGTGAGGCAGCCGGGGCGCTGCGGGGAGCGGGGGGCTCGGAGACCCTGTGCGCGGAGCGGCCGCGGGGTGCGCGGAGCGCCCGGAGCTCGGGGCGGCCGCGGGGTGCGGGGAGCCTCCGGGAGCACGGACAGACCCGGAGTGTGCGGAGGGGCTCCGGGGCACAGGGACCCCCCCAAAGCACAGAGAAGCTCCGGGGTGCGGGGACCTCCCAAAGCACAGAGCGGCTGCAGGGTGCTGGGGTCCCCCAATGCATGCAGTGGCCATGGAGTGCACGGAGCATCCAAGTGCACGGAGCGGCTCCAGAGTGCCGGGACAGGCTCTGGGGTGCCGGGACCCCCCAGTACACGGAGCGGCTCTGGAGTGCACGGAACCCCCAATACCCAGAAAATCCCGGAGTGCAGGGTCAGGCTCCGGGGTGCCGGGACCCCGGAGTGCACGAGGGGCCACGGGGTCCGTGGAGTTCCCCGGTGCACGGATGGCGCTCGGGGTGCACGTAGCAACTCCGGGGTGCAAAGACCCCCTAATCCCCGGAGGGAGGTCGGGGTGCGCGGAGTAACTCTGGGGTGCAGAGACGCCCCAATGCACGGCGCGGCCACATGGTGCACGGAGTCTCCAGAGGCACGGACATGTCCCGGACTGCGTGGAGCGGCTCCGGGCGCAGGGATGGGCTCTGGGTGCTGGGACTCTGAATGCACGAAGTGGCCGTGAGTTGCACGGAGTCCCCCGGTGCACGAACGACCCTGATGTGCACGGAGCGACTCCGGGGTATCGGGACTCCGCAAAGCACAGAGCGGCCATGGGCTGCAGGGACTCCCTAATTTAGGGAAGCGGCCACGGTGTGCGCGGAGTCTCCCGGGGCACGGACGGAGCTCGGGGTGCGCGGAGCGGCTCTGGGTGCAGGGACAAGTACTGGGGTGCCGGGACCCCCCAGTGCACAGAGCGGCCCCGGGGTGCGCGGATTTTTCCAGTGCATGGAGCGGCTCTGGATTGCCGGCACAGACTCTGGGGTGCCGGTACCCCCCAGTACACGGAGTGGCAGTGAAGTTCACGGAGCTTCCCAGTGCATGGACAGGCTCCGGGGTGCACGGATCCCGCAGCACACAGAGTGGCTCGGGGGTGCCGGGACTCCCCAAAGCATGAAGCGGTCACGGGGTGTGCAGAGTCCCCCAGTGCACGGACAGACCCTGGGATGCATGGAGCGATGCATGGGGTGCAGGGACGCCCCAAAGCACAGAGCGGCCACAGACTCTCCCAGGGCATGGGTGGACCCTGCGGTTCATGGAGCAGCTGCGGGTGCAGGGACAGGCTTTGGGGTGCTCGGACCCCGCAATGCACAGAGGAGCCATGGGATACACAGAATCCGTGGTGCATGGACGGACCCTGGGGTCCATGGAGCAACTCTGGGGTGCCGGGACCCTACAAAACACAGAGCGGCCCAGGGGTGCATGGAGCCTTCCAATGCACAGACAGACCCAGGGGTGTGTGAGGCAGCTCCAGGTGCAGGGACAAGCTGTGGGGTGCTGGGTCTCTCCAGTGCATGGAATGGCCATGGGTTGTATGGAACTTCCCAGGACATGAATGAGCTTCAGGTGGCACAGACTCCTCCAGTGCATAGAGCAGCCCCGAGGTTCATGGATGCAATGGGGGGCACTGAGAATACACTCCCCACTCAGAGCATGGACAGTCCTGGGTGCAAGGAGGGACCCTGAGTGCAGGGATGGGTCCTGCTGAACCTCCTTCTCCTTCGCCTTGGACTTCACTCCTTTGGCTGGGGAGAAGGGAGAAAACTGCTTTTCCTTCCCCGGTGTGCACCTCCCTGGCAGCAGCTCCATGCCTCGTCCAGCTCTGCACTGTGTATGCCGAATTTGGGTAATGTCTTGCACCGCCCAGCTTCCACTGTGCACCCTCCTTCGAGCTGGGCTGTGGTGGGAGTTCAGACTAATGCCGTGTCCTGCTTCTTTCTCCAAGTCCAGGATGCGCTGCTGCTGCAGCACCCTATTTCTGACCACCCAAGCAAGGAACAACAGCCCCTGGCCAGGGAGTTCTGTCCTGTCCTCTGCAGGGAAAGAAGTGCAGGCAGGGGCTTGACTCAAGCCCTTGAATGTCAGACAGGGCTGGAGCTGCCTGAAGTTTGGCACAGCCTGATCACAAGCATTTGGAAGATCAACGGTTACAGTCACGGAGGGGTTTATCGCGGTGTTTGCCGTGCCAGCCCTTTCGCAACAGCAGTGGTGAAATCGGGGTGAGAAGTTGCTGCTAAGAAAGTAGATATTAGCAGTTAGGGGAGAAAAAAAAAAATCCCTTTTCCTTCCTGCTCCTCCCTCGCTGGGTTAGCGTTTTAGGGTTCAGTCGCTGATGGCTTCCCTTACGTCCCGTGGAAGTTTGGCTTGTTTTGCAGCCCCCCTCCTCGGAGCAGTGTGTGCCTGCCTGAGAGAGCACAGTCACATGCTGCCTGAGACCAAACCCCTGCCAGGCCATCATGATCAAGAGTGATCAGTCCGTGAGACGGGGGAGACTGGGGGTTCTGGCAATTGCATAAAAATCCCCTTTCTTACCAAGGCAAGCCCAAAATTGTGCATTGAGGGGTTGTGGGAGGAAGAACTCGTCTCACAAGGTGTGGAGCCAAGACACCACTGTTGCTGTAAGTTACCGTAAGTGGCTGCTCCTTTAATTTGGGGTAAAATCAGTACTTTTGGACTTTTATAGTGAAATAGCTGGCCTTTGTGCTGTTTTATGGCCAGGCAAACTTAGGATAATGTTTCTGGCTGTGTCCCAGCTGATTAAAGTTCAATGTCCAGCTTGTGATCCTGATTAAGTAAATTAGGCAGTGTCTGGGGTAATACCCCAATGCTTGTGCAAGCTGGCCTCAAGGAACGGTGGAGAAGCAGCTCAGAGTCACTGCCCAAGAGCTGGATGGTCTCGGCTGTCACTTTGCGCTGTCAGGGGGTGCAGCTGCTGTTTGTAATGGATACATTTGTGTTTGCTTGTTAGAGCTCTCAGGAGAGAGGAGGGTTATCTCTAAAAGCAAAGCTAAGGCTTCCCTTGCACACCAGGGTTTGGTTCTGCTGGACAAATCTCCCTGGCTTAACTCTGCCATAAATCCCTGGCACTGGGGGCTTGGGACTGGTACTGGGTGAGGCTCCTCGCTTGGTGTCCTCCTTCACACCCATCCCTGCCTGTGCCAGCACAGCAGCTCCTTGTGTGGCAGATGGAAACCTGCAGGTGGGAGGGGGGATTAGGAGAGGAGAACTTGTTTCCCCCTTTTTTTTTTTCCTTTTNCCTCAGCACTTGTGCTCGGGCAGCTGCAGGAGCAGAGTTCCCAAGTCCTGGAGTGGACACTGAGGTGACCAGCCTCAGAGGCCATGCACTGTGGGACTGTGACAGCTTGAGGGAGCGGGGCTGGTACAGGGCTTGGGGCTTTAGAGCTGTAAGCTGCTTGGGGACAGCTGGCTTTGCGTTTATACAACACCTCTGAAGGCGGGTCCTGCGAGCGTCTCTGTTAGAAATGAAAATACCGGTGGGAGCCCTGTGTCCTGCTGCTCCAGAGAGGACTGAGCAAACTTTGGGCTTTGCTCTGTATTTATCTACTACTTTTAGCTGGAGCTCTTTGTTCTCTAACCTTGTAAACTTAGGTTGGACTGGCCAGTCCCAGTGTGCTGCTGATACTGCTCCGTGTGTGTTGCCTTGCTGGCTTCTGTAATGCTGGGCAGTGTCTTTAGGCCCTTGGGCTGGCTGAGAAAATGCTGTGGTCGCTGCCAACTTCACCCACACGTGGGTCCTCAGCTGTGCTGTCTCCGTGCCTTGGTTTGGTTTGGTGGGCTTTTGGTAAACAACCCGAAACATAATTGTTTTGCATGAGGTGCTGCGCCTCAGTGCTCTGTTTCTCATCAATGTTTGCCCTGCCCCTGTTTATAAAAGTGGATGTTTTGTGGTTGGTTTTGCCCCTGGTCTGGCTGGGGTTGGAGCTGAGGAGGGAGAGGTGGGAGCCATGGTAAGGCAGGGGCTGTCACAGCACCAGTTTAGACTGACTTAAAGTGCTGCTTCACCTCTAATCACTGATAAATGGATGGGCTGGGCCCCTTGTGAGCTTTTCCTGCTTCATTATAGTGGAGTGGCTGATGCTGAGGCTTTCCCCATCCCTTTAGGGTACCCAGCTGCTCCAAGAAGCTGTCCCACCCTACAGAAATGAGGGCAAAGAGAAGAAACTGCCTCTTCCCCGGTCGAAACAAGTCTTTTGGGAACACTGGTACTGCCCATGTCCTGCAGCCTCTGCACAGCTTTGCTTGCCCCTTCCTTGGCTGGTCTTGCCTGGCTGGGTGGGTGACACTGAGAAACCTCAGGAGCTGTCGGGTTTCTGCTGGCCACGTTGCAGGTGTGCAGCAGTGACCTGTTGCTCTCCCCAGCTTTTGCAGAGTCACGGTGGTTAGTGAGGGCAGGGATGTAAGCTGAGCCTCTGGTTTTGGAGAACTTCTGTTTTCTTTAAGCTTTTAACCTGCAGAAGCAAGAGAAGTGACTAATCCTAGGGGAGTGTGACATGTCTTGAACTCCACCTTTCCAGGTAGACTTGCGTGACAGCAAGATTTTAGCTGGTTGAAGTGCTGCACATGTGGCTTTTTCCACAGCTGCCAACTCTGGATTTGCTGTACATGAGGAAAGAGCTCCAGATCTGTCTGATGTCCAAGAGATAATGCACAGCAGCTCTGTGCCTGCCTCTCTGGTTGTCTTCAAGTCTTCCTCATTTGAAGTCTCTGTGGTGATACTGGGCCTCTTTAAATCAATTTAAGCTTTGGATCCTATCCAAAGAAAACGAAGTACACTGAAAATGGGAAGTGCAGAAGGCTGCAGGTCACTTACAGGGGGTGGGAAACTGAGTTGATAATAAACAGAGACTGACGTGGCAGAGAAGATGTCTTGCAGAAGTACCATGAGTGCACCTATCCACGCTCAGCCTGCAGCACCTTTTAGGAATGTATCTGTGTTATGGATGACAGGGCAGTGATCCTTCTTAAACCGGACAATATGCTGAGAAAGGCCAGGATGGAGCTGTGGTTAAAATTTCATCCTCTTCAGCACATGCTGCCAGGCTCACCCACCTTCCAAGTTTTGCTGGACTCTCCTATAGGCAGCTTTACACTGTTTTGGAAAACGTTTTTTGTTATTCACAGGAACAGCTGCTGTGCTCTCTGCTTTGGCTGCTGGTGCATCTGTGCTGTTTACTAACGATACGGTTGGCAGCAAACCCAGCCTTTTACTGCGTGGCTTCCTTGGGAGATTTTATCTTGAGGTTGTTTCCCCTTCTTCCTCTGTGGTACTGTCTGAAATTCACAGCTTTCCGGCAGGAGAGCTTTCATGGAATGCCAGCAACCACTAGTGAGTGTGCTTGGAACAGCCTGAGATCGGATCGTGCTGGTAATTAGCAAGCACATGTCCTTTAATGAGAGGGAGAGTTGATTAAAATCCCTTGGCCGCACACCCTGGCCGTGCCCTTGCTGGCACAGCGTGTTCCCTCCCTTGCCTGTGAAGTGCTGAGATGTTGTGTCCACGTGCATCCCCGGACAAGGCTCCTCTTGCATGTGTTTGTAATGCCAGTTTCACTGGGGAAAGTGGACAGTCTGGAGCCTCCAGTAACAGCATTGCTCTGTCTCTCTTTGATTTGCAGAACAATCAAGTTCTTGGGATAGGAAGCGGATCTACGATTGTACACGCGGTACAACGATTAGGTAGGATGCTCCCCTTCCTGTCCCTCCCACCACAAAAACCCCGTTTTCCATCTGCCCCAACTACTTGAAAAACACCATAAATCACCTGCATGCTGACTTAGAGCTGATGCCTCGGGTCTGTTCACCGACTGCTGTGCCCTGCTTGAAGCTGAAGGTTAAAACTGGGCATTGGGCATCAGGCAATAAATCCAAATTTATTGCCTGAGGGTCCCGAGGAGGTAATGATTTGCCACCTGTTCTCCCCACACAGCCAGGAAAAGTGCTCCACTGGCACCCACCACAAGCTGGAGCTGAACTCCTTGGTCTGGTGCCAGCTTTGCCCAGCTCTGCCCAGTGCTGACTTGCTGTGTGGCTCGGGGCCATGCAGCTGCTCTGCTTCCTTTAACCCGTTTGCCTGTGGCTCATTTTGCTCCCCACATCCACGTGATTCACGTTAAGGGCCCTGCTGAGGTGTAATGAAAATGAGGAATGTGAAATCCTGCCACGTTTTATTTATGTACCCCACAGCCAGGTTTACCTGCTTGCTCCAGGTGCAGGGCTCTGCTCAGGGCGTGATTCAGAAAATTTCAGCAAAATATTCAAGTGAGGCAAATGCGGTTTTGCAAAGTGAGTGTGAGGGTAATTACTGTCACGCCTCATTACAGAGGGGCAGAGGTTTAAAGTTCCTTTTCAGGGCACTCTCAGCCCTAGATCTGCTTGTGGAGGTGCTGAACTTTGGCTGTCCTTGGATGCAGAGCAGCTGTGGGGGCCATGGTGGGTTGGGAGTGCAGGATCAGCCTTGTTGTTCTTGGGGGTCTTGCTTGGATACAGAGGGGGAACCACAGAATCATTCAGGTTGGAAAACACGTCCAAGATCATCAAATCCAAGGCAGCACCACCATGTTCACCACCAAACCACGCCCCCAAGTGCTACATCCGCACTTCCAGGTATGAAGACTCCACCACTTCCCTGGGAAGACAGTTCAGTGTGTCCCACCTGGGTGGCTCTGCCTCTTGAGGGAGACCCCTGGTGACCTCCATCCTCCATGGGCAGAGCTGTCCTGCAGCCCAGAGCAGGCTGAGTTCTGAGCACAGGGACACAGCAGGGCTGGGGCTGCCCCTTGGCACTGATCTGGCCCCACACTGTGTGTGTGATGCACTTCATTGTCTGGGAGCTGCTGTTCAGCCTTCTGGGCTTGGCTCAGTACTGCAACCACTCCCTCCTTGAGCACAGAATCAGTCTCTGAATAAATGGCTATTGTATCTGAAGAGGAATGGCTGTTCCAGGCTGCAAATCCTGGCTTTTCATGTCTCCGACTGCTTTAGAACTGGGATGTGGCTTGTAACAACATCCAGCCTCATGTATTGCACGTTCAATCCTTCCAGCTACCTTAGAGCATGTAGCTCGTGTGCTTGCTCTGGTGCAAGAGCTCTTGCTGACTCTTGGGCTGTTGGCTTGTGCCTGAGTATTGTAATTACTAAAATAACATTTTGTCCATAATGATATCTTAGTAATAGATTTTAGTCATTTGAGGTTAGCCTGGGGGGAGGAAATATTTCCTTCCATTTAATGGAATACTGTATTTTATTAGTCCTTTCCCTGCCATATATTTAAATGTTCTAGAATAAATTAATGTGATGTCCCCAGGGCAACAAGCCAGCAAACCTTTCAGACAGCTGCTGGAGCTCTGTGTTTACATGGAGAGCAGCAAAAACCTGTCTAATGGAGTGAGAGAGGGGATGGGGCTGATTTCCCAGGTGAGGATTTGCTGATGGAGCTCCTCTGCTGCTGGAGACATAAAGGTTAATGTCTCATGGTGGCTTGGGCCGGGCCAGAGTGGGTGTTTAAACATTTCTGACTGTTGAAACTGAGCCCCAGCCTATGGAGGGTGGCACCTGTTTGCGCTTTGAGCGTGACTGAGTTATTTGCAAGCCAAGCAAGCAATTGCAGTGAATCAGAGGGGCTGCTCTGAACTGAGGTTTCTTAAAGTGAAAGTTGCTGTGTTTTTACCTTGTGCAATGAACTTACCAAGGCTTCTGCTTTTTTCCTGCAGCTGAGCGAGTTAAGGAGGAGAACCTGGCAATTGTCTGCATCCCTACATCCTTTCAGGTGAATGCTTTGCTCCCTGCCAGTCCAAACACTCCTGCAGGGGATCTTCCCTGGTCTGTGGGAGGCCACCTTGCCTCTGACAGCAGTGCGAATTAACCAAAAGCACTGGTGAAAGCAGTCGTGGTGCAGCCTGCAGACAGACCTCACACAGAAGGTGATGGTGCTGCTTTACCCTGACCTGAGCTCAGGGCTGGGAGGTACATTTTGAGCCAGTGTGGTAAGGCTGGTTGTGTCAGGGTTGTGTGGCTTTCTCTGGGTCCCACTGGCAGGGAAGTGCTGTGTAGTGGTGAATCAGACTCGTAGTGCAAAGCTCACTGGAGACACTTTGTCTCCTTGAAGTCTGTATCAGCCCTGACAGCTGTAAAGAATAATAGCAAGCTCTTGTGTTTTCAGGGGGAACTTCAAATGCATCAGCTGGATTTAATAAGAAATTGCAGAGGAGAAATTGGCTTAACCTCTCGCTTGCTGTGCAGCCTTTGCAGGAATTGGTTCATACCAAGCTAGATGTTGGGAGGGCTGGAGGGAGAGGGAGAACCTGGCTTGGTGGAGAACACAGAGCTGCTGGGGATGCTTCTGAGCATCTCCCATGCCTTTGGCAACTGGCTTTGGTCTCTTTGCCTCTGTTCCCTCCCTTGGGGCAGGGAGAGGTGACATGGTGGGGATCACCTGAGGGGTTTTCAAGGCTGGATGGCAATACCCCAGTGAAGGAGTTGAGCATGTGTCCTTCTCCTGGTCCTGGTGTGGACCTGGGGACTGTACTTTGTTACAGCTGTGAGGACAGTCAGGCAGTGTGGCAGGCAGGGCAGAGCCTGTCCTGTCAGGTTTTTAGGGACTGGGTGGGTAAAGCCCTGAGCAACCTGGGAGCTGACTCTGCTTTGACCTGGAGGTTAGATAGAGACCAACCTGAATGATCCTAAAATCTTAGGAAAACTTAACATCCTCTTACCCTGTAGTTGTTTAAGTGTGGGGGTGACAGGGCTCTCTCTTTCCAGCTGTTGCAAACAGGCAGTGGCCAACTGGGGTATAATGCAAGGTGCTGCAAAGGCCAGAAAGTTAAAAAAAAATAAATAAAAAAAATTAATCTACATCAGTACTTCTGTTGCTTATATATACTGTGGTGAGAGTGTGTCTTTGATCTGTCTAAAATGATTCCCACCCTGAAATGCCATGTCCCGTTCGAATCTAGAAGTGGTCTGAGTTCAGTCATTAAAGTTCTTAAAGCAAATATTGATGAAGCTCTTGTAGTGAGTGTGGGCTGGAGCCTGTCCTGCCTTGAAATGTTGTCATAGTTCATTTAACACCACCGAGTTTCTTACCAGCAGAACAAAAAGGTTGCTGTTAAAGGGAAAAGACAGATCATACACCTGCAGGAGCCAAAATTCCCAACATGGGGCTGCCTTGTATATCTAGCAGTCCCTTGGACCTCAACCAGTTCTGAGTGGAGTGCTCCCAGGCCAGCAAAACAGCATTTTATTTTCACTATGTACAGGTGTAGATGGCTGCCTGAGGTCACTGGCAAGGAAGAGTTGATTTCATTGGGCTTTTATACTCCTCCCTTCCCTGTTGTCAGGTCATTAATCCATCACCATCAGTAAAGCTAGAGCAGGGTAAGTATCTGTGCCCTGGTGTGTGCATTGTCTCTTCTCACCGAGAGCACGGAGTGGGACTGTTCCTGCTGAGTGCTGAGCAGTTACCACCACTTCTCCTGCAGCTATGGGAGCTCTGCTCTTGGTTCCCACTGCTGCCATCGCCTTGCCAGCAGAGCCTGGAGAGAGCCAAGCCACCTCGTTGCCACACCGCTGACTCTAAGCCTGTTCAGGGTCTGGCCTGCATGTGCAGCACAGTGTTTTTCAATGCTTTCAATTTCCCAGACCCCTGAAATCTCCTTATGTGGGCACCATGTGATGTATGCCAACCCACTGATTTTTATTCCTATCATTTTGTGAGTCCTTAGGGCCCCACAGCCCGTGGGTGTTAAAACTGCATGCTATGGAATGCCATGATAAACTATTCAAGTCATAACTCATTGCCAGGAGTGCCACCTGCTAATTCTAATGTTTCTGGGATGCCAATACCTGTGACTGATGCACTTTGTTAGTATTAGTGGGTAGAATTCAGGGCAATCAGCTGATCCAGGCTATTGCACTGGAATTTCTTGGTCTTGTTGCAGCATGGTAGCAAGTTTGGACTCAAGCAGAGCCTGTGCAAGAGAGAGTCTCACTCAGGGGATGATTTGTAACATAGACAATTCAACCAGTTAGAGATTCTGCAGATGACACCAAGCTGGGTGGGAGTGTCAATCTGCAGGAGGGCAGGAAGGCTCTGCAGAGGGATCTGGACCAGCTGGATGGATGGACCAAGGCCAGTGGTCTGAGGTTCAACGAGGCCAGGTACTGGGTCTGCACTTTAGCCACAACAACCTCCTGCAGAGCTCCAGGCTGTGGGCAGAGTGGCTGGAAAGTGGCCCAGCAGAAAAGGACCTGGGGGTGCTGGTCAACAGTGGCTGAACATGAGCCAGGTGTGCCCAGGTGGGCAAGGAGGTCAGCGGCCCCATGCCTGTGTCAGCAGTGGTGTGGCTGCAGGACCAGGGCAGGGATTGTCCCCCTGTGCTGGGCACTGGTGAGGCCACACCTCGAGTGCTGTGTCCAGTTTTGTGCCTCTCATGACAAGAGAGCCACTGAGGGGCTGGAGCGTGTCCAGAGAAGGGAGC
>VZRQ01007127.1:104497-128304 GCA_013397975.1 Machaerirhynchus nigripectus
AGAAAAGGAATCTCAGGAGGGACCTTATTGCTCTCCACAACTCCCTGACAGGAGGGGGCAGCCACGTGGGGGTTGGTCTCTTCTTCCAAGTAACAAATAACAGGACAAGAGGAAATGGCCCCAAGTTGGGCTAGGAGAGGTTTAGATTGGATATTAAGGAAAATTTCTTCACTGAGAAGGTGGTCGAACACTGAACAGGCTGCCTGGGGCAGTGGTGGAGTCACCATTCCTGGAGGGATGTAAAAGCCACGTACATGTGGCACTTGGCGACATGGTTTAGTGGTGGCCTTGGCAGTGCTGGATTAAGGGCTGGAGTTGATGTTACTAAACAATTCTGTGATACCCTGTTTAAGCTGAGGGACTGAGCCAAGGGCAGCTCCGGGTGCCCTGTGTTGTGTTGCCACTAGAGGGAAACACATGGCCACTGCAGGAAATGCAGATCAGAGTCACCAAGTGGCTGTTTCAGCAGCTTCCCACACTTTTCCCACGAGTTGTGCATTTGTTTGTTTATTTTTTAGCTTATATCCAATATTGTTAGCTCCACATTGCTGTGGTGTAAATATTTAATATTCTTGGTCCCATTTTTCAGCCGAAGGAGATAAGAAGGGCTGGATGGGTGTGAGGGAGAATGATGTGCAAGCTGAAACAACAGAGGATTTAAAAATTCCGTATCTGCTGTAGTGCTTAAATACAAGTGATTCCCACCAAGCTGACGAGGCCTCCTGCTATTTAGTATGGAGAGACCCAAACCCAGGAGTCCTGTTTCACCGTCTGAGCATTTTAGTTCAAATCAGCAGCGGGATTTTCTTTTGATTAAACTGCTCTGTTCTGGAAACACGATTTTCTCTCCTTGCTGTGCGTTCCTGCTGCATCCTCCCCACCAGCTCAGAGTGGAGCAGTGGAGCTCTCCCAGGGAGGCCCCACCCTTGCTGCAGCCAGGGAATGACACCATGAGTCTGTTTTCCTTTCGTGCCACTGGTAAATGGTGTTGTCTTCTTGGTGCACAGGCCCGTCAGCTGATCCTGCAGAATGGCTTAACACTGAGCGACTTGGACCGAAATCCAGAGGTACGTGGGACCACGGAGGTGAGACCTCACCTGACCTTCCTCTAAGGTGGTCATTCAGAAAGGGTCCGGGCTCCTTTGTCCTCCCCTGAGGCTGAGTTAGGGCGGCCACACTACACAACATGAGGGAGAACTCGAGTTGGGACAACAGGAAACGGCCTCAAGTTGTGCCACAGGAGGTTTAGATCGGATATTAGGAAAAATTTCTTCACTGAAAGGTTGGTCAAGCACTGGAACAGGCTGCCCATGGCAGTGGTGGAATCAGCATCCCTGGAAGTGTTCAAAAAACATGTAGGGACATGGTTTAGTGGGGACCTGGCAGGGTTTGTTGAATGGTTGGACTCAATGATCTTAGGAGTCTTTTCTAACCTTAATGATTCTATGATTTTAACAGGATTAGTTTATTTTTCTCCCCAAGTTCTGTCTTAGTTCTTGTCCCTTTAGATGGCAAGACGGCTGCTGGGTTGTGTTGCCTCCAGGTGCTTGGCATGTCTTCCAAGATGAGGCTTGAGGCAGGGATATTGCTGAACTGTCAAAGATTTTTCCTGGGAAAATCTTGCGTGCTGGTCCTTAAATGACACCAGAGGATAAGGGGATGTGCCTTGCAGGCCAGCAGTTGGTTTGGGTTTCATTTCCTCCTGCTTTCACATGCCTGGGGTTGTTAGAGGGGCTTGTGTGTTCTGAGGGTATCCTTGGGTGGCCCATCAGACACTCGTCTCTGGCCAGGCTGGCACCAAGGTGCTCCCAGCTCTGGTGGCATTTGTGACAGCCACCCCCAGAGCTGCACCAGGAGCAGGGCCTGGATGCTGCACAGGAGGGGTTTCCACACCAATCTCCTCCTCTTCCCACAGCTTGATGTTGCCATCGATGGAGCAGATGAGGTGGACTCTGACCTCAACCTTATCAAAGGTGGCGGGTGAGCCTTGCTGTCCGTCTGTCTGTCTGTCCCAGTGCTGGCGGTGGGGGCTCTGAGCATCCCTCTGTGGCTGTGGGTGTCTCTGGGGTGGGCTGGAGAGGATCCTGTGCAGGGCTGTGTGTGCACCCACAATGGGAGATGGCTCCTGGCCAAGGCTGCCAGGGACAAGGGGCACAAGTGAGGGGTGAGGATAAGGTGTGGGGCAATGCCAGCACCAAAATCAGCAAGAACATGATGGAGGGGACTGGACTTGAAGGCCATTAGGCACAGTGGGGAGCAGTCTGATGTTTTCTGGTTTTGTTTTTATTTTTTCCCCCTCGCAGTGGCTGCTTGACACAGGAGAAGATAGTTGCAGGATTTGCAAAGTGCTTCATTGTTATTGCTGATTACAGGTGAAGATATTACTGCTCATTTACCTTTCTCCTCCACGGGAGGTTTCACATGGTGCTGCGTTAGGCCGTTATTGTCATTCCAGTGGTTACAGGAGAGCAGGAATGGGTGGAAATGAGCCTGGCTCCCAGTACTTCAGCAATTCAATTTATCTTTTTTTCTTAATTTTCAACTCAGCAGGCCTGCTTGGGAGTCAGCAGAGCTTGTGGGGAAGTGGCAGTTCTGCTCTTTGAGCTCAGTGATTGTCAGCATGGGATAAATTTTCCAGCCATGGGGCTGTGGAAAAAACAGCTCCTGTTCCACTTGTCCAAAACATGTCAAAACAGGGCTTGTGAGTGGATAGAGCATCGTGCATTAAACTGGCTCTTGCTGCACATGGGCTCACATGGACCGACCCTGTGTCCTCCTGAGCCTTGTCCCTGAGGGGTTTGCAAAGGGCCTGGGGTGATGTCAGTGGTGTCAGCACTGTAATGTCCAGCACTAATCCCACCTCAAACTGTGCCCTCAGGAAAAAATCTGACAACCTTGGGGAGCAGTGGAAGAAGGGAGTTCCCATCGAGGTCATCCCCATGGCTTATGTCCCTGTCACCAGAGCCCTGACCAAAAAGTTCGGTGGTGTCGTGGAGCTGCGGATGGCTGTTAACAAAGCAGTGAGTGTCCCTGCCAGCCCTGCTTCCCCTGAGGAACCACCTGGAGGTGGGCAAAGGGAGCACCAGAGGTCTGGCCCTTCATCTAGTGAAATCTGGGCTTTCACTCCCACGAGTGGCAGCTTGTGTAATTCCTCCTTACTATACCTTGGTTACTGAATTGGGTGTTTAGGTGCTGAGGCTGCTCACTGAAAGCCTCTCTGGCTATGACCCCTAAAGGAACATGCCAGAGCAGGGAGCAGAGGGGCTGCCAGCCTGGGTCTGACCTGCTGCTCTGGGGGCACTGGGGGGCTGCAGGGCAGTCTGTGCTGCCTAAGAGGGTCTGAGTTGGGGGTGATGGTTTCACTGACAGGTTTATTGTGGGGACTGCCCCAGTTTACTGGAGTGATGACTCTAAACCATTGCAGTGGGGACAGCTGGTCCCAGTGAGGGCTGTGAGAATCCCTGGCTGGGATCTGGAGACATGGGGCTCATGCCATGACAACTGGGTTTGCTTCCAGGGCCCTGTGGTGACAGACAATGGGAACTTCATCCTGGACTGGAAGTTTGACAAGGTTCATGAGTGGCGTGAAGTGAACACCGCTATAAAAATGATACCAGGTGATGTCTGTGGTTGTTTAAAAACCACAAAAGCTGGCTAAGGCTTGGTGTGTGAGAAGTGACCTGGACTGTGGCAGCTCTCCCCTGGATATCAGGAAGTGTGTGTGTGTGTATTTGCTGCCCTCCTGCAGGTCCCTACATTTGTTTCTACTCGAGATTGAAGTCAGCTTGGTACAACTGTGCCCACGTGGGTTTTTCATATTGTGGGGAAAACCTGGAGTGATGCTGGTTGATGTTGACACTGTTTCCCATTAGGCACAACAGTCCTGTCCTCTTCCTTACTCTCCTTGTACCCATTTAGAGAGTGACTTTTAGTGGAAACACGGGACTCTGGAGGGAAGGTTTGTACTGTGCTATGGTATTTTCCAGAAGCTGCTTACAGCCCTGCACCCATTCCCATTGGGAAGCTCTCCATGCTTGCCTTGCTGTGAGGATAAAGTGTACCCAAGCTCTTGCTGGGCTCGAGCAGCAGTGGCTGAGTGCTCTGTTTGCAAACAAAGCAGCCTCTCTGCAAGGACTCCTGGCTTGCATGAGACCTGCTGCCCAGGGCAGAGCTGCCTCTGGACCGTCCAGCTCTGCCCAGGGGCACTGGCTCTCTCTGAACTTCAGGGGAGCAGCATCTGGATGTCTCTCTGGTTATCTTGGCAAAGCCTGTCCCTGGAGTCCGTAACACAGCTGCCTTCACTGACTGCTCATATGTTGCCAGAACATGCAGGAACAGGTTGGGATCTTGTTACACAAACCCCAACGTCCCCACAAAGCAGCCATAAATTGTCCTGGCTCCACAACTGAAACACCTGACCAGGCAGAGGCTGTGGGTCTAGGCTGGGTGAAGAGTCACCAGTAACTCCTAGTTGTTTCTGGTCAGTGGTTTTGCTTCCCTCCGTAGTTCTTATCACAGAATCACAGAACTGTTGGGGTTGGAAGGGATCTCTGGTGACCACTGCTGGTCTGCAGTGCTCCATCTCCTAATCCAGTTGCTGCCCTTGGCTGTACAAATGTCTCCATCATTAGAGCTGCTTCTGTGCAAGAGGCAGACAGTGCCTGGTTACTCTGCACAGCAGGAACTTCCCTGCATTTCTTTTTGGTTGAGAAAGGAATGATAAATGATGGCATCTGTTCCATCCTGTGGGTGTGGTCCCAGCACTGTTTGCTGCTCAGAAATGGACCTGCTAAAGGAAGAAGAGCTACTTCCCTACCCAGAAGTGGGTGAGCCTAAATGTGAGGCTGTTAAAGCCTAAATGCAGTGCTGGTAGAAAGGTTTTGGCCACCTTGTACTTGTGGTAGCCCTTGTCCTCCATTTCTATCCTCCTTCCTGGCCTCTGGCTGTGTCTCACTGATCACTGTGAAGTTAGGAGCACCCCATAATTAAATACAACCAAAAGTACATTTGCAATTGGGCTACAAATTGCAGAGGTAGCACCAGAGCTGCCGAGTCTTAACATTTGAACAAGCGTTATCCAGGTGATCTCGTATGGGATAGTCTTTTGGATGAGTTTGAAGGCAAAGGGAGTAACCCCCAATCCTGTGGGTGTCTGTAGCTTCCTGATGGGTCATCAGATGGCAGAAAATGCTTTTCTCGTGATTGTGTTGGTGCAACAGTGGTGGCCGGGGCAGCGTGAACGTCGGGGGAGCTTTGGGAGTTGTATCTCCGTCTCTGGAGAGATTTTGCTGGGAGTGGCTGCGTGGAAAAGACTTCCCAGAAGCTCCCTGTGCGGTTGATACAGGTCGGCCGCTTCTCCAGACCTCTGATGGAGGCACTGGTGCTTTTTAATGAGCAAACCCCCGGGCAGAGCAGAGGGCACGAGCGCAGGGGTGGCTCTGGCAGTAACCGGTGACCTCTCGTTCCGCAGGCGTGGTGGAGACGGGGCTGTTCGTCGACATGGCCGAGGTGGTGTATTTTGGGATGGAGGATGGCTCCGTCAGTGTGCGGGAGAAGCAGCCCTGCTGACAGGGCCCTGCCACGGGGACTCAGCTGTTGTGACGGTGCCAAACCCGACGTTTTGCCTTAAGGAGCAGCGGCTGTCGCAGGAGACCCGTGGGAAAGCCCATCAGAATCCGCTGACGTGATACTGAATGTCTTTTTTAAAAAAAAAAAGAAAACAAACAAATGAACAAACAAACAAATAGATTCTATTTCTATATATATATTTTTACTTTACAGGAATGTTGTCTTTTTTTAATGAGTCATTTCAATGAATTGCTTTAACGTTTTTATTTTGTTTTCTAAGAAATACTTACCAAAAACAATACTCCCTGGTTTTGTGTTTGGAGGTTTTTTTTTTCTTTTTCTCGAAGAGAACTTGAACCCTTCTGGTTGCTCGTAGTGCTTAATGATGGAGGTCAGAAATACAATCCTAATGCATCATTCCTAACTATGCTGGCTGGGAGGGTGATGTATGTACCGGGAGCACATCCAGTTGGGACCTGCTGATGCCTTATTTGGAACCTTTTTGGTTCAGTATTTTATGCCTTTTATTTTTCTATACCACTGTTTTTTACAACTGTCTGGTTGTCCTCTGTGCACGTGACAGTTCTCTGAGCCTAGGGTGGTCTCTACATCCCCCTCTCTGGGACACCAATAAGGGCCTTTTCTGGGCTTCTGTATGGAGGAGACATTCATCCTTTGAGCAAAACTCTGCTCTCAGTTAATTCAGTACCTCTGATTAAAGTCTATCCTGTAGCTGGAGATGTTTGGGACTTTGTCCTTGTAGACCAAGAGCAGAACTGGGTGCTTGATGAAGTTTACAGGAGCATATTTTAGCAGCTTAGGGCAGTATGGAATAGTGTTCCATGGCAAATGGTTTGGTTTGAAATGAAGGTTAATTAACACCCCTCACAGCTGGTTGATTTGTGGAAGGATAGAGCAGAATGCACAGGAAAACGGAGTCTTCCTGCCTAAATTTTCCACGTGTAGCAGGAGAGAGACACTCGTTCAGTATCTCATTTTTGGTGTGTAGGTGCTTTGCATGGTTCTGATTTTGAAATGCAAGCCCTCTCTTTGTGTTTTAGACACTGAAATAAAGAGCTGTTGTACCAGACTCGGTGGTAATTTTGTTCTCACAGTAACTTTGTGGATAATGGGGCAGATCATGGTCAGACCAACTTCTGCTAACTCCCCCCTTGCAAGAATCCCTCACCCAGGCTAAATCCACCCTTCTGCATTTGATTTTTTTTTGCTTAAGGTAAATGTGTTTAAAATTAACCAGATTATCTGGTCAACACTTATCTACACTGTCTTCAATCTGCACATCTAAAACGTGTGCATCTAAGTTCAGGTCTTGGTACTGAGCAAACTGCCAGCAGCTTGCTGGAAACACTGGGATTTCTTTTCCCGCAAGCCTGGTGCTGCAGAAGCCATTTGCAAAGCCCTAGCTCTGGCCAGGGGCTGTTTTCAGATGCTCTTGGGCTCCTAATGTAATCCTGGATAAACAGAGAGCAATTGAGCACAGCTTTGTGCCCAAGTGCCTTCTCACTCAGCGTGCTGCTGGAAATGAGATTAGCGGGAGCGAGTGCTGCTGTTGACTCTCCTCTGTCTGAAATCAAACAGCTCCTTCTCAAAAAGCCAATAAACCCATTATGGCACCATTACTTTCTGGCCCTGGACCAGCTGTGATCTCATTCAGCTTCGTGCTTAGCAGGGGCTCCTTAGGTCTAAGCCTGAAGGTGGGCAGGTCTGATTCCTGAGCTGCTCTGGGTGCTCGGCATGCAGCTTGATCCCGTGGGGGCTTTTGCAGCCAATTCCCCTGCTGGGCTGGGACTTTGAGTGGGTCTTGGGCTGTGGGTTATGGGCACAGTGTGCACTGTACCACACAGCTGGAATGAAAATATCTGTGTGGCATTAAAATCCCTGAAATGCTGAAGGAAATGTGGTGTCTGAACCCTTGTGCAAGCTCCCCCAGCTCGCATTGGCTGAGATGGGGTTTGACTTAAGGTCTTAGGAACCTCTCTTAACGTCTTAGGACCACTCTTAGGAATGGTCATGTCCTTTCCCTTGGAGGCTGCCAGGCTCCCTCATCTGTCATGGCCACCCTCATCTTCATCTGCCAGCACGTTCAGGTGTGGTGCAGGGAGTCCATCCCCTCCTGGGCTGGCTTTGTGCCCTGGCTCTGCCCTGTCACCAACACCGCCCTTACACTGCTGCTCAGCTGCCTTGCCACGAGCTTGTTTGAAGAAAGTGAAGTGTACAGGCAGTGGGAGTATCTCTAATCCCTGGTCCTTGCTTTTCTAGGCTATCACCATTATGACGTGTTTTTGGAGAGGTGACAGTTTGTAGATGAGCATGCCATGGTAGATCTCCAGCTGAGGGCAGGCAGTGCAGCTCCTTGTCACTTCCTTGGGTAGAAGCAGCTCCCTGGAGCTCCTGGGCTTGTTTGTTCAGCTTGATTTTTACCACCTTGGCTGGTTTCACTGTTCAAAGGGCTCTTTAAAGGAGCCTTCAGAAGCCTTTAGAGAGGGGGCTGCCAGTTCTATTCCATGCTTCTCCCTTCCAGCTTGGGAAGAAAAGCAGGGATATATTTTTAGAAGATGGCATTGGGAAAAAAGTGCTATCAAAAGCAGGTGGAAGGACGTGTCCTTTTACACCCAAGGCAGGCTGGCTGTGGCTATTTAGGGTGCATTCCTGCAGTGGGTTCTGTTACCTGTTGTGGTCCAGCCCCCCCACGTTGCCTTTCAGGTTGTGCATGGTGGGTAATGCACAGAGATTTACCATTAGCACTGAATTATGGATTAACTTGGCCCTGGAGGAAACAAACGTTTCAAGAAAGAGCAACAGCAGCACTAAAATTAACGAGCAACAGAGGTAATGAACCACTAGTCCCACTCAGAAAAAAAGAGAAAAGCAATATAAATATAGTAAGAGAGTGGATCAGATTCAATTTAATTAACCTGTGGTTAATAGGTTAAATAATTCAGATGAATTAATTAAACTAACTAGAAATTGTGTTTTGTTAAACCAACTCACCTTGTTCCATGTTATATAGAAAGTATTACTATCTGCCAAGTTATTATAGTCAGTGTAGGATGGGATTTATGATCTGACATAATTACTGATCTGAGAAATGTGACATAAAAAGAGGTGAAAATAATTAAGCAGGCAGCATAGAGGATGTGTGCTCTGGGTATTAAACCAAACAATTACAGCTGAAGTGATGAGGAGAAAACCAGCATAGAATGGTTTTCAGTGATAAAAATTAGCTGTGAGGAGTATTAGTAAGCTGTAATGTGTATTAATATCTTTTAAACATAAAGCCAGATCCATTTTTTAACTGCGTGGATTTAAGAAAACATTGTGTAATGACACTGTCTTTGGTCCAGCTGCACCAGAAAAGGAGGAAAAGGAAAGATGTCCTCATTTTCAAAGTGATTTTTCAAATTTATCAAGCCTTTTGAATCCTCAAAAATGTCTTTGCAGTTTTATTTCACTCAGTACCTCAGCAGAAAGGTGATGCATTTCAGATTGAAGATGAACTAAAAGACTAAAACTGCCAGGTTTTGGTACTGAAAACTTGTGAAGTTTATTCATTTCCCCTTCCAAGTAACTTTAACAGGAGTTTTATCATCCCTGTAACTCCATAACCCTGGGACCTGAGACCAGGGTTTTTTTTTCAGAGCATGAGGCTTTTCAGTTTGTATTTTTACACCCACCAACACAAACACCTCTTACACCTCCTTAATGACACTTCTAGTCTTGTGAAAACCATGTCAGATCATCGAGAGTAAATGTAGTGAGCAAAACAGTGAAGGATCGGTGACTTGGTTTGACTACAGGAAATTACATAAACTATTTTTTAGTGAAAAGAGAAGACTTTGTACAGGAATGTCTGCGTGAAAGATAAAACCATCAATCATGTTGGAAAGCAAAATGCTTCTGCTGATTTATGTTGTTTCTGGAAGTCAGTAACAGAAAGATGAAATTCAGTAGAAGAACAAAAGCGGCTGTTAAGCTAAACTCCTCAGATCTGTAAACCTCCCAAGATTCAATATCCAGGTTCATGTGGGGATGTTGAATTAGAAATATTCTTTATCACACTAAATTCAATGTTCATCTCATGCCGTATTGTTAAAAATACATGCACATGAATTTGATCATGCAAAAAAAACCCCACAGAAGCTGAAGTGCCTGCTAACTGGAATGGTCTTTTTTATTGTGCACCAAACTCTAAATTCCCTTGTGGTGGTCTTTCAGTGCAGGATTAATTAAAGAAAGTACTACATCAAGTATCCTTTCTACTTATAAATGTCTCACAGGTTTGTGTAATCTCTTACTGAAGCTATTACCAGAATGCCTTATAGATCAAAATCTCTAATTAAACATTAATTCCCCTAAAACATTTTCAAAGCCTTAATTTCAGTAACTTGCAAGTTATTTGCCTGCCACAGCACGCTGTCTTCTTGTAATCTGTATTTAATAACCTGGACAGTTTAATCCCAATGTAATGTATTTGGCAATGACAAATGAAATTGAAAAACCCTGCTGTAAATCTAGATGGTACACTGGGATGCTTTTATTACTATCCTAATTTATTGCTGGAAAAGAAAAGACAGCCCTGCCTTCCTCTAACCCTTAAGGGAGTATTAGAAGAGGAGATTACACTTCTTTACTTTTATACATCACTTAGCAAGGGCTGGACCGGATCAGTGAAGAGTCAAATCCAACAGCTCGTAAGTAATGTCCCAAAATCTTGCCTAATCGAAGAGCAAGCAGATAGTCACAGTTGCTGTTCACTGAGCTGGTTCTCAGGGTATGATCTGCTGTACGTGAGCACCTCGGGAAAACTCAGCCTCTTTGCCACAGACCACCACTCGCTTGCCAGGGTACTCGCAGGTTTCTCTGCAGCTCAGCTGTGAGCTGTGGTTTATCATTTCTGAAGTGTTTCTTTCATCCTTATTTGAGAGCTCAAGCAACACCTGCTGATGCTGGCTGGGGCTTTGGGGCTGCACTGAGTGTTTTTGCTCGGGCTCTGTGTTTTTCTTGTGGACTTGCTGCCGTGACGAGCCCTGGCTATCAACAGCCTTTCCCAGCCTCCTTCCAGAGGCTCCCCAGCAGCCCAAGGCCATTATTGCTCCCTCATTCGATCCTTGGAAGCTGCTCAAGGAGTTGCTTTGCTGTTAACTCATATCTCTGATGCCCACAAATATCCAATGAGCTTCATTTCCAGTTCCTGGGATGCTCTGCCTCACCAACACCGTTGCCTCAGCACCAGCGAGGCTGGCCAAGAGTTTTTATCACTTTTAAAGCAAGTCAGCAAGGAACTTCTAGCAGATTGAACACCCTCAGCAGTAGAATCATTAGAAAAATCTTCTCTGCTCACTGGGTTGTACAGCTGGAGGTGACAGCAAGGTTTTGCCACGTGTCACTTACAATCACATCAAAACATTGATCAGAGGTTCAGTATTTTTTAATCCATCCCGCCTGGGCAATTTCTTGCCTTTTCTGCTTTTCAACTAAATCAGTTTTGGGTCCTGTATAAAAGATAAAAATGTAGGATATTTTTTTCCTGAAAATCAGATGGACATGTTTTTAAGCTCCCAGGCAGGCAGCCACAGTTCCATGTTTCCTCTTCACAGCTGAGGCTGGCCTGTGTTGAGTTGGGAGGAGGAAAACCCATCTGTTTACATAGCTGGGATTTTTTCCCCTGGAGTAGATCTAATACCTGAGCCTTAAAAATCATGGATATTCTAGAGACGGTGAACAGGTGACCCATATGCCAGGTCAGCAGGGAATATTTCATCCAGGCTCCTTTTCTTTATCTGAAAGTGACATTTCTTCACCTCAGGTGCCCAGAATTCTGGACACCAGTCAGAGGATATTGTTCATTGGCATCGTGGGACCCAGCCAGGACATGGCACATAGGAGTTATTCTTTAAGGACCCTCAGGACACCCTCAACCCAACCACCTCTGTCTTTGTGGGGCAATTCCACTGGCCAGGTGTTAATTGAGAACACTCCACAGATGGAAAAGACAGTTCCAGGAGATTCCTGAGACATCTGGATGACAACTTCTTGGCAGAGGGCCTCGGGGAGCTAATGTGGAGAGCTGCCCTCTGTGGTTTGCTGCTTGTTCCCAGAGAGGCTCTCGGTGGTGAAGTGGCGATTGGTGGCCGTCTTGGCCGCAACGAACGTGAAACCATGGATTTTCAGATCTCTGGTGCTGCTGGAACCTGTCTGTCTCCCGAGGTGGACCACTGAGTACTGCTGGAAAATCAGCACTTTTTACTGGCGTGTCCTCCCGCAGGAAAGCTGTTGGTAGCTTTGAGTCTCTGCGCAGTAACGAGGGACAATGACAATTCTCCAGAGCTCTTTGCAAATACAAAAATATTTATTGACAACAACTGAACTGATCTGAATTAGAGTCTGGCAGCGGGTGCTAATCGTCCAGCTGTTCCTCCACGCAGGAGCACCAGAGCAGGGTGCACAGAGCCCACAGAGCCCGCCGGGGGCTGGAGGGCTGCCTGTGGACACCCTGCGGCTCGCTGAGGGTCTGGGCTGCCAGCTGGGTCCGCGAGGAGCAGGGAGAGCAGCAGGGGCTGTCCGGGGCAGGGCTCTGAGCCCCTGCTGCTGGCACCTGCTCGCCTGAGGCAGAAGGAATTGCCTTTGCCTCCTCCTGGAGAGGGTCCTGAAAGAGCTCTGGGTACCGGGGGTTGACCCAGATAGTCCGGATGGTGATGTGCCCCCAGTTTTCATGCAACGATGTTTTGTCGCTGTCATTTTCCCCTTGGGACAGCCTCAGGAGTCTGGTGACTTCCCCTTGGGAAAGCTCTTGTTCCATGTGGTTTTGCCCTTGGCACAGGTAATGGGGACTGCAGACTTCCCTCTTTTCCTCCTCGTTGGCCCGGGCCCCCTCCCCGGACTCTGGTGCTGCCAGCACTGCCCGCTGCCCGCTGAGGGTCTGGGCTGCCCCCTGGGCAGGTGAGGGGCCCGGGGGAGAGCAGGGGCTCTGCAGGGGTGGGACATGGCTCTGTGCCCCTGCTGAGGGCACCTGCTTGCCCGAGGCTGCTGCCTTTGCTGCCTCTTGTGCCTCAGGAGGAGCATGTGGGCAGTGCTTCTCATTCTGTGACTGCCTGTGGTCCCCCTGCAGCTGCTTGAGGTCCATCTGTAGGACAGAGGAGGCATGGGGTGGAGGGGGCTGTCTTGGCACAGCTCAAGCCTGGCCTTGTCCCATCACCAGCCTCGCTTCCTGCCCCATCCCTCATCCTTTGCCTCCTCAGGCTCAGCAGCCCCTGGGTGGGCAAGGATTTGGGATTCACCTTCTCCCCCTTGGGCATCTCTGTCATGCTCTCCTGCAGAGGTTCTCAGGTAGCTGCTGCCTGCTGAGAGAGGTGCTCTTGGGCAGCGGCACCCCAGGCCTCTGTGCCCCAAAAACCCCCCCAGAGGTCACAGTGGCCTCCGGGCAACGTGCAGCCCCCGTGTCACAAAGAGCCCTGGAATGTGCCTCTGTCACAAAGGGACACCCCAGCACCCCCAGCAGCCACGGACCCGTCTGGGACTGGCTGTGCCCAGCACAGGACAGGCCCTGCTTTCCCCTCTGAGCCCCTGGCTGGTCCCATCCCACCCCTCCCACCCAGCCCCACAGAGACCCTCGCTCTGGACTCCTGGGTCCCTCTGGATCAGGACTGACTTGGCCTTGGGCCTTTATTTCTCTCCCACCCTTGCTGGGGGCATCTCACATGGGAGATAATTTCTACAGGTGTTCTGTGTTTTAACTCAGCTCCTACACTTGGCTGCCTAGAACTGGTGCAGTCACTAAGTGCTTAATGTGAGCTCTTGTAGCTTAATTCAATCATCCAGGTTGGGAACATTTTGGTTATAAAGTGAAAAACAAGCTTTGTTCGGTCAATGAATGCTTAGAAAACTCAGACGTTTCTGGATTAAATAATACTCAGAATTCCAAACTGAATATTCAGTAAAAGAGATGGAAAAGAACCCTGATGCCTTTCTAGTCTTCATTTGACTAATTTAAGAGAAATAGGTAAGATAAAACCAACGTGAGAGAGAGAGTCCACATGCTGCTGTGGATCCCCTCTGTGGTGGATGGCTGTCTTCCCCAAGAAAAATTAAATTAAATTCATGCCCTAAGGCCTGTATCTACTGCTTGAGGAGTTAAGTGAGGTATTTCAGGGATATCATTATTTATAGGATCAATATTGCTATTTAGCCAGATGGCTGGCCAAGCATGGACAAATACTGCCTGCTATAATTCGTTTATTTGTCTATTGATCCACCTCTGCACCCATTTTGCTGTTCAAACAGATGGATAGAGCAGGACCAGGAACAATTTATTCCTAGTTTTCCCACATCAGTAGTAGGATTTGTCTCACACAACTTCCCACTCAAAAGCTACACGAGCTTGGACAAGCCCGGAGCCCTGTGGAAAGAGCCAAATGGATTCACCCCATCTATTTTAGGCAGGACCCCTCACCTCCTGGGAGTGCCTACCCCAGACAAAGACAACCCACATCCCCTCCTGCCTACAAGTCTCTCAACACTAGAGAACTATCATAACACTTTAGCATAAAGTGTTGCACTGCTTAGAGCAACAAATGCAATTCTAGGAGGGATGCATAGAAGTGGAAAGGATGGCTACAAAATTTTCCTGAATTCAGAATATTCAATGGAGGATGCAGAGAGATTTTTTCAGACCTATTCCAATATACAGAGTACCTCATGTTGGCCCAAGCTGTTGCTAACTTGCTAGGGAAACGTGATCTAGTAAAAGGCTTCCACTGATCAGAGCATGCCAACCCACGGTGAGGGTTCCTCACCTCCACACCAAGCAGGAACAGCTCCAGTGAGGTGGGTGGAGCTGATGAACCAGAAATCACTGTCAGCTGCAGATGGATTCACAGATGGAGAGGAAAGATGTTTTGAAAGTTTGAGTGAAATGCAGTTTTTAAAAATCAAGGTGTTTCACAGAAAGATCCCTGATGTGACACATTCACTGGGCTTGTTCTATGCCGAGGTGTGATTGGGGGAGGATATGGAGATTCATGTGCTGAAAAATTCCATGGAACCCGTGTGAGAGCGGGGGATGCTTTCTGGGAACCAGCCAGGTCACTGCAGAAACACAACAGGTGATTTTTGAAGAGTGAGACGAGGCCAACACACTCAAATTTGTGTTGTTTACCTTCCCATCAGAGGGATGGTGAAAGTGGCTGTGCTGGGGATGGGGCTGCTTGCCAGGCAGCCAGTCACCCCCTACATCCAGTATCAGCCCTGTCCTTGCCTTCATCACCCACAAGGCTCTGATTTAACACACTCAGGTGCCAGCAGCCAGGTTGCTACAGAGAATTTCTGGGTCGTCACCAAACCTGACCAGCCATGGGGCCATTTGTTTTGCAATACAGTTCCAAGAAGACAAAAGAGATGAGGGCTCTCCGTTTTCACCTGGCAATAGTAGTTGTCACCCCTGCGGAAGAACAGATGGTTTGAAACCATCCTGTTTTTCTGGAAACAGGCAGGGACTCTCCAGACAAACACACTCAGTCCTTGGTGGGGTCAGTCCAAGCAGTCAAGGCAAAACACACAAGGAACCTTTGGTGTCTTGAGGGTGATCACCTGGGGCATCTCTGATACAGCTCCAAGCCCTGAGGATGGGCCGGTCCCATTGGCACAGCTTTGAGAAGTTCACTGAAGGCAGGAAGCCTCCCTGGGTCTCACAGGGCTCTTCCCAGGCTGACATGGGGCAGAGCAGGGGCTATATCCATAGCTATGGTTATTAGTGCTTTCATCTAGGATTTGTTAGATTCATTTAGAAAAAGCTGGGCTACATAGTAAGGATAGGAGGGGGAAAAAATATTTCCCTTCCCCTTTTCCTTCCCTTTCTTCTTCCCAGGCAAATTATGGGCCAAGTTTCCCCTCCCTCCAGTCATGAAGGGAGTTGGCACCAGGCGTGGGTGAGCTGTGATTTGGTGCTATCTCAAAAGAAAGCACCACTGAGTCCAACAGAGATGCTCATTTAGCAAAGCCTGTCAGCTTGAGCAGACTCACTGGCCTCAGTTGGTGTTAGGCTGCCATCTGAAGTCAGACGGACAAAGCGTTGCTTTAAAGTGCGGAAGAGGAATTTGATTAAAGCCACTGTAATAAATAACCTTGTGAGAGGCAAGTCATGCAAATTAGGTGAATGCAGACAGGGTGGGAAACTCTGCCCAAACTCGAGGCAGTTCAGACACCTTTGTGCCACTCTGTGTTCCTGTTACAGTGGAGAGATGTGGGTCACCTACTCCCCCATGATCCATGGTGTCCTAACCCATGGTCCACCCGCTGCTCTGTGCTCCACCTCCTCCTCTGCAGCCCACCCCAACGTGCAGTAAGCACAGCCAGAATCAGCCATTTAAAAACTCACCTTTCAAGTATTTCTTGTCCTGCACAAGTAAACCCAGTCAAAATCCCATTTTGTCACACACAGGTGTATGACAGAGGGTGCTCCGGTGTGGCCTCCTTCAGGACCTGGGCTTGTCTCATTCTAAACCTGTGAATAATCCCAGTGAATTTAAACACTGCAAATATTTCAGTGTGAGGGTAAACGTGCCTGGGTGTTTCAGTGGAGTGTGAGAGTAGACAGCTCACACTCCTCTGTGGTACCCACTGAAGTGGTGTAACCAAGCAGAAACCCCACTGAGCCAAAAAATTCCCCTTGCTCAGGAAATGCAGGCTCCTGCCTGTGCTTCCAATGCCCTGTGATGGGACATCTCCCAGAGAGGTGCAAGCACCTCCACTGGGTTTCCTCTGGCACCCACTGCAGGTCTGATTGAAAGCTCACTCAAGGGAAGAGTGCCATTTTCTGTGGGATTTTGAATCTGTTTTCCCGTGAAATGCACTCAGCTTTTGGAAAAGGACAGTTGGGATATGAATTAATTTAGCTGAAGTTCCTGGACTTTCTCATTTCATGTCCATTTTAGGAATGAAGTTAAACCACGTTCTTCACAGAATCACAGAATATCTGGAGTTGGAAGGGACCCACAAGGGTCCTTGAGTCGAACTCCTGTCCCTGCACAGCACCATCCCCAAAAGTCACACCGTGTGCCTGAGAGCATTGTGCAAACACTCCTTGAGCTCTGTCAGGCTGGTGCTGTGACCACTGCCCTGGGAGCCTGTTCAGTGCCCAGCCTCCCTCTGGGGGAAGAACCTTCTTCTAATATCCAACCTAAACCTCCTTTGACACAACTTCAGGCCATTCCCTCAGTCCTGTCCCTGGCCACAGAGCAGAGATCAGTGTCGGCCCTTTCTCTTCCCCTCACAAAGTTGTTTCACAATTCAGCACAGTGAGAACACCCCACCAAGATGTTCACTGCTTTTTGTAAGGTGCTATTGTTCTGACAATCACTTTTGCTTTCTTTTTCTTTGTACATTTTTATTGGTTTTAGTTTGCCTTTTTTTAAATTTTTTTCCCCCACCTTCAGGGAATGCTTTAACAGCAATTTCACAGGAATTCAGTTTTGGTTTTGTTTGCAATAATTGTTGTCACTGGAGTGAAAAAGGAATCCACAGGAGCAATTACTGGTCATGAAAAAGTGAATACATGAATTAATTATCCTCAGCTTTGCTATTATTTTCATGCACATAATGATGGCACAGGCTGGTGCACTGACTACAATGTGTTTAGGGGAGGGAGAAAAAACTCTCTAAAAGCCCGTGGGAGATATTTAGTTTGAACCTCCCTTTGAAAACAGTGTCTTTTTCTTTTGTGGCAACCTCAGTGCCAAGTCCTGAGGATGAACAGGTTCCTGTGGATGACAGCAACAGAGACAGAAATCAGATTGCCTTGGGAACAGAGGAAGAATATTCTTCCCTGACCTTCACGAGGGCTGAAGCAACTGTGCTTGCTACTTCACCTTCCAATCATTTGCCTCTCTGCCACGAGCTGCTAAAATAGGGCAGAGATACAGCCAGCCTCTGTGGCAGTTTGGCATCTAAAATTAGCTCCTTCAACAGCAAACACCTCGAGTTTGGCCTAATTAAGTTCAGTTGATGTTATTGCTATTTCTTCACAATTTCAGGAGGAGGAGGTGGGTGGCTGCTTGTGTGTTCCAGGACCATCAAGCATCAATAACCACAGTGATAACACAAATTCCATGTGCTATAACTAGCGAAAGTGCAGGAAAGTCACTTCTAGCACCAAATTATCAGAATAAAAGCAAAAATAATATCCTGTGGGCACTTTGCTTTCCTGCCTTCAGCACAGTTGTTTGTGTCCCACATCAAACTTCTTCTCCACAGTTTTTTGCTGTAGTTTCAAAGGGTCAGGGTGGTCCTGCACATCAATTTCCTTCATATTGAGCAAACGGCGGAGTTTTTTTGTGCCCAGAACCAGGGGATTTGAGAAACACATGATTTTTTTTTCTCAAGAAAGGTGTGTCCTAAAGCACCCTGCACTTCCTGAGGAAAAAACCTTGGTTTTGCTTAGTTGTCTTTGTATTTTGCTCCTCAGTTAAACCTGCAAAAGCCCTTCTGCAGCCAAGGCTGCTCAGGAGCAAGCAGTCAAACAGTGAAGCAGTTGTGACATCTAGTGGTGTTAGGGGCTGTTACAGTGCAGGGAAAAATCGCGGAATCGTGGAACGGTTTGGGTTGGAAGGACCTTAAAGACCATCTTGTTCCAACCCCTGCCGTGGGCAGCGACACCTTCCACTAGACCAGGCTGGTCAGAGCCTTGTGCTTCAACAGTTCCAGGGATGGGGCAGCCACAGCTTCCCTGGCTAATGAAAAATAGATAATAAATAATACTAAAAATGTAGGAACAGGTATACTTAGTGAAAGCTGCTTTTGTGCTTTTAAGGATAAATAGCCAGAGGGATCTCACAGAGGTCACAAGGTCTCAAGTGCTGCCGTTGCAGAGCCTTCACCGCTGCTGCTGCAGCTCTACCTGCAAGGATATGAAATGAGGATTAGCCCCTGTGGAATTAGACATTTGTATACATTTTGTAGACATTTAAGAACTAGTCCTGAAGCAAAGGATTTCAGTAGAACATTAACTTGGTCCTGCAGAACTTTGCACACTGACATTGCTGTGTCAGCAAGATTTCTGCAAAATTAAAAACCTCAACTAAAAATCTTCACTTTAGAAAGAATCTGGGTACTTTTAATGTTGTCAGTTGCTTTTGCAAGGACAAGGCTGGCTTCAGCATAACAAATTTGAGCAAAATCCTTTTTTTCCTTTAGGTGAAAGACAAATCTTGCCATGGCATAAACCTATATTCATATTTTATTCTGGGATTGTTAAGCCTCCAGGGAAACGGTGGACTCCAGAGAACTTCTACTCTTCATCAATCCCACAGTGCCTGAAAAAAAAATTTAGTGCAAATAATTCCAACAGATGTGTTTGTGAAGCTGCTGTGGCCAGCTCTGTGATTTCCAGGCTGCAGGTGACCACCTGTCTGACCACTGAAAATCAGCTGACGACAACCAATAAAAGGGAGTAAAAAGCTGTAATTTGTCAACTCGGCATTTCTGAAGGCTTTGACATATATTGATACAGGACAGGGCTCTGAGAAACCTGGTCTAGTGCAAGGTGTCCCTGCTCATGGCAGAGAAGTTAGACTAGAGGACCTTTAAATGTTCCTTCCAACCCAAAGCATTCTGTGCCTCTATGATGCAGAATTAAATAACAGCTGCAGACTGAGCTTTGCTTTGTGCTTTTGTGCGTGTGTGCCCAGGGGAGGTGGGCGACCATCACTGGGACTAAGGGAATAGCGCCGGGAGACTGCTAGAGGGAGAAGTTTGTCACCTGGGGCTAATAAAAGCCTCCATTTCCTGCTCCAGGACCACAGAGCCCAGCGCTTCCCAGTGGTCCTGCAGTGGCCCAACCAACCTGCCCATGAAATAGCTGATGACAATGATGGGGGAGCAGGACAAAAGGGAAGTAGCTGGATTTGCTGCTCTCCATGGTGAAGGTGCTTGTTCCACGTGTTTGTGACTTCTGGGGACACCAGACCAGACCTGATCTGTTGTAGGCTGTGCTAGATTTAGTCAGGTTGAGACCTCCCTCTTGGATGTGGCTTTGGGTGCTCCCATTCCTTACCTCTGTCTTGTTTTCTGACGCTGATTTTCGGAATTACGGCTTTCTTAAAACCCCAGAGGGTTAAAAAAATATTGTCCCATGCCTAATTATGCAGACACACATTAACTAAAGCATTTCAGGGATGCTGAGGTCAAAAGGAAGGTGCCTATTTCCACTGCTGCAGTTCTGGCCCTTAGACGTCAGGGTTTTATCAGCTTTCACCAGGGTTTTATCAGCTCTCAGCTTAACTCCTGCTGACATGCACCCCACAATCCCAAAACCTTAAAAACCAACGTGGCCTTCAGGAAAGGAGACTTTAGTTGATTTATCACACAGGGATTCACTGGTATTCAGTGGAGCCTCTTTCAGGGCAAAGAATTGGGGTTGGTCTTTAAGGTCCCTTCAAACCAAACCATTCCATGATTCTATGAAAGAATTAACAGCCAAACTCAATTCCTTACAGCAGGGGCATGAGCCATGACCAGAGGCTTTTCTGGCATATGCATGTCAAGGAACTTACATCCCATTTTGTTCCTGCTTCTTCCTGGATGGCAGAGGCTCTGCAGGATCCTGTATCCTGCTCCAACACCAGGAAAACACGTACAGGGTCTCTGAGAGAAGAATTTGTCCCAGTCTGCTGTTTTCCCTTTGTGAACCCCTCCCATCTTCAGGTCTGCTCCGCTCCTCGTGACCAGCAGTGCAACCTGATGATCTGGAAGAGCAGGTCTGCAGGACGTGACCTTCCCCAGCACTGTGGGGCAGCCCCAGGTCTGACACCTGTGTTTGTAATAAACCAGATCGCTGTGCTTGGCTGCCCCATCTCCAGGAGGGAGAAAGGCAGTGGGAGGTGGACGGCTGCAGCCCAGTGAACTGCTACAAAAACCCATCAAATGTCAAGCTTTTCTCTAAAACCTGGAGCTGCTGAAGCATTTCTGGCAAAATTTACTGAATAAAATGAATAAGCTCCGATAAGCCCCTGATATGTGACAGAGCCAGACTTGCTTCAAATCCCACAGCAAAGGAAAATCCTGCACTGTTTAGGTGAAGAAGACCCCAGGTTTTCAGCAGCATCTTCCTTCCACGAGAAAACCAAGCCATGATGGACCTGAAAGGATCATTTTGGGACTGGCAGGCTGCAGGTACCATTTCAGTGTCCATCCTTGGGGCTTCCCACTAAAGTGCTTCCGATGTCGATGTTGTGACCTCAGCTGGTGCCAAGCTGAAATCTGATCTCCTGTTTGTGAAGCACCGCAGAAGTGTCACCGCCTCTTTAGAAATACCAAGCCACGGTACAGCTTCGGAGATGAGGGGCAGTGTTTGTGTGCTTCTTCATTTTAATTTGGCTTTATTAATACTGAAAAAAACCCTGTAAAATAACTATGCTAATAGCAATACCACAGAAGTTTGCAGGATTTTTCAGAAGCAAAATTTAGAATTTGTTTGCTGAAATGGGGATTGCACAGAAAAAGAGCAAGCTGGATGCTCCTTTTCTTGCTCCACCTACGCCCTCCCTGCCATAACTCTCCAGTGGTTCCTAACTCTGCTCTCTGGAGTTACATCAGAAGTCCCAGCAAGTCCATTTCTAATTCCCTAGCAGATTCTCTCAGCCATAGCTCTGTTACTGAAAAACCTTGGGCTGTAGGTTAAAAATAAAGCAGGTTAAAGCACAAGTGTGGCTAATCCCTCCAGAGGGAATCCTCGGCTCTGAATTCCTCCGTGCTCTTTACAAAGGAAAGGAGAGCAGTGGTCCAGCTCCTCCCGGTGACCTTCCCAGGGCTGAGATGCAGGGATTATTTTTATTTACAAGCTATAAATTAAAGTATAGAAACCCACAAACTAGTCCATTTTTAGAAGGGTCAGCTCCCCTTGGCTGCTGGAAGCTGGATAGACGTGAGGCCAGGGTTTAGCTTCACACTCAGGTCCCTGCCTTGATTCCAGGGAGATGGTGGGGAATGACCAATTTGTTTGCAATTCCTTAAGTTCCAGTGATAGGAGGTGATGATGCCACCACAACTAATAAGACTTACGAGGATTTCAAGCCGCTGGGTTGTTTTATTGAGGGTAAGATTGGGAGACAGCGATCAAACATCAGGTGATGCCAGAAACGTAGGTCCAGAGTCATCACTGAGGTGAGCAAGGGCTAAACCAGCTCAAGAACTTGTCCCTGGTTTAGCAATTCCCTAAATACAGGCTTTCCCTCCAAGGATGGCCTTCCTGCTAAACCCTCCCTATTGGAACCTGCGTTTGTCAAAGGGATGTCTTTTAGCTCTGGCCAGCACCAGGAGACAAACCTGTTTCAGATTCTGAATGGGAAGTGTAGGGTGTATTTTATGCTGTTAAAGACCTGCCCACGAAGTCCATTTTGTGGCTGTACCACCTGGGGAGTTTGTACAGCTGCCGGGCTGAACACAACCCCAAGTTTTTTAAGAAGTCTGAGTTTATCGTATGGATCAAGTGTGTGAATCCTGCCATACGATCACAGAATGGTTTGGGTTGGAAGGGACGTTAAAAACCATCAACAAGTTCCAAGCCCCTGCCATAGACAGGGACACCTCCCACTAGACCAGGCTACTCAGAGCCCCATCCAGTCTGGTCTCAAACACTTCCAGGGATGGGGTATTCAGTTTTTCTGGGCAACAAAATTATCCCGAAGGATTTCTGCCTGGCGTGAAGGTCACCACAATGTTTGTGCTTCTCTTAAAATGACCCTTATAAAAATGCATTAGGGGCTGACCCCACCTTTGGCCTTGCTAAAATGGTTGAACATTATTGCTCTTAGATTAAATCCCCAAATCTTTCTTAATCCTTTGGGTATCCCACTAGAACTGGGTCTGACCTGAGCTTTGTAAGGCAGCCCCTGTCACTGCTACCTGAGTGTTGCTAATTGCTGCATTGTTTCTCCCTGGGCTGAATGGTTTCTTTCTAGGCAGTTGATTCAATCAGCAAAATTAATGTTGGTGGGACAGAGTGTTCTCTGACAGGAACCCAACCACTGTGTTAAAACAATTGAAAATAGGTTATTTTTCCTCAATTCCATGTATGTCTGACCAATTAGATATCGTCAGCTTGTTTCCATACCCTGAAACTTCAACAGTTAGAGTGTTGATGCTTTGCATCAGTGTTAGTTACAGAGTCAAAAGACTCTATACACAATAAGGTTTTGAATGCAAAGGACTGAAGAGGTGTTTCTGCTACTGAGGTTTTAAAAAAACCAAACCACCAAGCCAACAACCCCAACCCTCATTTTACATGATCCTATCAAAAACTAAAAAAGCGAAATGTTTCTGAATACAGAACGACAGTGCATTGGCATCTAACTCAAGTTCTATAATCCCCACAAGAGTCTTAGTGAAAGCCTCAAGGAAAAATTGATTTGGAGATGGATCCAGGCATAAATCTTTTAGTAGTGAGGGGGTTCCTCATAAAATCAATGTGTGTCCTCCTAAGAGGATCATATATACCTCATAAGAAGCTGAACATTTGGATGCTTCATTTATTACAGCCTACTTCTGGCCTCAGTTTTAAGGACACAATTAATTAATAAGAAGAAAACAGAGTATGACTTTGCATGTTTATTTTTGCAAATAAAAATTACTCTGAAGTAATACTTTGTCTCTTCTTGACCCACTCCCACAGCCCTCCCTCCCTCATTTATGTCCACAAAACCACAAATATTTGTACTGGTTATATTTACAGGACATGTTTCTGGAGGCAGCTGATGGCACTGGTTGAACCAGTTAACCCATTGTGGTCCCTTCCAGCCTGACCCATCCTGTGATTCTGTGAGGTGATGGAGTCACGGAATCACAGAATAAGCTGACTTGGAAGAGACCCACAAGGATCATTGAGTCCAGCTCCTTGCCCTGCACAGCACCATCCCCAAGAGTCACATCTTGTGCCCGAGAGCATTATCCAAATGCTTCTTGAGCTCTGTCAGGCTGGTGCTGTGACCACTGCCCTGGGGAGCCTGTTCAGTGCCCAGCCTCCCTCTGGGGGAAGAACCCTTTTTCCTGATATCCACCCTAAACCTCCCCTGACAACTTCAGGCCATTCCCTCAGGTCCTGTCAGTGTCACCCCAGAGCAGAGATCAGTGCCTGCCCCTCCTCTTCCCCTCACCAGGAATTTGTAACTGCAGTGAGCTCTCCCCTCAGTCTCCTCCAGGCTGAACAGGCCAAGTGCCCTCAGCCTCTCCTC
>VZRQ01007127.1:128812-178839 GCA_013397975.1 Machaerirhynchus nigripectus
GGCACCGGGGCGGGACACGGGGTGAGCCCGGGGGTCCCCGCGCTGCTCCCGGCGCTGCTCCGGGCCCTTGCTGGGTGTTCGGAGCGGGGCAGGATCGCCCCGTTCGGGGCAGGGGCACGCCTGGCTTCGAGGGGCGTGGTTGTAAATGTAATGGGAAGTTTTCCCGTGGAGGGTGGGCGGCCGCAGTTGTGGGGATACGGAAAGGTTGTTCTCGGCGTTGTAGCCCCGGAAAGACTCCAAAGGGCAAGGGCCGGAGTGAGCCCATAGAGTTGGGGCTGGTCACTGCGAGGGCTGGAGGCCTCTGGAGGCCCCTGAATTACCCTGTGGTTTCAGCACAGCGTGGTAAAGTTCTTTTTGTTACCAAAAGTAAGGTTACAGGCCTTCCTTTGTGGAGAACACGAGCAGTCCGAGACTAGTACTTTAGCTGGAAACATGTATGTGTTGTTCTGAACATCAGAATAAAAAAATAAAGTGCTTTCTCTCCCCCCTTTTTTTTTTTTTCTTTCCAGTGTGGTTTTTTTTGGTGCAGTTAGTGCAAGAGGAGACTTGTTCTATCACAAGGGTAGTGGCTTCGAAGTGAAAGAGAGTAAGTTTAGATTGGATATTAAGAAGAAATTCTTTACCGTGAGGAAACTGGACCAGGTTTCCCAGAGAAGCTGTGGCTGGCCAGTCTCTGGAAGTGTTTTAGGCCAGGTTGATGTGTCAGGCTTGGAGCAACCTGGTCTCACAGAAGGTGTCCTTGCCCATGGCAGGGGGTTGGAACAGGAGGGTCTTTAATGTCCTTTCCAACCCAAACGATTCTGTGATTGTGTGAGATCAATGTGGCTGTGCCCAGGCACAAGAGCAGTTTCTTGGAATCCAAACAGAGGAATTTGTGCATTAATTTAGTTCTTGCGGCTGTAAATGAATGAACAAACTTAAGCCTTCCCCATTTCACCACACACTAAGTGTTTTTGTCTCAGTGGGATGGTGACTTGCAGGTCTGGTAACATGATCTCTCAACCATGAGCTGGTCTGAGTAGTTCCTGTGGCACACCTACTGTCCAGGTGGGTATTCATTCCTGCCTCTTGTTCTCCATGAGCAGGACCAGAAAACTATTTATGGTCTTAATTTCTGCCACTTCATCTTTTTGAATTGGCTCCCCTGGGCTGAATGAGAATTGGTTCTGATGAAGGGAAACAGATGGGAATGTAGCACCTTCCAATTTAGTTTAATTTATACTCCCCGTAGAGCTACTCTTGGGTGCAGTTTTGCATGTTAAAACTGTACACTGTTCCCTTTACTAAAAAGGTCAAGAGATTCAGGGAATAGTTCTTAAAATTATTTTGAGTGGTAGAGGGGAGGAAAATATCTAAGTGGCTCAAGATGTGTCTTTACAGCTGTTCATGAAGTCTTTTACAGAAATTCCTGCAGGATGAAATAGTCCTTCATTTGAAATCCTTGCTTTGATACTCTTTACCCTTCAAAGACTGCTGAAACCTTAAATTTGGACTTTGTACATACATTTTCACTAACAATTAACATCTGCTTTTCTTAGTGATTTGAAATCAAGAGTTTCCAGTGTGTTCTGTTGCAAAAGAGATGCAAACTCTGTTTTTATTGGTGCATCCCTGGTGTTTCCTGAAGGAAGCATTCAGGGTGTGTATCCCTAAGGTTGAGATCAGGAAGCTGTGGAAATGGAGTATGAAATATGTCAGTGAATGGTAAGTGCTGCTCAAAGGTCAGCTCAGAGCACTGCTAGTGTGTGGACAGAATCAGGAGAGACCTGTGCTTGTCCATACCCTGCCTTGAAGAGTTTTTGTAGGCATCTGAACTGATTGGAGAGTCAGGATTAGGGATTCCACATCCTGGATATGTTAGAAGGCTTTGGAGAGCTCTTAGATTAAAAGATTACGGTAATTATGTGAGTAACTCTGGCAAAGGATTGCTGCAGAAATAACAATCCAAAATGAAGAATTCCTTAATTGTTTTTGTGTCAACAGTGTGGAGGGAGGGAAAGTTCACAAACCTTTATTTAGCTGCTGACATTCTTGGTGGAGGATACCTAGGGAAAAGCAGCTTGTTGGCTTACAAGAAAGAGATGATTTGTACTGAGGAGACACTTTTTGATTAGCAAAAAAAAGATATGTTGAAAGGACTGAAAATTTTCTGGATGTCATTTCCTCCTCGTCCTAGATTTGTTTGAATGTGATGGGTGTAGTGTGGGCACTGCATCTGCCCTTTGCAGCCTGATTCATTTACTTAATTCCTCAACTCCTATTTCATGGTCACAGGTCAGGGTTTCCATAAGTAACAGGAATTTGGTAAGGGAAGGGTGAGAGAAGAGAGCCTGGGGACTGATAAACAGGAATCCTTGGAGTGCATAATCCTCTTAAACAAAGGAGTAAGGTATTTTGAGCAATCCCTCAATAGCATGAAGACCTCTTTGTCAGTAAGCAGTATCTGCTAATGTAACTGGTAACTCCAGGGGTGAATTCTGGGGATGGGTTTATGCTCCTCTGCACTGTCAGAAGCTCCCCAGAACTGTTCTGTTGTGTCCTCCTCAGGCCTTGCATTTGTTGGCAGAGGAAGGAGAAGGGAGATGGTCATAAAACTGTAAATTAAACCTGTAGAAAACATTGAAAGGAATTCTCAGGAGCAAGCTGAAGGTCCATAACTGATGGAAGACA
Organism: Machaerirhynchus nigripectus; assembly: GCA_013397975.1. Taxonomy (NCBI): domain Eukaryota; kingdom Metazoa; phylum Chordata; class Aves; order Passeriformes; family Dicruridae; genus Machaerirhynchus; species Machaerirhynchus nigripectus. Next base: position 131,483 of record VZRQ01007127.1, read on the forward strand.
AAGATGGGGGTTGGGATGTGTGTGTCTAAAAAAAGACAGAGCATTTTAAGTAGCACTCCTCGTACCTTGGTCCTTCCCCGAGTTTCCCCTGCTGTGGCCTCCATTTTCCCCACTGATAATGGAGTTCCTATGATTTCTAAGGCTTTGTTCTTTCCTTACATAGGTTATAGAAAATAAAATGAGTATCCTCCTCCAAGGAGCAATAGAGGAAGAATTAATCAGTCTTCTGGCGATGTAGGTGTCAGCTCAGGTCCTTGTGGAGAGGAATCTGCTGTTTCACCTTGCTTTTATACTGGGCCTGTTTTATGAGCAGCCTCAGATGCTACATCAGCTTCCAAATTTCCTTTTTTTTGTGGTTTGGGGTAAATATGGGTAAGAAGGAGACACTTTGATTGGATTTGTGTCCATAGGAAATCTTACAAGAAGTCCTGATAATAATAGGTTTTGAGCTTCGTATAGTTTGGATGAAGAAGAGATTCAGCCTTTAGTATCTGTGCTGTCACCTGGTTTGCACAACCCAAATAAAGAAGGGCTTGGACTAGATGACCTTTAAAGGTCCCTTCCAACCCAAACCATTCTATGGTTCTATGAAATGTAGCTTGAGCTGCATTGTTTTAAAGGAGATTTGTGCCTGTGAGGTGTTGCTGCTCAAGGAATGCCTGAAAGCTCAGTGTAAACAGTATTTAAATTCCATGTGTGCTTTAACATACCTTCTAAATGGATCAGTTTTCTTTTTAACATGTAAATTCCTTTTTGGACTCCATGATAAATAATAGGGTATTTTTCTAGAAAGGTTTGTTAACTGTAATACACAAGTGAGCTTTAAGTCCTGCTTGAGCCTACAGATAGTGAGCTTTTTTCCTAAGAGGTAAATGAGGTGGATTTTCCAGTTATTTGTACTGCAGTGAGTTCTGCTCTTGGCTGGGGCCTTGTTGCTGGGAAATGCCAGAGTAACCACCAGCAGTGTGTGGTGTTGGAGTTACTCTGTCCCTTATCTTCTAATAAGGTTTCCTGACTGTAAAACAGCTGGTGTTCCATATAGAGGCTTATACCCCATTGCTAAATTTAGATCTTGCTTTTCAAATCGCCCCTGAGACAGCAGGGGTTGGGCACTTGAGCACTTTTCATAACTGCTTGGTTTTCCCATACAATGGACCAAAGTAGGCTCTTGCCTCAGTACATGTCACTTTTTAGCTATGCAGCAGTTAAAGTACTGGAAAACCAAAACAAATTTTGTCTTGTTATTTGTATAACTTTATTTTTAAACCATAAACTGAACAGGGGTGGGGCAGAAATGAACATTGTGCCTGGAAAAGATTGACCAGTCTCTTATTTTATTTTTAATACACTTTCCTAATGGTCTATTACAGGCCTTTTTTGGCCATGGTAATGTTACCTTAGAACTCCAAATTGACGAAATATAACATTTCCCCTGTGCTTTTGGGAAGAGTTGTATTTGATAAGACTTGTCGTTATGCTCTAGGACTTCATCTGGAGCCTTCACCTTTGTAACTTGGCCTGTAATTTAGATGTGAGCATTAAAATAGCATCACCAATGCCTTTTGCTGGTTCACAGCTGAAGAGCAATTTTTTTTTAAATTTTTTTTTCCTCCAGTCTTCATGAAGCAGCATGCATTTGCACCCAAGCACCCAGATTTGTTCTAGTAAAATCAATTATCTGAACGGGTTTGGAAGTTGTGAAGCATGTCCTGGGTGGAAGCTGAGACTTGGCTTCTATTTCTGACTCATACCTGCTGTGAACTTGGGCAGGCCCTTTCCACTTTCCACCTGTTTCCTTCTCATCTTGTATCTGTCCTAACTAAATTGCCAGCTGCTTGCACCCAGGACTTGCTGTTTGTGCCACGTGGAGCAGAACCTCATCCTGACCCATGCCCCTGCTGCTCCCACTCTGCTGATAGCTGGGACAAACGTTCCTGCAGCAGGCGGGGCCAGGAACAGAAGTACAGAACGGTATCGAGCCACTTTAAAAACCCCCGAAAGTCAGACTCATCCAGCCCAGAAACTGCAAGGTGATTTTTAGGGCTTTTTTTCCATAAATCACTTCAAAAATATATTGCTCTCTAGACGTTTGCCCATGCTAAGCTGCCTCTCTCTGGAGACAGCAAATGGCTCAAATCTACAGCCAGGCTTTTTGAACCAGCTGTATTTTCTCTGAAGCAGGGCCATACATTAATGTAAGAAGCACATATGGTTTTCAAGGGTAAATCCATACAAAGCTTAAATTCTAAGCTGCCTTTTAGATATCAGTGCCTAAATTTTTTTTTTGATAGTTTAGAAAATGCTCAAAAGCTTTTTATCCTTGAAAAATATATTTATACAGTCTCCTGAAAATGGAGAATTGACAAACTTAAGCTTTCAAAAACATTTTTGTGCAGTGTTATAAATACCTGAAAATAGATCTGGAATGAACAGTTGAACTGGAAGTGTAGAATTGCTGTAAGGTGTACATAAATGTGACTATTTGTCAGTTTGTTAACAACAAAGAGACTGTGGAGTCTCCCTCACTGGAGATATTCAGGAACCCTCTGGACACAATCCTGTGAAATGTGCTCTAGGATGACCCTGCTTGAGCAGGGATGTTGGACCAGATGACCTACTGTGATCCCTTCCAACCTGACCCATTCTGGGATTTTTTAAAAATTTATTTTCAAAGTACTGAAATTGCAGGGTGACAGACACGTGGCTAGCAAGTGTCCCTCTCTTACTTTGCAGGTGGGTTTGTCAGTGGTTTGGCACAAACTCTGTAAAACTTAGATCTGAATCAGTTTGGTGTTGCCAGTTTGTTCTTTCCCTTTGCAGGCCCATTTTCAAACAGTCATTCCCATACTCTGGAATCCTGGAGTGTTCTCCCCAAGGCATCGCTGGTGATAACGACTGTAACAGCTCCTTCCCAAGGGGGATTGTCCTCTGCTGTCCTCAGGGTTGGGTTTCACCCCGGCGCATCTCCTGACCATGAGGGATTGCCTGAGTGGCTGGGCTCAGGTGGATCGATTCCCTGCTCTCCTAACCAACATTCCAGCTGTTCCTGTGCTTGTTTTGCCTCTCCTTTGCTGGAAACTCTTCATCAGATGTGCCTTGGGGTTGATGCAGGTGCAGGGCCTTGCAGCCCTGCCTAGAAAAGCCAAGTCCTCAGCCGAGGAGAAGGAACATCTTGTGCTGTGTTCTGTAGCTGTGGCTTCTCTCTCCCCTCCCACAGCCAGTCTGGTAGCCCTGTTAATTAAATCTCAGCCTTACACATATTTGCATAAAATCATAGAATCACAAAATGATTTGGATCAGAAAGTGGCCTTAAAGATCATCTTTTTCCACCCCCCTGCCATGGGCAGGAACACCTTTCACTAGACCAGGTTGCTCCAAGCCCCGTCCAGCCTGGTCTTGGACACTTCCAGGGATGGGGCAACCGTAGCCTCTCTGGACAACCTGTGCCAGGGCCTGCCCACCCTCACAGTAAAGGTTTTTTCCTACTATCTAATTCAAATGTGCTCTCTTTTCACTTTAAAGCCATTCCCCCTTGTCCTGTCACTACATGCCCTTGTGAATAGTCTTGCCCCATCTTTCCTCTAAGTTCCCTTCAGGTACTAAAGGGAATTAGGTCACCCCAAAGCCTTCTCTTTTCTAGGCTGAACAATCCCAATTATCTCAGCCTTTCATCAACTTTCATAGCAGAGGTGCTCCATCCCTCTCATCAACTTTGTGCCCTCCTCTGGACTCACTCCAGCAGCTCCAGGTCCCTCCTGTGCTGGGACCCCAGAGATGGACACAGCTCTGCACGTGGGGCCTCACCTGAGTGGGGCAGAGGGGCAGGATCCCCTTCCTCAACCTGCCCACCCTGATTAGGATGAAGCCCAGGATACAATTGGCTTTTGTATGGCTTTTCCTAAGGATTTCACGTGGATTTCCTAAGGATTTCACATGGACTTTCTCCTTTACAGCTTTGTATTTCCTGGCATAATGAGTACTGCAACAGTATTTGTTGTGATTTAGGTTAAAACCCTGCAGCTCACTAAGCTGAAGTGCACTTTTGCCACCTTCCTTAAAAGTTTACTGCATCCTAGTCTGTACCTTTCTCTACGGAGTTTTACTTGGTGTCCGTGTGAAGTTGAGGATTTGCTGCAGCTCCTTAGAGAACAGCAGAAGGTGGCTGGAGTTAAATCCTGTGTTTGCCAGCGCTTTCTAAGGACAGAGTAAGGACTTTAGATTTAGCAATAGCACTGATGTCTGTAGGCTGCTTCTGGCATGGTTTGGTTTTTCCTTTTCACTCCTTTGAGTACCACTGAAGCGTAAAAGCAGTGTAGCACTAAACTTTAGTTGGCAAAAGAGAGCCGCAGCTCTGTGATGGAAATGTGTGCGTACATGTGGATCTTAAAAAGTTTCTGCATATTTACTAACCCATAGAAATTGTGTTATTATAATAATTTAATAATGCATCTTAACAAATTCTGTGCTTTTTCATAAAAATACTTTTCTCCTTCTTGCTCCTTAAAAGCTTTAACTTCTTCCTAAAAAGAGAAAAAGAAAAAATTATTCTTTTCTTGTTCAGACATGCCCAACTGTGTATATGGAACAGTCTGGGGACCACGATTCAGGATCTGTTATTTTGATTTCAGCTTCACTATTGACTTCCTTAAGTCCTTACTTCCCAAGTCTTAACTTGCTAAAGTTTTAAAAGAGCTAAAGGGGTATATAGTAACATATTGGTGTATATGCTGGGGATTCTGTATTAGGATTGTGCCTTCCTAGGATCACTCTATGTATAAATTAAGGTTTTTATGTCAAACACTTCCAGGGAGTAAACCGGTTCTGATCCCCTCAAAAAAACCAAACATATGGCAATGAACGTAGGTGTGCACCCTATTTATACCAGAAGCCTTCTCCCTCCTCTCAAGCTTTCTTTTGTGGTAACATTCTGTGCATTTGCTGTCAGCATTCCTTTCCCTTCAGCACAGATGCAGTCATTCCCCTTGGCTTTTTGTTGCCAGCACGCACTGTGCTCTTTTTCTACAATTGTGTTGTGTTGTTTTCTCCTTTCAGCACCAGAGTTGTGAGAACTAAATTGAAAATCACTCCAGTGGAGTATCTGGAGAGCTGTTTCCTCACGAGCCCAAATGTGTGTCCAGCAGCGATGCCATAGCTGGGAATCTTTTGGAAAAGGATCTTTTGCTGTCTGTCTTACTTGGCATTAGGTTTTTCCTGGGCTGAGGGACCCTTGAGCTCCTCAGGGTCTCTCGTCGTCTGGTCTGGACTGTGCTCTGTTCACAGGAGGTATAACATAGTACCAGTGTTGTAACAGCCTCTGGATATTGGGATTTTAGTTCTGCTTTGTCACTTTGCAGAATTTTTGAGAAGATAAAAACATGTTCGTTTGCAAATGAAAGCAGTGCTAAAGAAGTTGTTTCTGTCTTTGTTGGGAGGAATCCTGATATCAAGTACTCAATATGAGAAACCTCCCCTAATTTCTAGTAAATGGAGTAATCACCATAGTAGGGTGAACTGCAGGTGTTCAATGTCTTAGAGTGACAAGAATGAGGCTTCAGGGCTGCTTTTGAAAACATGAGCTGCCCACTGTTTCTTGATATAAGCATTGATTGATACGCACTTGCTTGGTAGGACATTTTTTGACTCAGAGTCTACCAAAGAGGGGGTTAATGGTTTGTGCTCTCTTCTCCTTTCTCTCCAGTTCAACAGAATGGAGTCCGACACTGCTCCTACACAGCATCCAGGAAAAACCTGTATGTTAACAAAAACACAAAGGTTGTCTGTCAGGGTTTTACAGGCAAACAGGTATGTTCATAAATTATTTCTTCTATCACCCTTTCAGTCAGAAAGCCAATTGCCCAAAAAACATAATAATATATGAAGTGGATTATATACTGCCTTTGTCTGTGTTGATAGGAAGCTGGACTTCCTTCACCATCAGGAAGGTCCCTTCAGCACTGTAGTTTACATTTTTTTGGCTCAAATACTTGTGCACAAGCTCGAAAGTTGATTTTGAGTCATCTCTATTATAGTGCTTTTCATTTTTGTTTTTCATATTGTATACAGCTGAAAGGGTTTCTTTGTAAAAAGCTATTTGCAAAAAAACTGCAAAAACTTGACCATTTTAGAAATGCTTCTTTCACAAATGCATTTCAATGTCAATGCATGTGACTTAAATTTCTGGTTTTATTTCAGGATATTTAATAATTTTCTCAGATTCACTCTTTTACACGATTGCAGCCAGAGAATGCTGCTTTTGTAAAACTATCAGCTAGTCATGGATGAGCATGCTAATTTCTTCTATTTCACTGTAGTGTTTGTCATCTGCTAGACTTGATGTGGAAAAGAAACTGTGGCTGCTGTGTCTGCAGGTGTATTAGCAGCACACAACAAAATACCCTTAGGCATGCAACCACAGTGCTCTGATTTAAAAAAAAAACCAAACCAGAGCATATTATCATATTCCAAATGCATTTAAAACATGAGGATGCACTCTTCAAAATATCTGATTATGTATGTGTAGTGAAAATTTCCCTTCTTATTGAGATTTCAGTGACATAAATTGCCTTCAGAATTATATATAACATCAAACTTCTTGGTTAATTTTATTTGCTATTATGTGCCTTCTAACTTTACGTATTTTCTCTCTCATAGGGCACCTTTCACAGCCAGCAGGCATTGGACTATGGCACCAATCTGGTTGGAGGAATTTCTCCAGGGAAAGGGGGAAAAACTCATCTAGGTCTGCCTGTGTTTAATTCTGTGAAGGAGGTAATTTGCAGCAGTGACTGGAGGGCACAGAGTTTAAAGCTGCTGAATTATTTCACTACACTGCTTATTTCATTGCTCACACTGGAGAGACAAATATTTGAGCCGTGGATGTCACTGGGCAAAGAGTGAAATAGAAGCCTTGTAAAAGAGGGAGCATTCAGGGTGGTCAGGCAAAAGTTTGGCTTCCAGTGTGAAGTTCACAGAGTCTGGGTGCACTTGCTTTATGAATGCAGCTAGTTTCTGATTGATTCTGGTGTGCATGATGAATTTTTATCAAACTGTTATATAAGAGTATTTATGATGGTGATCATGGGGCAGATCCTTTCCAGACTGTGGTCAGTTCTCAGTTCCCTGGTTGTGTCCCATCTTCAGGGAATTGAACACTTGCTTAGATTGTAGTAAGTTAATACATATCCTTAATTCACGCCTGAGAACAGATGTATTTTAAATGCCTTGTTGTCAAACGTTCTCTTCAGCCCCACTAAACACACGATGTGTTTTTTGTTGTGTCCGTCCAGGCCAAAGAACAAACGGGTGCTTCAGCCACTGTCATCTACGTCCCTCCCCCGTTTGCTGCTGCTGCCATCAACGAGGCCATCGATGCAGAGATGCCCCTGGTGGTGTGCATCACTGAGGGTATCCCCCAGCAGGACATGGTGCGCGTCAAGCACAGGCTGCTGCGGCAGAACAAGACCCGGCTGGTGGGCCCCAACTGCCCCGGAGTCATCAATGTAAGTGACTTCTGGCTTTGGTCCGAGGCTGAACTGTTCCTAGTGGTGGTTTGAATGTTCCATCTGACTTCTCCCACTCTTTCCTTAGCCTGGAGAATGTAAAATTGGTATCATGCCTGGTCACATTCACAAGAAAGGAAGAATTGGTGAGTTTTTGCATATTTATGCGTCATCTAAAACACAAGTTTGGTGCTTTAGTGTTCTTCCTCATGAGGCAAGGTACATCCTGCCGTGAAGAGAATTGATAGCACTGTGGGACAGCTTGTCTGTCCTCAATTTGTACGTGAATTTTGGCATTATCAATCCTGAAGGCCAAACTCAGGAAGTCTTCCATAGTGGGCACAGGGTACTGACGGTAGAGGCAAAGCAGCTGGGAGTTTCACTGGCTTGGTATCCTCAGAGGAGAGTCTTGAGGAAAATTCCACTTTTCTTGGGATTTGAGAGCGCTAAGTTCTCCAACACTATTCCTTCCAACAGACTGGCTGCTTAGGACTGGAATGCTACTCATATAGTGATTTCAGTACTACAGCAAAGGGAAGAGACTACAGGCAAGTTTATAACATAATTTAGACAACTATGAAACCATCCCAAGTGGAAGTGACAAATTATACCCATTTCTCAGGCACTGTGGTTAAGGGCAGAAAGGCAGTGACTTGTTCATAATCAGTGTCAGTCACACCTTGTGTTGATGAGTTACACACCCTGTTACTTGCAAGTCTCTTGTCCTGACTTCTGTCAGCTCCTTGTTGTAAAGTATAGAAATAACAACTTGATTATTTTTTTTTTAAGTAGTGCAGTTCAGGAGCTGTAGAGAAAATTCTTCCAAAATATGCATTTGTACTTAAGTAGAGCTTCAGAAATACTGTTGTAAACAGCACATGCTGCCGTTGCCTGTCTGCAAGGTAACCAGTTTCACTTGAGCACAGTAGTACTCTTCACAACATGACCATTTTTTTTGATGGAAAGTGTGTTTATTGTGGGAAAGCCTGTGCAGTGCTGTTGAACTACAGGGGCTCAGTGCAGTTTTTCTAGCACGAGGAGCTGTCTCTGCTATGTAACCACTTCTGACTTGAGAGTAGACTGCACCTAGGGAGCGCTGGAAGATGTGTTAACACTCATGTTCCACCTCCAGCTTTCACAAGTACCCATAAACCTGGAATTGAAAAATCAAATGGATGCAATTATGCCCTTTATAAAAACCACTGGGACATTATAACTGTAAAAGGTAACATCAACCAGTGTTGCCCTGAACTCCCTTCTGAATCAAAGTTCTGTTCTGATTTTCTACATGTATACGAGAAATGTGTTGCAGTCACAAGTTATTAGAATCTGAATGCAAGGCACATCGAGTGCAGAAGAATATTTAAAATCTTGAATCCAGTAGCTCTGCCATTGCTGGAAATGTTTTCAATGGTGATCCAAGGATCAAGGAATAAAAGCATAGCTTTGCCACCCTCCCAGTTTCATCTAACACTGTGACCTTTGGTGATGTTCTCCCAGCCTTCTATTACGGTGAGGCATCCAAGAATCATCTGAATATACTGTGATGCAAGGTACAAAAATAGCCACAGTCTTTGGACTTTCATCTGTAGCTTCTCTGAGGCAATCTGATCTTAATGGTAAACAGGGAGGCCTTTTCAAACATGGTAAGAAAAAAACCTGTGCTAGAACACATCTGAGCTGGCCAACAGTATAAATAGTTGATAAAACTAAGGTTGTTAGTCTAGAGATGTATTTTCTCCTCTGTTCATGCAATTTATGTACTATATTTCTTGTTAGATGGCTTGAAGTTGATGGAAGATGATGCCTGTTTCTGCTGAAAACCTTCCATTTTGTATTGTTAACAGAAGTCTTGACTCGAAAAAATGAGCAAAAATATTTTGCCCCTGCTCTAAGCTCTGTGCTACCTTCCATCCTGAATTTAAAACTGGGGTTGTGGTCTCTTGTGGTAGTGTAATGTAAATGTGTTCTGTAGAGCAGCAACAAATGCCTTAATAGTGATAACTTGCATTTGTACAGCATTTTTCTGTTCTGGAAGATCTCTCGTGTGCCTGGCCATACTGGGGATGTGATTAATACAGAATTCTTTGGTTAACTGTTGAGCTGCAACTCTGTTTCAAGTCCAGTGCCTCAGCTACTCACATGCAAGATATGAAGTATGTTCTATTTGCTTTTCAGTTTTCTTTCCTGGTAAGACTTTAGTGTGACAAAAAAATTACTGACTTCCTGGGCAGCTTTAGTCCATTGGCAGTGAAGTGTCAAAAGGTGACAACCAAGAAATAGTGCAAAAATAATCTTACATAGTGTTTTGGCAAGGACAGCTGGAAAGCCTGGAATCTCATTGATTATTCTTGTTTATTTGAGTGATTCTCATTAACATAAGAACACCTGCCTCTTGTTATGTGCTGTGTTAGTGTTAAGTTTATCTTCTTTTCTTTACTCAAGGTATTGTGTCAAGATCTGGAACCCTGACATACGAAGCTGTTCATCAGACAACACAAGTTGGGTTGGGGCAGTCTATTTGCATTGGTAGGTTCCCTCAGAAACAGACTGATGTGCTTTTTCTTTACAAGCATAAATCCAAAATAATTCTTTTTTGCAAGTGTAGAATTTGCTGAATGGCAGTTGTGTTGAGAAATGGGATCCCTATGTGCTGTGAAGAGTATAGCCCTTTTCTGTTATTATTTCCACATCAGGTTAATAAAAGCCTTAAAACCAGCTTTGAACAGAGAACTGCCAGCAAATATGATGTCAGTTTGGAAACAGATTGTCCCAATAAGCTTAGTATTATAAAGGATTAGGGCATTTAGTTGGGTGTGTTAAGCAAATTCAGTTTCCTGACAGCACAGTTCTAGAGCTGGGGTCTTGGTCCTGCTGTGTTCATAACATTTTGTTCATGGTTTGAAAGGTGAACATTCAGATATCAAAGCTTTCTTTAAATTGTGGGGGAGGTATTTGGAGCAGGAATTTGACACACTCTGACGTGGGTGGAGCCTTCAGAGCTGTCTGTCTTGTGAGCCTTTGGGAATGCTCCTCATGCTGAAATTTACTTCTAAACTTCTGTTGTGAATGCAGTATCTTTATCTTGAGTAACTCTTTTTTTGTGGTTTTAATTTTTTAACAGGGATTGGAGGTGATCCCTTCAATGGAACTAATTTTATTGACTGCCTCGATGTCTTCCTGAAGGATCCTCATACTGAGGGGATCATATTGATTGGGGAGATTGGAGGAAATGCTGAAGAAGATGCAGCAGCATTTTTGAAAGAAAATAATGCCGTAAGTCTTCAAACACTTTGCTTCCAGACACCTTCGTAGTTAGCCAGTTTTGCCACATCAAGGAAAACTCAGTTCCGTCTCCAATCAATCTTTACAAAAAACCCAAACAGTCATGGGGTTTGTAAAGAAGAAGAGTTGAAATTAAGAGTGTTGTTGAGGTTGGACTCGATGATCTTAGAGGTCTTTCCAACCATATTCTGTGGCTCTCTGAACTGGAGAGCAGTGTCAACTTTAGAATTTTATTCCCGTAACAATATTGGTTGTGATTTTTTTTGTAGTACACATGGGTCAGTAGAGAGATTTAAAGTTTCTGTTTGCTTCTGGTTTATGATGATTATTGGGAGAGGAGGTATTCCACACTCCTTTGAGCTGTCTGAGCTGTTTAATAACTTTGCCTGGTGAGGTGATATTTGAATAGAAATACAGAGTGAACAATCTGCCACCTGGAACTGCTTTTCCTCCCACCCTCCTCCAGGTAACACGTTTCTCTCTTCCCAGGGCCCCAACGCCAAGCCAGTGGTGTCCTTCATAGCCGGCCTGACGGCTCCGCCGGGCCGGAGGATGGGCCACGCCGGAGCCATCATTGCTGGGGGAAAGGGGGGAGCCAAGGAGAAGATTGCAGCCCTCCAGAGTGCAGGGGTTGTGGTCAGCATGTCCCCTGCTCAGCTGGGCAGCACCATCTACAAGGTTGGTTCCTCAGGCATTGGCTCATCCAGAGCAAGAAGCCACTTCTGGGGGAATACGAGTTGGGACTGCTTCTCTTACCCAGCTAACTCTGTTGCTCTGAACTTGCTTAAACATAAGAGCTCAATTGGCTGGACAAGCTGAAATTACTACATAAAAGATATGTGCACACAGTTTTATTTAATATTGTTTTATAGAAAAGTAAATGTAGCAAAATAGAGAAGAGATTACATTCTGCTTTCAAGCATAGCAACTTGTTGAAATTGTTTTCTGGACGCAAAGAGCATAAATTAATTTAAAATATGAAAACATTATTTCTAAGTAGGGTATTTGAGGAAGGAGAGCCTTGGCATGTAATTCAGAGTTGCGGTTGAATATATACAGCTGAAAAACTGAGGTGTGTAAGGGGATTATTTGCATTTTACTTAATTCATATCCAAAAAAAGGGATTGCTTCACAGCTAGAGGAGATGCATAATTCAGCTCTGTTAGGTATTTTTTGTTTCCTGTGGTGACTGTATAGTACAGCATCTCCACAGGTTGCTGTGGGATTCTTCCCTTCTTCTGTTGTGCTTTTTCTTTACTGAAATGAAAATCTTTATTTTGTTGCTTCCCTGGCTTGAGTCCTTTACTGTAAGGATTCTGCTGCAGTTCTGATGCAGAATTGGTGTTTTTCCAGCCTGTTATGCTGTGTCTGGGAGCAGATGGTTCCCTGACAGCATTGCAGTCTGGCACTGACTGCAGTCTGGTTTTCCAGAGCTGGCTTGTTAATGTGAGGTGGGAGAATGCTTATTTTCCTTTCCCCTAGCTTGCACACTTCATGCATTTTGTATTTTAATTTTTAATACTGATTTTTAATTCTTAACATCAGATTTCCTAAGATAAATGCGAAGTAATTGGAAATAGAAGAGAAATAGAAGCATTTTCTGTTTTCCCTGCTGGTAACATCTGTGTGCTCTTTGCAGGAGTTTGAGAAAAGGAAATTACTGTAAGAGAAGACACTTTGGAATACTTTCTCCAAAACACCAGTGCAGCACCCGGCCTCCGCTCCCCTTTTGTCTGCTAATCTTCAGTTGCCCCAGTGACTTGACGTTGGTCAATGAATTTGACTTGGAAGCCATAAACCTCCTGGCTACCCCTGTTTTTGATGTCTCCTTGTTTCAGACGTTGTCACCCCGTTGTAAATCACAGCAAATTAATAAATCTACTACTAAATCTGACCCATCTTTTGAATTCCTGAAGCAGAGCTGTTTCATCGGTCATCATAAACAAAATCTTTTGTAACTTAAGCACTGCCCCTTTTTAAGGTAAAGTTGCTTGTAGAGCTGCTTTTAAGGATCAAGGCACTGACTTTATGCACATACCACACTTTGCTTTATTTTTAAGAAGTCCAGTCCTGCTCGTTCATTGCTGGCCAGTACCTTTGAACAATAGGCCAAAGTTTCCGTCCTTTAAACCAAAGCTGCTGGATCTGAAGGGATTGGTGTTGATCCACGTAGCTGGATATGCCTGAGGTCCAGACTTTCTCTTCAAGGCTGACTAGCCATGCACAGTGCAGTCCTCTTCTGGCAAGGAATTCTGTTTGTTGTGTATAGAGATGGAATTGTTATTGATAAAAAATTAATATAATTTCACATGCAAACTATGTATTCGAATTTGTCTGTAACTGTGAAGATGATTTGGTCTTTAGCTTACGTTATCCTGATTTCCACTTCATCTTAACTAGCATTGCACCGTCGTGTTCTGAAATCCAAGTAACAGTGGGCTGTAGTGGAGAGGAGAATTATTATTGTCTAGAAAAGAGCACATTAAGGTAACTTTCTTGTTAACCACTCCCAGCAGTGTAATGGAAACCCCCTTTTTTTTACTGTGGATACAGCCCAAGTATTGTGCCTATAAATGTTGCAACTTTTATCAGGATGGACTAAACCCCAGATTACTTTATATAGAGGACTGCAAGTTCATGTAACCTGGCACTTGTTTAAAGCTCACCATGTGTTCCATAAAGGTGCTGTTACGAAAACTCGTGTCGTTATTTATTTAAAACTGTTCTTAGTTTTCCTACTCAAATAAATCCCTGTGGAATTTCTCGTCCTGAAGCAAGCAGGTGTGTCAGTACTGACATTTGCAGCTCCTAGAGCTAAGCCCTGATGAAGTGCATAAGGGATAGGTCGTATCTCTGCACATTGAAGGTGTATTAAGGCACCTGATGTATGGTCTGGCATCAGCCAGGTGATCCAGGCCTTGGGACACAGAGACCAGGTGCTGCATTGTTCACCTTGGAATGATTCACTGAAATGAACCTGATGCCTTGTCACTGGACAGCTGAAAGCAGGATTGAGCACTAAATCATTTGATAAAGCCTGTGGCAATAGATAAGGGTTTTTTTACTAGATCTGCTCAGTTTTCTGGTGGTGCCTGTTTTAATCTGGAGCAAAAAGACTGACAGGTGCCCTTTAGAGAAATAGCAGTGCTAAATTGTCTCAGTCTGGGCAAGAGTGCAGTTCCTCAGCAGTGAGTGTCAGGGAATTGCAGCCAGTCTTCTTACGAGCCTGAGTAACTCCTGGTAGTGCTGTGCTGGTGCCCTTTGGGATGGGCAGTGCTCTGTGATGACCTGCCTGAATTTCATCCCTACAACACATGCTCTTGCAGGACAGCTGAGGTGGAGGGAGTTTCCTGCTAGGGATTGCTCCTTGGAAGCTCTTTTAGAGGCACCAGCTATTTTAGAAGACAGCCATAAACTTCAGTGATTGCTGCACCCTGAGAAAATGTTTCCTTCTATCTTGAAATCTGAGGATGGGTGTAACAATTCACCCCTGGTTCTAAGGTTTGCATCAGTGTCCGGTGCTGCTCCTCAGCAGCTCCCTGGATCTGCTCCAGCCTGGGCAGCAGTTTGTGCTAACCTGGAACTGATGTCACCTCAGGATGGGGAGGGACCCTGACCTTGTCTGATAGAAAACTGCACAGTTTTCTCTTGCTGTCTAAAAATGTGTGCTTGACAAATACCAGCTAATTATTGACAGCATCTCTTTGGAAAACATATTCACATCTGTTTTGTACCATATGTTCTTGTGGATAAATATTTTGAGTAATCTGATCTGGAAAATTGTTGATTTACTTTTTTTAAAGGGCAAAACTTAAATTAGTGTTGAGCCTTAAAGCTGTTGCTACTTTATAACCTAGTAGTTAACCTGTATAACTATAACGTGGTATAACGCAAGTAGTTTTTATGTGTGAGAGAAACGCTGCCAATGTTGGTGTTCCCATAACATTTTATGAAATGTTCCTTTTTGTGTTTCTTGATCTACACTTGGCAATGGTGTCAATCTGTAAATCTCTTCCACTTTTGAGAGCTGAATTCTGGAAGTTCATTTTGGTCAGGGGAATTTATTGCCACGCTGATTTTCTTCAACAAAGAGAGCGGGATGTAGACCCCCTTGGGTGTTTTTTTCTCTTACTGGACAATATTTGGTTTTGGATGATCCCTAATACTTTCTAGTGATTGGATCCCTTGGTAGCAGCCAGGTGTCAGTGCCAATTGGGCCAGAAAATGCCAGAAAGAGACACATTTCGAGGGGTTTCAAGAAGAACCTCTGACTTCTGTGCTGTTGGGTTCAAAGCAGTGGCAACTTGTGATGCCCAAAGAACAAAGTCTTAATTTTGCTGAAACTGTGGAATTAAATCTTGTGCACCAACATAATAATTTGCTCAGTTTACCATCACCTTCACCTTGCCTTTCCTGCTGCCTGTTGCTGGTCAGGATTACATGACAGCTTTTCCTAGGAAGGGCTGTGTGATACCACGGGCAGGAGCCTGGAGGTGATTTTAAAAGGTTGCAGAAGGAGCTGTGCTGCTGTGGATACCTGGCAGCAGGAGATTCCAGGTGTTCTACACAGTGGGCTGTTCTTCCTGGAGCATCTGTACAGGGCTGGGAGTGCTGAGACAGCCTCTAGCTTTGGGATGACCAGAAATAGCTGGTGAAGAGGGAAGAGTCCAGGTTTGATGTTTTCCACAGAAATTTTAACACCAAAACAAAAAAACCAAAGTCTTGGACACCAACTTGCAGCACTCCAGTAGCAAATAAATGGGGTTTGTGCTACTGGCCATATTGTTATATAATTGTTTTTCTTGATTTATTTAATAAGGGGTTAAAACTGTGCTTCTCTATCAGAGATCATACCCCAGCACAGGGTGGTGCAGTTGGTCTATAATTAAGGCTCCAGGCAGGAGTATATTTGGGAATTGCTGTTGGATTTGCATCCAGCCTTTGCTCTGTGCAGCCCAAGGCTCTGAGGACCCTTCACAGAGGGCTGATAGAGATGAATGGTGGGGCTAAGGTGTTTCACAATGTAGGGTAAATAATGCACAACCCTGAAATTATCTCCCTCTTCCTCCTTTCCTGTCTGGACTGTATGATGAAACATGGAGCCCTGTGACTGTGATACAGGAATTAAAACCTGTTAGGTACCATTTTTAGGGAGAGGTTACTTCAGGATGTCCCCTCTCCTTGTATCTCTGTGAGTTTGGCTTAGTGTTTGATTGATTTGAAACCAATTTTGGAAAATTTCATGACTCAGAAATGCTGAAACACTTCCAGTTTTCTAAAGGAATTTGTCAGCTTGTCCCATTTGAACTTGAGGTGCAAACAGGATATTTTCCTTGAGGTGGAAATCGGAGAGTTTTGCTCAAGTTAAAAACCTCAGGGAACTTGCTCAGAATTGCACCAGGTTTATGTTTTGTTTGTTTGTTTCTTTGTTTGTTTCGTGTGTGGTGTGTTGTTTGTGGGGTTTTTTTTTGTTGTGTGGGGTGGTTTTTTGTTTGTTTTGGTTTGGGTTTTTTTGGTGGGTTTTTTTTCTTGGTGGTTCCAGGTCCCCCCTGATATTTGTTGGCCCTGCTGACCATCCATAGCTCACTCACAGGACTCAGACCCAGGCAATTCTCTGCCACTCGGAGCGTCCAAAAACCTTCATTAAATCTGACCTGCTTTCTGCAGCAGTTACATGATCTCAAAAGAACAGGCAAGAGATGGCTCCCTGTTTACACAAACCACATAAATTTATAGGGCTGGGAGTAAACCCGTGTTCCTGTGCTGCAATGAGCAACCACACAGAGCAGTGTTTGTGCTGGGAGCAGGAGCAGCATCCTGTAATGATGTCTGTGCTGTGCAGATACATAATTGAGGGTCTCTTAAAACCTGTTTTGTTGCTGTAAAAGACAGCACAGCAAATTTATAGTTTCCAGCACATCTGTAACGTTACGAGATAGCTGCTTTAAAAAACCCCACCAGCCTCCGAGCCTGTTCCTTTCCATTTGCTGTTTTGCTCTCTAGGTGGCAGGTTGTGACTCCTAAACATGGGTTTGGTTCATGCTCTGAACTCGGGCTCAAAGTGTGCCAGAGAAATAGAAGATGGAAACAAACCACTGCTACTTTATTCTTTCTGGTAGTTAGATTGATTTATGATCATATCATTTTATGTGAGTTGGAGAGACGTGTTAAAGAACCTGCCTGGTTTCCTCATGGTGTCCTCACTATGCTCGTGATGTTGAAATTTCTTGTTTTTCTCGGTGGCATGTGTTGTCTGAACTGGGTGGGTTTGGCAGTCAAATGGGACCTGCCTTAGAGAAATACCTGTCTTCATTTTGAAACAGGCAAGAAATGGTTTAGACTGTTTCTTCAAGGGTTTAACAACTCTGACTTTGCTCTGTTTTCCTTTTAACCAGTGGTTTGCTCCTTGGAAGAGAAGCATCCTCCGTGCTGCTGTGTCCACCAGGCTCTGTAACCTGCAGGGCAGTGGGTGAGCTGTGCCATCAGGGCTGGGACCAGTCCTGCTCCTCTCAGTGCCAGCTGGGCACGAGACTGCTTTGGTTCAGTGGAACCAACCCAGTCTCGTGGGAGGTGTCCCTGCCCATGGCAGGGGGGCTGGAACTGGATGATCTTCTGAGGTCCCTTCCAACCCAAACCACTCTGTGATTCCACGATTCAAGGTCTGAAGTGCCAGCCCCTGCGTGGAAGAGGCTGCCAGGGCTCTTGTGGGCCAGGAGCTGTGTCTGGGAGCAGCTGCTGTGTGTGTGGAGCCAGATGTGTGCATGCACCCGCAGGTAAAAGTGTCTCTGAAGGATTTGTGCCCTGAAGGACGGTGCCTTGCTCAGGGTCACCCTCTCCTTCCTTGTTCTGCTTTCAGACTGCAAGTCTGATTACTGACTGGAGCCCTAGCTGTAAGGAGGAGAAGCAGTAGGCACGAAATGTGGCCTCCAATCATTTCAGTCATTTAACCGAGTGTATTTTATTTATCTTTCTGTAGGCAACTGTTACATTTGTTCAAGACAGGCACTAAATTATTTTCTTCCCCAGAGTATAAATGACTTGGATGTAAATCCAGCCAAAGCTCACAGATGCTAGCCTAGACTGAGTCTCAGCCCTGTCCTGAAACATGGAATTTGGGGAAAGATCCATATCCATATCCCGAAGTTTAGACATGTGGTGGAATCCAGTGCTTGGACAACCCACAAGAAACAAGGCAAGGACAGCAGAACCTCTGAAATAGTCACGTGGATGTGTTTGATCACTGACCTCTCCTGGTTAGAGCAGAAACTTAGACACCCACGCCTGCATGGAGATAGCTACACCTGAAGGGCAGCTTGGCTGGCTCTGCCTGGAGCTGCAAACTCCCCCCTCTTGGCCAAGTGACCAAAGTCATGTTGGAAGTCATGTTGCTACTCCCACACTTCAAAAAGTCACCGGAGCTTTCCTTTCAATTTTAAATTTATTACCATTTTGCTCAGTATGTGCTGTGTCATCCTCATTTCTGATGCATTGAAACACAGCAGCAAATCTGTATTTTTCAATTTGTCCTATTTATGGTACAGCCCATTTCTGTCATAAAAACACAGTTAATAATTTATTTAATGTGTCTTTTATAAAACACTTGAGAACGCCGAGATTCTGATTTTGTACAGGGAATGAAATCATACAGCATTAATCCTCTCTTTCGTGCAGTGATGGAAAACAATATAATTAGAAGCCATTCTTTCAGCCTGGAAAATTGTAATTGGATTGTGAATTTTATAGCACCAGCCTTCAAAGAATAAACAAGAATTAGTCAACTAAAGAAAATATGCTCAGCTTGTTTCCACCAGGGGCTGTCTTCTGTGGTTAACTTTAGGGGTTATTGTTGTTTATTCATTTTTTTATTTGTGCTGGCAAATAAGGCATCCTTAGAGGTTTCAAACATGGATTTTTTTTCCCCTAGGGAAACCTGCTGTGGTGTTAGTCACTCAGCCTGAAGCACCTGCAGTCCTCCTGTCCTCTTTGCTTTCCTCCCTGAAGTTTGCTTGGAGCACCTCTGGGTGTATCTGTGCTCCTGTGGATCAGATTTTGAGATTTGGTTGGAAAGCAGTGTACTCTAAATGGGTATGATATAGCAGTGGCAAAAATGAAAGAAAATCCTCAAACCCCATAAGATGGGGGTGTTGGAGAGTGCCAGAGGCAGAAGGGAGCTGGCAGCAGGGGAATGGTGGAGGGGTGGGGTCTTGTCTGTATTTACTGCTCAGCCATTTAACCTGCGTTGAAGCACAGAAAAGAAATTGCTTGTCAAGATATTTATTAGCTTTGCTTATGATAAATGGTAGAAATTACCTTGTGTGAAGCACTTAATGAGGACTGGGTAGAAAACAGGCTTCTCCTCCAGTGGGAATCACAGAATCATTAAGGTTGGAAAAGGCCCCCAAGACCATCAATTCCAGCCCTGCCAGGTCCCCACTAAACCATGTCCCTAAGCATCACCTCTACATGGCTTCTGAACACTTCCAGGGATGGTGATTCCATCACTGCCCTGGGCAGCCTGTTTTAATAACTGACCACCTTTTTTGTGAAGAAATTTTTCCTAATTTCCAACCTATTTGGAGCTTCTTTCCAGCCCTGCCAGCCCGAGAGTGAGGGTGGTGGCTGGACCCGCAAAGCTACAGAAGTACTTCAGGGCATGTCCTGCACAGTGTTTTGCATCCCAGCAACCTGTGGACATGGGTGCTCTTCCTTGAGGAACTCCACCCTCCTATTCTCTCCTTAACCTTGCCTCTGGTTTCTCAGATGGAAAGCTGTTTCCAGCTCTCTCCAGATGACTAAACGCCACAGCAAGGGGCCCTTTGGATTTTTTGTCAGAGAGTGAAAAGTGAGGTTTTGGTAAACACTGCATATTCTTATGGAGATGTTGTTACCTTTGGTTTATGGTTAAATAAACCCAGTAACAACACAGTCTCTTGAAAACGCTCGTATCCATAAATTTGAGCTCCTCCATTCTCCCCCCAGCCCATGAGGCTTTGCAGTTGTCCTCACTACATCACTGTCCCACAGACAGGGCTGGGGACCCTTCCGTGACAGCTTTATGGCTGATGCCTGAAGAACGAGCTGTTACTCCTTGCAAATTATTTTCTAGATTGCCACCAAAGTATACATCATCGTGTCATGGGATGGCAACTATACTAAATCTGGTTAGATAGTTAGGGTGGGTTGCTGTCATAAATCAGCCCCTGCCTGCCTGCCTGCCTTGTTGGGGTGGAAATACAATCAGTAGTTGTTGCAGCAGTTTATAGAGTTAAAAACAATTTCTTTTTGCAAACAAATTTTTAATACTTCTCCAATTCATTAACATCCTGTCTGTTTACTGCTTTGGAAAAAACCCCAAACACATCATCCTCTCGGAGTGTGCATTGTCACTTCAATAATGCATCCGTGGGAACATTTGGAAGTCGTTAAAAAGGGGAATTATTTCATCATGATAAAAAAGAAGGATGAGAACAGCTCAGCTGAAAAGATTGCGTTGTCAGTTCTGATTTAATGTGTGAATAATGCTTGCAGGATGGGGAGAACATCTTCTGCTGGATAGATTGTTTTTATGTTGTTAGAGTCTGAGTGCTGGGATTTACAGCTTCAAACTATGTTTCTTTTTTTTCAGAGGATAGTTGTAATGAGATGAGGTTTGTTTCATTCCCTTGACTATAAGGATCTCCTGGATGCCAGTCATGCAGAAGCTTGAAGATGCTTTGGATTAGAGGAACTCAGCTGAAAGTTTAAACCAAAAGCCCTGCTGCCAACTCTCAAACTCTTGTTGCGTGCCTTGTAATTTAATTCCGCTCTGCAAGTGCCCAGCTCCAGAGGCTGGAACCCAGAAGTGTCCCTGTGAGGCTGCCAGCCCACTGCAATGGCTGTGTCTCCATTTGGAGGGGCACTTTGGGAGCTTGTACCCCAAGGCTGGGGAGAAAAGCCTGAAAACCTGACCTGCCTGCAACCTGAGTGCTCAGAAACTGCACTGAGGGGAACTCTGCATCCTCTGGAGACAGAACAGCCATAAAGTCCTTCTGAACTGTTCTCTTTGCAAAGGCATAACAAAGGAGACAATTCTTTAGAGGGTTTAAGAGCTAGAGTTTTGAGGACCCTTCTGCCTTGCAGCAGGTTCCCATCTTCAAAGCTGTTAAGCAACGTGCCCAAAGCTTCCAGGGAGGTTCTGAACAAGGAAGAAATGGAAAAGCTGTATGCCTGACCACACCTCTGCAATCAATGTGAGTGAGCTGCCTCAGGTCTGGGGGTTACAAGGTGGCAAGAGATGGTTTCCAGGTGGTTCATAGAACCAGAGAATGGTTTCAGTTGGAAGGGACCTTAAAGATCAGCCAGATCTTCAAGTCTCATCCAAAGGCTGGATGAGAACTTGAAGTCACCTGGTCTAGTGGGAGGTGTCCCTGCCTGTGGCAGGAGAGTTGGAATCAGGTGATCTTTAAGGTCTCTTCCAGCCCAAACCATTCCACGATTCTGTAATAAAACACCCTGTTCCCATGTGGCTGAAGAAATACCCAGGACTGAGTATCCCAAGAATTCAGGTTTGTGGGGATTTTTCAAGGACTGCACAGGCTGGACTCTTCCCAGGGAGACTGTTTGATGTCACTAAACAAACCAGGTAATTAAAGAGAGGGTGAGAGTAGCAGCTCGCTGGCATTCCATCTGGGAACATTTCTATCCTATTCAGCTGTTTGTTTTATGTGTGTCTTTTCATGACTGGAGAAGTAAAATCCAGCCTTAAGACCTTCGGTTATCTCAGTTCTGAAGGTGTTTGCAATGCTTCTGCATTTATGGGCAAAGTGGTCATGGCTAAGAAGTGTTTGGTGCAGAACTCTGGCCGAAACGCTTTTACCTGTGTGTTCAGGAGGTCACACTCAATGGCCAGGATGGTTCTTTCTGGCTTTCAACACCTACACATGTTAAGTCATTTTTATCCTGCAGACCTGGTTAGATCATCCCAGGGCTTGCTCCTAATGTGTGCTTGGTTTGGTGCGTGCCTGCAAAACATGCCAAATAGGGATTTGTACCACAGATCACTGTTCTGCAAGGGCTTTGGGCAAAGCCTTTGAACACTTTACCTCAGGGAAACTCAAGCTAAGTGCACAACCTGGGCGTCAGGAGGTGAGTGGCTGGGGGATCACAGGATAATGCAAGTGGGGAAGGGAGCTCAGGAGGCCTCTGGCTCAGTCTCCTGCTCAAAGCAGGGTCAGCAATGAGGTCACTGCAGCAAACCCAGGTGGGCAGCAGCATCTTTTTTCAGAAATTTGTTATTTGAACATGAAGCTGCTTTTTGCTCTGTATCCCCACTGTAATGCCACACTTCAGTTTCCTGTTTGCAGCCTGATTCTGCAGCACCCCCAGCAGAGTTTGGGTATTTTAAGCTCTTTGTCTACGTGGACACTTGAACTATTTACTTCGGTACTTGGTTTCTTTGGTCTAGAGGTGGGGTGACTCCTCTTCAAGCTGTGGGAAAGGAAAGGAAAGGAAAGGAAAGGAAAGGAAAGGAAAGGAAAGGAAAGGAAAGGAAAGGAAAGGAAAGGAAAGGAAAGGAAAGGAAAAGGAAAGGGAAAGGAAAGGAAATCCCACTGCTCTTGCCTGTCATGGTTAATATGGAAGTTGTGCTTCTGCTTCACAATCAGTTTTGCTTCCTAGACTCTCTGAAGGTGGCAAAATATGTCCAGTGAATATCTTGGCTCCTCTTTGATTTACACACCTCAGGAAGACATAAGTGATGTATTAAAAGGCTTCAGACGGGTTTGGCATTAAGATTTAAGAAGGGGCAGGAAGACAAAGCAGTGTGATGTGGAAGGTAGCACGAACCACAGCTTCATGGCATTGAAGGGTCCTTCACTCCAAGAATATCCTGATTTGGAAGGGACCCACAGGGATCATCAAGTCCATGGGTAGCAATCCCATACTCCATCTTCCTGGGATCCCTCATCACCTTTGCTGGTACAACTCTTTCAGCATTTTCTGTAAACAAACTGTACTTTTTGAGCCATAGTTATAATTCTGAGAGGAAAAACAAGGGAAGGAGGGAGACACAGAAGCAGAAGATCTGCTGCATTCTCTTTCCTTTTAGTTATATCCTTCTTTTACCCCTCCTTTTCTCCCCCTCCCTCCACATGTTCCTGGCAGTCCCTGCAGGAGATCATTCGTTTGAATGGGAGCAAGTGCTGCTTGGAGGTAATTGTGAAGGATTACAACCTCATGGCAAAAGAGCTGAGGTGTTAAATTCACGACTGCTTCATTTGCGGAGCCAGGTGCTGATCCATGGGGCTCCCTGCTCCAGATAGAACCATTCCTGCTTCCCGCGTGGAGTGATGGACTTTGCAGCATCAGCCACCATGCAGGGGAAAAGCCTCTACTGGTAATTTTGGCAGCTCCGTGATAAACCTCAGCAATAAGAAGAGCTCAGGGAAGGAAAGTTAATATAATCAGCCCCATGAAAAAACTTCTGCTGAAAGAAATGCATACGAATGATGCTGTAAGAGGTGAGTCTGTCACTCAGACCTCTCTAGCCACACTAGAGCAAGGAGCCTCCTAATGAAACACATTTTAAAGTGATGAAAGCAAACACCTCAGAACAAATACAGAACTACCTGGGAAAAAATCAGCCCAGAGATTTTCTTGAGAAAAGCACAGTAAATTAAAAGAATTGATACTTTTACCAAAAGTATAGTCATCACATGGGAAGGGGACATCAGGAGGGCTGGTAGAGTTGCCTGGGTTCGGGGACAGCTGGTGGGGAAGGAGCCAGCTGCAAAGGTTGACACAGGTGAGACCAAGAATATTTTTTTAACAGGCTTGGAGCCAGTGGTGGTTTTAACACCTTGTTATTTTAATGAATCTGAACCACCTCCAGCTGAGCCCTGCCTGAGAGGCAGATGAACCTTTGGCATCTGAGTTAGGAAGCTTTGGTCTATCCTGGGAAGAAATCTTTCCTTCTGTGAGCAGCAGTGTGAGAGTGCCAGCTGTGCAGGTTACCAACCTTCATCCTTGGAGCTCTTAGGGCTGGCTCTGATTTGGCAGCCCCTGTAGAACGGATATTCCCCTGAATTCCCCCGCAGGGACACTGATGTAGCCCAGCTCTGATTCAGCTCACACAAAGTTAAGGCCACTTTGTACTTTTCTAAAAAAATATCAGGCAGAAGTTCCAGATAGTTCAGGAAAGGCTGATACTGCCCAGTGCAAGAGAAAATTTCGTCCTTAAGGACCAAAAATGCATTATGGACAGTGCAGCAAGAGTATGAACATATTCCTGCCTGCTTTCCCTAGTGCTGTGAATGCTCCTGCCTGGATGCTTGTTCTGTCCTTGGAGAACAATGGCAGTAGGGTTGTGGACTGGCCTTTACCTGCCCCACCTGCCATCCAGGCTGCTCTGAGCCAAGCACCTTCTAGAAAATAATGCCCTGACTTCATAAGTTTATTCATGGATTGAAGTCTACAAGGCTGATTGAATTTGGGAATCCCCGCACCATCTCTTCCGCACTGGACATCCAGTTTGAGAAGTAAGCTTGGTAGGAAAGGAGGTGCAAAGTAGTTCTACAAACAGAATTATTTCCTCTCATTCTGAAGCTCTGGAGCTTTTGAAAAGCTTCATGAGTGTAATTCCTTATACAACTCCATCTGGCACTCTTTCCACTTGTATATTTTGCTCTCTCTGTTTCCCTTAAGATTTCCTTGTATTTCCACTCCCTTAACCCTGCTTTATTTTTCTCTTTAGGCTCTGCCATGAGCATTCTTCCTGCTGACATGGTAAGTTTTTCCTTCTCCACTGAGAAATGACTCATTTATTACAGTGGGGGTCCCCAACTGTGTACAGATGCCCTTTGAATCGAGCTTTGAATGAGCTTCATGAATAATAATACAAAAATAACCCAGTGATGTGATTTGACTTTGGCTCTTGGAAACCTGTAAGTCATCTGAAGCACAATTGGTTAAAAAAGTCCACCGTGGAGATGAGCACGCGTTTGCCAAGCCAGAAATAGGCTCTGTGCAACCTCTTTACAAGACTAAAACCCAGGCAAGTGGGGAAAGTAGGTCATTTTGATGACACGTGGAGACTTGGGCAAGGCATCCATCACTCTGAGAGCTTGGAGACATCCAAGTCAACGCCATGAAGGTGTCAGAGTCCAGATGGCTCGTGCCCAGCAGGGGAGGGCAGAGCTCAGAGGCAGAGGCTGTTGATGGATACGGAGCAGGCTGGGCTCGGGCTGCAGACATCTTCCTGCTCAGCGTGGCACAGGGGCAGGGCAGGCCCACACGAGGAGCAGACGTCTGGAGCACCGCTGCCATATGGAGGGATGGATGGCTCGGATTCGTGATCCGTTTTCCATTCAGGAGGTGGGTGCAGGAGGACGGGGGTGGTTGGCTGGGCAGCCCCACTGGGGTAGCCAAGCATGGGGCTGTGCTGCCTCTTTGGGCTGGATCGCTCGGCACCGAGGGGAAGAGAGACCCAGCAGTCCTGGCTTTGCCTCTTGTCCGCGGCCTTGCTCACACCTCGTGGACAGAGGGGTGGGAAGGCTCAGCCCATGGGGGTAGGGGAGATGAAGTGGATAAATTTGCCCCCCAGGATCTGCTCTGTGCAGTGCAGTTATGAGCCCGTAAGTGCAGCTCATTTGTACGCAGCGCTTCAGTCTCGCTGGGCGCGTTCTCACGGATGCTTTGGGGTTAATTTTTCCTCTTCTTCTTCCGCCCTGCCATTCATCAGTGGCTGCCAGACAACGAACCAATCTTTTAAAAAATCTTTTATTTTTTAATTTGCCTTTCTGATGCTCTCCTTTCAACCATTAAGCTTCTTTTTTTGTTTATTTCTTTGTGGGTTTCTTTTGAGGGAGAGAGGAAATGCTTCTTTTCATGGGTTGTACTTCATGAGAACAGTCAGCTCATAGATCCTTTTTTTTCAGTTGTCATGTCAAGTGTATAGCATCTATAATTCCAGCAGTATCCTTCAGGCTGGAAGCTCAAGCAGGATGTGCATCTGAGTGGGCAGTTTTAGCCCTGTCTGCTTCACCTGTGCCAGTCTTTCAGCTGCACCTGCATCTGATTTTGAAGGAGCCCTGATTTGCTGGTGAGCTGATTTGAGTCTGAGCCCTCAGCAGTTACTCCACCACCCACTGACATCTCCCAAATATCCTCTCTGTTCCCTAGCAGCCCCTCTCTGAAATGCTATATTGGCCATGAAGGGACTGAGGTAAGAGAAGAGAGGGTTCTCCCTGACAGTTAAAGGGGTTTTTTTTCTCCTCTTTTTTTTTTTTTTTTTTGGTGTTTAGTGGCTGTTTGCTCTGCTAGTGAAGAACGGTGTAAATAGCAGAGCAATGTCTCCCCTGTAAGAAAGCTGTGGGTGAGCACCTCCTTGCTCTGGAGCTGGTTGCTGTTGCTTTGGCAGCATCTTTGGGAGCTGAATGTACAGCTGGCCTGGCACTACTGGAGCCTGTTACTGCAAAAATTGATCTTTTTGGTCCTAAAGTGCTTATTCTTAGGAACTTTTCTGGCTGTGAGTTTACGAAACAGGACAGTAAAATTTGCTGGGCAAACTAGGTTTTAACCATCATCTCTGCGATTCAAGGATTGCTTATAGTCCTTTCCTTCATGGGCTGGTGAACACAGCAGAGTTTGATAGAGACCAGATAAATTATGATGAATACAGATGTACAATAATGGGCTGGTTGCATCCCTGCCAATGTCATAGATCAAATATGGTTCAGCACTTCCATGTTTTGACTAAACTGAGATCCTGAAATATTGTGTCTGCTAATTGTGACTTAAATGCTTGAACTCAGTGGAAACTTGGCGGCTGACTGTGATTAATTGTTGTATTTAGCACCATTGGTGTTATGGACCATAAAGTTTGTTTCAACAAAATGCCAGTGAAAGTGAAAGTTAAATGTATTAAAAGACAGGAGTGGTAAAATGGTCTGGGCAGAACACCAAGCTCGGGACTGGCATTTTGTTTTCCTTACTCTGCTGCTGAGTAACTATAATAAATTTTTTTTTTTTTTTTGGCCTCATCTATACCCAGCTCAGGAAAGGGACTGTCTCTTCAAAGCCATCTGTGTGGTGCCTCGAAAAATGGGGCTGTAAATCCTGCAGGGTGTCTGCGTGTTCCTGGAGTCAAGTCATGGTAACTCAGCGTCCCCACAAGCATGTCTGAAATGTGCTCCTGTCTCAGAGCACACAGCCACTGAGGTGGGAGGAAAGCCAGCCGAGGAGGGTCATGGATGAGACTGGGAGGGTGACCTGGGAGCCAGGCAAGATGGTGATGGGACTGGTCACTGTCTGAAACACTACTGGAGAAAGAGAGACACTGGCACAGGGGGACCATTCCCAGGCAGGGACACCTCTCCCAAGTGCTGGATGGTGACCAGTGCTTTACTTGTACCTGAAAACACAGGGACACCCGGCTGTTTCATGGTGAGCTCAGTGCAGCCTTTGGGGGGCCCGGACTCTGTCCGTGACTCCTCTCTGATACCTAATTTGGGTTGCCCAGCCTGACCTGCTGGCAGCCAGACAATAGCCAGAGACCCTTCCTGCTGCTTCCTCATGTATTAAAATCACTTCCCTGGGACCCTGTGTCTCATTTTTTCAAGACTTTTTCTTTTCTTGGCAGTGAGACTCCAAGTGTTTGCTCTCCTGCGGTGCTGCAGTTTCCTGCTCTATCATGGGATGGAGCAGGTTAAACACAACCCCAATTCCATGGTGTCTTTAGGTGGAAAGGGGGCTTAATTGACTTTTTCAGTTAAGAGGAGAACATTTGAAGAACTCATTGATTTTACTGAATTTTGAGAATGCCTGTGGACTCCAGACCTCTTCAAAGGCACCTCTCAGCATAATGTTTTAAAATAGATTATTTCTAGTTGATATCACTTATTTTGTTTGTCCTGTGATAAAAACAACAGGGACTAATATGGGAGATGGTTTGACCCTGGTTAATGTTCTGTGCTGTGTTATTTGCTTGTGCTGAGCATGGGAATTACTGATACTGACTTTGTCCAACTGGGAGAGAGATAGGGCTGGCTGTGGCATGGATTGAGGAGATATTGATCAAGGAAAACTCCTCGGAGGGTACAGAGCCTTTAAAGAAGAGACCAGGTGCTGCCTGAGATGTTCCAAATGCCCAAATTAGGCAGAAGGGCGTGGAGTTCCATAGGTCCTGTGGGGTTTGTGCCCACTCCAGGAGTCTCCTTCATGCCCCAGTGCATCCCAGATGGGCCAAGGTACCACTTTGGGTTGTTAAATTGTGCCTGTGTCTCTTCATCTTTTGTTCTCCAGATGGGGAGGGTCTGCACTTTGCTTCACCCTTTAACAGTCTGGTAAGTGGATAGACCCACAAAAATCTGTGTCCAGTGCTCACAAAATCAGCTTCTGTTTTGTCTCAGCCAAGTCCTCTTTTCCCTACCAGAGCAGCTTTGAGAGGCTTTCATGGCACTTGAGACAGGCTCTCTCACTACGTGCCCTTCTGAAAAAGGACTCAAATTCCTAATTTGAGTGTAATCTCATCCCTTTGGTGCTGAGCAGAAAGCCATTAAGTATGTCAGAGATATATTTCAGCTGTAGGAAGTCCTTAGCACAAGATCTGAGACAGCTGGACTGCTTAAGCAATTCCTAAATGCCTCTGTATTTCTACTGTTATTGTCTCTTTCCCCAGTTGTTTTCACAGAAGATTTTTTAGGAGGAAATTGGCAATTAATTACAATGATGATGATTATTAGCTGTAATAAGAATAGTGGTGGAACAGAGCTTACCATCCACATAAAACGCCACCAAACCTAGATGAATGAAATCACTACAGGAAATATACCAGCATTAAATTAATAAAGTAATTTCCTTCAGTGTTGTTATCACATCTTCTAGTGTAATCCAAGAAAATAGATGTTCACGTGGCAGCTATAAATATTCATCTGTGCCAGGAGATTTCAGTCCCTCATCTCCTGCTATTGGTTTTTCCCCTGCCAGGAATTTTGTTGTGTTGTTCCCCTCAAAGCCGAGCGTGAGAAGGCATCAGGTGCTCAATAGCAAAGTTAGAGATAGCTCTGGCTGAAATTAAATTCACTCCCCTTGAATCCTGATGAACATTTCTTATCACCGAGCCTCTCCTGCGGAGAAATGGTTTTATAATCTATTTGGCCATTATGAGGAATAAAAAGGGCTCGTGGGCCTGTTTCATCCTGGAGTGAAGGACGTGGACGTGTGCAGTGCCCTGCACGAGGTGCCCCAGATCCTGCTGACTGGCTCCGAGCTCCTGAGTTAATGCAAACAATATTATGTTCCCTAAAGGAGTTTTGTAGTTAGAAAGAGTTATATGGTAATAAGAGTTATATAGATGCAATACACCTGGGGTGTATAAAAATGCTCAAATTGCAACCCTTTCAAAGGAGTTATCATCCTTGGAAGTGGCTATAAACATGTGTGAGCAGGAACTGAGGGCTGAAAGGGGGGAAAAAACAGTCAGCTGAAGTTTTCTATTCCCACTTCCCCTGCCCCTTCCTGTGAAATTCAAAGTTATATCAAAGCCTATTGAAATAATTCAGAGCCCTGTATGATGGAGCAGTACCATCTTATGGGGAACCATAATCCTGGTAAGAAGCAATAACCATACAAATAACCCTCCTCTCTCTCAAAATAAATGACCATAACAAAAAAAAAAAAAAAAAAAANNCCCCCACCCCCAAAAAAAAAAAAAAAAAAAAAAAAAAAAAAAAAAAAAAAAAAAAAAAAAGAAAAGGAAAAAAAAAAGAAAAATCTATAAATGCAGCTCTACACACAACAATATTTCATTTTTCTTTTAAAGAAATGTGTCAGGAACCCTACTGATGTTGCTTTAATTCATTTTATTATACAGCTATTTATTTTCTAACCCTCTGAGGAAAAGAAAAGAACATGTGCCTGTACTTTTACGTTAAAAAAGTTGGTTTCCATTCCACTTCTGCTTTCACTCTGCAATCTGTTCTTTGAAAGGCAAAGTAGATTCAAATATTTGCTTTATTTGAAATTTTCCTGCTGAAAAAGGATTTAAAGGTGACTGCCAAAAGAGATTTTGTTGTAGAATGTAAATTCCTTTTGACAAAAACCTGTTTTCCAGCAGAAACAAACTGATGCATAATCCGGTCACCCTCACCTCACATAGCAGTGGTGCCGTGTAATCTTTCATATAAAGTTAATTTCAGAGAGAAGTTTTCTCAGCCATTCTGGAAGAATCGACATGGCAAGGCCTTCACAAAAACCCAAAACTAGATTTTAATGGAAACCATCAGCTGAGCATAAACCCACTCCTCTTTTAACATCCAGGTGCATGCAGATCTCACTGATCTGCACAAGCAAGCTGGAAAATCTCCCTTCCAAAGGGCACAGCGATGGTAGTTGAGAAAAGACAGATTTTGTTTTTCTCCCTGTGTAACTCAAATGAGTAATTTCAAATTACAAGGTTTGAGGGAAAAAAAAAAAGTTAAAACAAATTATCATCATGATCTCCCTTTGAGGTGGGTTTATATCATACTTACACCACATTCATGGCACGTGATGTTGATGAGCTCGTGGTGTCTGACTTCCTGCTTTTCCTCATGTTTCTTAACCCACTGACACATATGATAGATAGTTTACAAATACACAGGGACCTGTGGGAGGAACTTTTACCAAGGACCAAGAGGCAAGGCAGCAGTAAGTATAAAGTGCTTGCAAAACTGGTTGTGTGTGTATTAACAGTAATTATTATGAATGACTTGTATGAATGGTAATAAAAAGTTAAAAAATGAAGTGAGTGCTGCTTTTTTGAGAAGCAAGTCAGTTCCACTTCCTTCATGAAGTTAAAGATGTCGGCCAAGCTGACAGCTTTGAAACACATGGAATCGTTTCAGGGGAGCTGTGCTTGCACAACAACAAAATAAGCAAAATTCCAGCTACCTGCTTGTATTGCTCAAATCAAAGTCTCTTTGAACACACGCAGAAGCCTGGCAGGCTGGATGGAAGATGAATGACAGCCATGGGGAAACAGCTCCAGAGGGTTGTTCTTAACAACCCTTTTACCTCTAAACCAGGTAGAGCAATATCCATGAATTAACCACTCTTGCTGGGACTTGGCAGTAAATTCAGGCTCCCACATTCCACTGATTTAGCATAACTACAGTCACATTTACGGCACAAAAACTCTGAGTTACAATGTAATTTTTAACCTTGCTTGCTGATTTCTAACTACGTCAAGTTGAAAGTGGTTGTCTTGTGAACAAACCAAGAATTGTAGATGTCAAATAGTCTCTGTGATAAAAACTTATTCCCAGCTTAACCAATGAATACATCTCAAGGCTTTTTACCCTATTGCCTCATCAAGAGGAGCCCAAATAACATTTGTTGAAGGTAAGTCATTTGTACATCTCTATCCATACTGATCACCCAAGCTTGCTCCTCATATAACTGCTGATAAAATTCCTCAGAGGAAAGCCCTTCCAGGCAGGAAACACACCAAACTTTAGATGTATTTTAACACATCAGTGCTGAAATTTATCCATCTGCTTTGGCTTGTGGAAGAAGATGGAGGGCACAGGGCAGGAGAAATGTGTGTGTAATCCTCTGACTCTGGCGGGAGCAGTCCTGGTGCTGCAGGACCACTGACAGCAGTGTGGGGCTGTGAAATGCTGCTCAAATTGTTCAGCTCTCAGCACGCCAGTGTGAGTGCTTCAGTGGGATTTATCTGGGCCAAAACAAGTTGGATGTCTGTAAGATCAAGGTAGGATTATCCCAAAATGGTTCTTGGTGTTCCCAAGATTTACCCAACTCTGCCTTTGCTTTCTGAGCCTAAGAGCTTTCACCTGAACTTCACAGGGCTCTTGGTGGGAGACTGAGGGGGGATGATTTTTTGTGGTCTTGGGGAGCAGGCCCTTGCTCTCTCTTTGCTGCTTGAAGCCAGCCCATTTTCATTCTCAGAAGCAGCAGTAGTGATGGCTCTGGGGTGGCAGTGTCACTTGTTACAGTGGACATTTTGGGTTTTAGTTTTGTAGCCTGGTGCCTCCCTCTCTGGTCACTGAGTGCTTTGTGCATTAGTCAGGAGCACTGTCTCAGATCTGTCCAGAACACAAATAAAGCTGCCTGGGTAGGGGCGAGGGAAACTGCTTTTCCTTGCAGTTATGTGTCTTTCTATCTCAGGAAATCAAACTGGTGTGCAGAAGTGTCTTTCAGCACTTTGTAAAAATCCATCCTGCTGGCTCTTACAGCCAGAGAGGGTTACTGAGCTGGTGTTGAGTGGGGCTGGAAGGTATAAAGTGATGGCAAGGTGTCCTTGCAGTGGCCGAGGCTCAGACGCCCAGTGCTGGTGCTGGCCCTGCTCCAAAGTTCTGTGACACAACGGCATGGCCCAATGGGACAGGAAACCGCAGATTTGCTCCTGGTCATGCTCCTCCCTGTCTCAGCAGACTGGGAGCTGGAACCTTCCTGGCTGGAATGTCATCTGTGCCATGCGCCTTCTAGGCTCAGCTGCAGGGCCAGCCTTGGGCCTCTCCTCCCTTCTGCATCTGCTGCCAGGGCTTCCCAGCAATGTCCCTGAAGCTCCATTCCAGTTTCAGCAGCTCCATCCAAGAGGCAGGAAGGAGGTACCTGGGAAGAAGGAGGACACACCTCTGGATAGGGAAAGCTTCCAAGGGTTGAACTTCTTTCCCCCTCTCCTCTGCTCATGGAGCTGATTGAGCCGTGAGGAGGACCCACCTTTCAATAAAGTCAACGTGGCAAAGAGGCAAAAGGTCCCAGCCTCCAGTCTCTCCAATGCAGGACAAACATTAAAAAAGATGGGCAGGGAGATGAGAAGAGAAAATTCCTGGTTTATGTTTGCTTGTATGCAAGTTTCTTTTTCTTCTTCTAAACTGCACCTGATATATTTTTATTGGACCAAGATGTAGAACCTGAATTCGATTGCAGTCATGATTTCTGACCCACTAAGTGTTACTGAAAATTATCTCTTGAGGCAGAGTAACTGTTTAATACTGCACATCCCTTGTGTTCAGTCATGAAAGCTGCCTACAGGGTCTAACATTTCTAAATTGAGTGATTATCTATTGGTAATTGCACTCTCTAGACAGACCTGGGGAACAGACATATGGTTAGAAGAATGGCTCCATTTTTTTCTCCTTCCTTTTCTTTGGCTGCTTACTGCTAACAACAGCACTTCAGCTGTTTCCAGGCTCTGAAAAATGTTGTAAAATCTGAAGGGGTCGGGGAAAAAAAAGACTTCACAAACAGCAGCTTCCCTTGGCAGAAATGTTGTTACCTCATCACTTCAAGGTGCTTTTATGCCACAGAGTCAAGCTGAATAGAGGAGAAGTCCTCACACTGAGGTCTAAAATCAAACTCATTTTTTTCTCTTCACTGGCTCTGCTAGACTGGTGCTCTGTTATCTGGACATGCCTCATTTCCAGTATAAATGGATACAGGAAGAAATGTGTGTGACTTGACCTTTGCACCTTAACCCTTTTTGCTGAGTCTTGCCTGTTCATCTTGCCAATGGGAATTAGAAACGGAGTTTACAGCCTGAGAAGTCCCATGGTGTTTATAATAACCCCGATTTCAGGAGGAGAGAAAGATGGATCACAATGTGAACCAGGGCAGCGTGGCTCCTGTAGCTGCTGACCACAGTGAAGAGTGCTGGCAAAAGCTGTTGTATGAAAGGGTAAAGCTTCGAGTCTGTGGCCCTCACATGTGGAAAATTCCAGACAGCTGCTGTAGATTTGCCCAAGACTCCAGCTACAAGAGAATTTGCAAATTCCCTGCTAATTATCAATGCTCAAGTACTTTTCAATGGCTGTGGTGATTCTACTTGGAGATCTAAATACTTTCATGGCCTAACTTAATGCATAGAAAATCAGGAACTAATATGCATCTGAGTCTATGAAGTCAGTGTCTAAAGCTTTGTACCCACTGAAGCTCTGATAACCTCACAGCTTCTGCTCGAACAAATATTTTGAGGCATCACCAGCCCTGTTCCCTGTGGGCAAGATTATGGCAAGTCCCTTGAAGTTTAAGTCACCTTCTGAAGTTGTCACTGGAGTGATGCAGTGAGGGATGAAGGCACACTCGGAGGTAAATCGGTGTGGATAAGGATGTTGCAGTCAGCGCTGCAGCAGGGGAAGGTTTTTCTCCCAAATGCAGTTTGGCTGGAGATGTACAAAGCACCAGAACCTGAATCAAGATCTGTGAGCTGCTGGCTGTGCTTGGAATCTTGGAAAGCTGCGTGCTGCTCTCAGTGGCGTGCACGTGGCTTCGTGCTCTAAAGGCATCTTAACAGAGTGTGAAAATCCACTCTGTGGAACCTCTTAAACTCTCACTGCAGTGGCCTTTCCCTGCCATCACATCTTGCAGATCACCTGATTCTCCCTCCACGACACATGACCTTCCTTTATTTTTCCAAGGTGACCTTTGAGACAGAGAGCTGCTTCCACAGGACCAGTGAATAGGTGGTTGTTTAGTGCTGTACTTCTGAATTTCAGCATGACAGTGTTTGGCATGAAGGTACAAATTAAAGAATGAGAAACAGGTGTTTGGATGGGGAAAAGGCTTTCAATTATGAGGAACTTTCTTGCCGACTGATGGTTCTGCAGTAAAATGGGTCTGTCATCATGCTCCTGAGCTCTGTAAACAAACAACACCCAAACATTTAATATTAATTAGAAACTTCACAGAGGCATATGCTAATATTGAGGTACCATGACATGTTCACAGATTGCACAGCTGGAAATAATTGTGAATTTTTAAGAAATACCATCCCAGCTAGAATTACTTCTCTGGGGGGAAAAAGAACCCCAACAAAATATCATCACCACCAAAAAAAAACCAAACAAAAACCCCAAGTTGGCAAATTTCCATGGATGGCAACTGATCAGTAGAAGTTGGTCAGATTTTCAAACAGTTTCTTGGCCTGATGACAGAGTGTGTGTGCCCAACAAGTGAGCTCTGTGTCCTAAAGCAGATGTCCCAAAAAGCCGCTGCTTCTGTCTGTGCACCCCATCCCTTTGGCAGGGGAACAGAGAGCTGTGGAGTGACACCTTCTGAAACCACCACAGGTGGCTGTGACCTGGTGCACCTGAGCCCTTTGTTCACAGCCATCCCTGGCACTGGAGTCGCACCCTGAGCCTGATAGCATTGCCCAAACACTCCTTGAGCTCTGTCAGGCTGGTGCTCTGACCACTGCCCTGGGAGCCTGTTCAGTGCCCAACCTCCCCCTGGGGGAAGAACCTTTTCCTGATATCCAACCCAAACCTCCCCTGACACAACTTCAGGCCATTCCGTCAATTCCTGCCACCACAGAGCAGAGAGCAGTGTCCTCACCCTCTGTGCAGAGACTTGGTGGCCTTGAAATGCCTGGGTGCCAATCTTGTTCCTTCTAGCTTTTTGGATAGCTCTCATATCTTAGTCCTGAGCCATGCTCTACTCGGATGGGAGGGAAATCATCATCTAGGTCTTGAGATCGAGGAGGATTCAAAAACTCTGGTGGAAGGAAGGGGGAAATGCATGGACATATGTCTCTAGAATTAATCCTCCAACTGAAATTCTGTCATTAGTCAAAAACTCAAAAATATTCTGGGAGCTGACGTTAGAATCATTACTAAATGCCTAATGGTTTACCTTTTAATCACTCTAAGGGTGTACTTTGTTCCAAAGAGCTTTGCTGAAGTGGCTGAAGCCTGCACAGATGGATGAGTAGCAGAATCAGTCAGCAGTGGGTCACAGCCCACCTGTGAGGAGAAGCAGCAGCCCCTGAATTATAGGGACTTACAGGACCTAAATAATCACACTCTGGGACTGAGCTCAAGGGTTTCACAGGGAGAGGGAAGTGTTGCCAACCTTCCAGGACTCTCACCAGGGTAAATGGCTGCAATAGTCTGAGCTTTTCCTTAAACAAGAGGTTATTAGAAGGGCAATCATTGCTATGGCAGGCTGATTCCTTGGCCCTTTGCAGGGTGGTCTGCTGAGAGCTGGCATCTTGTTTTTCCCTTCAGGAGCGGATTTTCAAGCGCGTGAACCTGCGGCTCAGATGGCCGAGGGTGGCAGAGCTGGCACAGTAAAATCTGAAATTCCTCTCAGGCAGTGCAACCACAAGGCACAATCAATACAGCATTGACAGTGAGCCTGAGCAGCCTGGTTTATGCTGGGGCTTGTCCTGGGATTAGGTGGGCTGATGACTTTCTTTATAGTGTCATCTTAGTGTGTGTTTGACTCTTGTGATCTGGCAGCGTGGACCTGATTCAGCCTCTCTGTCTCTGCCTCTAAAACAAGCACTTTTATGCTGTCTGAGACTCCTTCCAATTCCTCCCCACACCACATCATTCTCCTCCTTGGCAGCCTTGTACGAGCTAAGGACTGAGAGGAAGCAAAAACCTATCTAGCAAAGACAAATAAATGAACAACACACACGAGAGCAGCTTGTCTTGAAACTTAAATTGGTTGCTAACTTTCTTCTGGTTTTGGCAGGGAAACAGATTATTTCCAGTGCCCCAGCCTCAGGAGCTTGGCTGCTTCTCAGTGTCTGACTAGGGCTTCAGTGTTGGGAATTTTATTGTCTTCAGCACCTGCAAAGGCAAAACTGATAAGTTACTGAAGTTTCAAGGTAGAGTTTGACGCTCTTTGGTTTGTTAATTGAATATTTAGCCTGACTTCCTAAGGAGGCAAAGCTTTCTGGCTCTTTGCATATGTCTTGCCATTAACTTTTAAACCAAAAATTGAGTAGGAATGATACCCAAAAGGCATAAGAAGTGTCCAGGTAGAGATGAGGACTCATTCCTAGTCTCCAGAATGGAAGAAAAAAGGCAGTGTGAGGACTTTCAATATTCCTGGGCAAATCCACATAGAATTACGCTGCCCAAGGGTCCAATCCAGAAGAGAGCCTGAGCTTGCACCATGTCCTGCTGCATTTTAAGACTTTTCATGAGCCATTTCAGTTGTGGGCTGAATGGTTTTGATCCTTGTCATGGCAAATACCTCATGCCTCCCATATGAGGGCTGAGGGGTGAGATGATCTTCTTCCTGTTCACTCAATTAAAAGAAATATTTTTGCCTGCTTTTTTTGCATGCATTAGGCAATGGTATCTTGTGAGACAAAGACATAGTTGTGTAAAAGAATTGCACTCGAACAAAAGAGACACCAACCTGCAATTTTTCCTACCTCTTGCAACAGAAGGAATCCTCCTAAAATGGTCAATATTGCACTAAGAAGAAATCAATTCCCACAAGTAATAAATATCAGACAGCTGACAAGGGCCTTTACAGTTTGTTTCTATTCACATTGTTATTTGAAAGATGTTGGGCTGCTGTGCAGAAATCAGGACGAAGGAGTCAGAAGGAATGAAAGTTGATTACAGCCCAATTCAAGACATTTAGAAGAAAAATCCTCACAAGTTCTTCTGAGCAGGGTCACACGAAGTGTCGTGGGTTCAGTTGCTTTTATTCTTGTGAACACAGTCCTGATTTAACAAAGACTTATGCAGGCACCTGTCTTTGCAAGCAGAATAAATTTCCACTGCCTGTGCATTTAAAGCTCATTAGCCTTCAAGGGGACTCAGCCCAGAGCATTGAGTTAATCACATCTCACTGAAGATTTTCAGAGATTGGTCTAACTAAGGGTGGCTGCAATAATGAGTTGAGCTGAAAATCCCCCTCCTTCAACTCCTTCTTCTCCAGAATCTGTGTTTCTAGGGAAACTTCCGAGGATCATTAGAGGAGAGGTGTAAGTATATCTCACCTCCTGGCACGGCTGTTTAGTCCAGCAAGAGTTATCTTTCTCCTTCCAGTAAGGAGATGCCAGTAAAACGCTGCATTAGGAATAGATTCTGGGCCTGTAGCAGGAGTTAAAGCAATTAGAAACAGTCATTGAGGTTGTATGGGTCTGAAAACCAGACACATCTTCTAAAGAATTCCTCAGTGTACTGAACCAAGCAGGTTGCCTGGTCTCTCTGTGTGATCCATCCCAGAGGAGTTGGGAGCAATGACTGCAGAGGCACTGAGCAGTCAAAAGATCTTGGTTCATTGATTTCATACCCTGTGTTGTCAGCCCAAGCCTTGCAGGTAGATTAGGCTCAGCTGTGGGGTTTATTTTTACCCCTCCCATCCCTTCAAAAGCCTTTGGGCTGCTCTTGAGAGGTAGGAGAGTTTGGTGCTGTTTGGTTCAGGCAGCAAAAATGGAGAAGCAATTCCAGCAATTAACTTCCACAGAAATATCCATTTGCATGCAGCTGCTCTGACTGGGACATTGTTAGGTGAGAGGAGGCTGATGTGGAATGCTCTGCAGGTCCTAACACAGAGGAGATGTGCGTGGGTGCTCTCCTTCCTCCCTGAGAAGGAGCAGTGATCTGATATTTGTCTTTTCTTTGCCCTCACCCTCATGTGAGGGTGCAGGCAGCAGAGCTTCCAGCCTGCCCAAACTGCAAGGCACTGAGAGGGAGCAGGAGGGGATGGGATAAATGACCCTGTGTGCCTCTCCGTGGACAAATTAAATCAAGTACCTATATGAGGGTGTGATCCAGAACTGCCAATTGTCAGCGGTCCTTAAACTATCATCACTTTACTATTTGCTGGAATAAAGCTGGTTTTTAGGTAGTTGATATGATGAGCTTCATGTCCTGTTCTGAGTCAGAAGGGGTGGACTGACAGAACATCCACTCTGGAAACACATTTTGCAGGTATTGATGTTTGTGGCTCCACGAACCTCACAGTAAATTCTGCTGCAGAAAGTCTTTGGCCTTAATTTCTGCACAGAACAAATTCTGGTTCAGTGTAGATGTAAGGAAAAAATCTCCAAGTTCAGATAAAATCCAGATATGCTTTCTAAATAAATCCACTTATCACGAGCAGACAAGCCACCACTTCCTTGTGATAGCAGCAATTAATAAGTCACACCCTTTGTGAATTTAGGATTAATGTCAGGATTAACACCAAACACCAGGTCTCCCCTACAGAGCTCAGCAGCACAGTAATCTCAAGACTGCATTGTAATTAGCCCGTGTGAGCAGCAGAGGGTAGTGTACTACACAGAAAAACTTCAATCTGGGTACCAGAAGCTGCTTCCGAGTGTTTTCCAGAAAAGCAGATCGAGAGGAAGCATTTAAAGTGAGGGCAGGACGGCCCCTCTCTGCTGCAGTCCCGCGTGGAATGGTCGCCGTGAGAGAGCCTTGGCTGCTGCATTGTTTGAAGATGATTTAAAAGTGATACTTATTTGGGTGCAGAAGGTTTGTCTGTGGTTAAATGCTTCAAACTTCTGCGCTGCACCAAGGTCTGACGCTGGATTTGAAGTTTGGTTTCCAGGTGTCCAGGCAAAGGTTTCCCAGGGTCCTGCCCCTCGTGCATCTCAGCTGTGTCCCCTTCATGCTGGGGACGGGCTTGAATGTGCCCTGTGCTCCTCTCACAGAATTCACCTCGGACGGGTGTAGGAATGGGGTTGGATGGTCGGGAGGGTGGTGAGACGGACGGAGACGAGAGATCTCTGCAGTCAAAGCTGGTCTTGGAGCATGCGGTTTATTGCTTAGGGCGTGGGTATGGGGGCTCTGCTAAGAGCTGCCAGCTGCAGCTCTGGGCAGCCCTGAGAGAGAGGGAGAGAGAGGGAGAANCTTGGCATTTTAGGCATCGAACCTTGCTCTTAATTCTATTTCACTTATGGGTTTCATATTCTCAAAATCTAAGCAGTTATATTTAGAAGGCTTTCCTGTTTCATCTTCCCCAACAGACGGGTGTCCCAGCCCACTCGGAGGTCACCAGGGTCACCCAGCCTGGGTCGTCAGGGCTGTAGGGCTCACACAAAATCACAGAGTCATTAAAGTTGGAACAGACCCCCAAGATATCATTGAGTCCAACCATTAACCCAGCACCTGCATGTTCACCACTAAGCCGTGACCCCCAGTGCCACAGATAAACATCTTTTGAACACTTCTAGGGATGGTGATTCCAACCACTGCCCTGGCCAGCCTGTTGCAGTGCCTGACAGCCCTTTCAGTGAAGAGGTTTTTCCTAACACCCAATCTAAACCTTCTCTGGAGCAACTTGGAGCCATTTCCTCTCATCCTGTCATGTGTTAGCTGGGAAAACAGACTGACCCTCACCTGGCCGCAGCCTCCTGTCAGGGACCTGTGGAGAGCAATATGGTTCCCCTTAAGTCTTTTTTCCTCCAGGTTAAACGCCCCCAGTTTCTTCACCTTCTTTTCATCACACTTGTGCTCCAGACCCATCACAAGCTCTGTTCCCTTCTCTGGACATGAGAAAATCCAGCAGCTGCTCAGTGTAAAAGCAGATTTAAAGAGTTCAGTCCCATGGGGGTTCAGAGAACACCTGCCTGGATGTAGTCTGGGTTAAACACTGTGAGGACTGTCAATGTACCATCCTCCTCCCTCCTTCCATCTGCACTGAGATGACTTACTCTGGCTCTGAAGAGCAAATCTGTGCCTTCCCAAGCTGCTGCTGCTGCTTTTCCAAGAACATTTGAAGAACTGAAGTGGTGTACAAGCCTCGTTTGTGCTGCTATTTCACCTCTACAGCTTTCACGGCTCAGGATAAAGCGTAGCAGTCCCAGTGAAGAGAGTCTCACGTTGTCATCTCAGTGCCTCTGGAAAGGGGAGCTCCAAACAGGTCGTCAGGGATTGTAAAATTTCTCTGCCTTTCTTGTAACTTAAGAGAAGGAAATTTGGTAACTGGTGCTGAGGGAAGCTGCTGGAGAACAGCTGTGCTCTTTGAGATAATACACATATATTTGCACATTCATATTTACAGATATATGTGAGGGGTTTACTTTTGCTTTTTTTTTTTTGCAAGGAAGTCCTCGTATAACAAACACTAAATGGAGTGTAGGCAAGGGCACAGAGGATTTCCTAGGGATGCAGGGAAGACCCATCATCACCTGCTTTCTCTCTCTGATTGATGCATCATGGTAAATGCCTCACTGGGAGACATCCATAGGCAGGATTGTCTCTCTTGCATCTCCTTTTGGATGAACAAGGTCAATGAACAGGCTGTTCCTGACCTTTCTGGTTTCCTCCAGAAATCTGAATGCTAATTTTAAAATTTCAGGAAAAAAAGATCATCTTGGGAATTACCTCTATCCCCCTTACACAGAGACAGCTTGAATATGGACAAGCTGGCCTTGAGCAACACTGTTTAATTAGAAAACCCTTGCCAGTTTCTGCTAGCAGCGATGATGGAAAGGAAGACAAAAGGAAAAGGAAGTAAAAAATGTTAAGTGATGTTAAGGTGGACAAGGAGAATGGGATGTACAAGCACTGGAGCCCTTTGTGGGCAACCAGCTGTGCATGGACAGGTTGTGCTCAGTTGGAACCATGGTTCTCCCTGCTGCTGACTTTCCCTCTGACACAGAAATGCAAAATAACCTGATCTTTTTGTCTTAATAAAGTGGGTTTGTCTCTCCCATTTCCTAATGAGGTTCCTGAACACCCGCCAAGATGTTCATAACAAGAAATGTTGTGAAGCCCATTTCCTAAATGGTTTGGGGTTTAATTTGGTCCTTATGGGCCTGGATAATTTAAAGAGTTTTGATCTGCTTAATCACAGTTATTTGTTTTATGGTCTGAGGCCTTTGGGTCTTGCGCCAGTCATTCATCCATTTCTCGTGCTAAAACACTACTTCCTGTCCCTAATCATCATCTTGCTGATAAAGGTGATTTATAACTTTGCTTTTCCCTGCTCAGAGGGGGATATGACAGCTACAATCCCTCAGGTGTACTGCACCCTCCATCAAGCAAACCATTAATTCTAGCACAGCAAAGGTGTCAACCTGGCTGGTTTGGAGGCCGTGAAACACGTGTAGCTCCCCTTAGATAAATGAAGTCAATTAAATCTCCCATTAAGATCTCCTACTTCCACAGATGGTCTTTCTTTTTCTCGTATGATAATCATATTAAAATTGCATGCAGAGCCATTTGTACATTTTAACATTAACGTTTGCTGCTCCAAATCAGCTGGGGGAAGAGGGAATTGTCACAGTTTTCATCAGCCTCTTCTGCTGTCATTGTAATCCTTCCAAAGGGAGCCACTGCAGCCCGAGTAATCAGCAGCTAAAATGTGTTTGCACGGGCAGGTGAAAAAAGTAAAACAGCAGAT
This sequence comes from Machaerirhynchus nigripectus, assembly GCA_013397975.1. Taxonomy (NCBI): domain Eukaryota; kingdom Metazoa; phylum Chordata; class Aves; order Passeriformes; family Dicruridae; genus Machaerirhynchus; species Machaerirhynchus nigripectus. The sequence continues at coordinate 173,344 of VZRQ01007127.1, forward strand.
CCAGGACTTTCCTGGGACTGCACTGTAAAATGGAAACATGTTTTCTGAGAAATTATTTCTGAAGGAAATGAACAGGGCCAGGGGATGCCGTGCCCAGCTGGCTCTCATCTGGTTCTGTTGAGCCAATACCTTCAGCAATTGAGAAAAGCAAAATTGAGCCTTAGAGTTCTCTGCCGCCCTCGAATCTGGGACTGGCTGGTGCTGAGTGCCCTCAATTTTCACTTGCTATGATGGCAGCAACGACAGTGTTGGAAAACACAGCAGAATGAGGTTGGAATTGGTCTCGTGTGTCAAGTTGTCTGTAATAAAAATCAGCACCTCATACCTTCCTCTCAGACAGCGTGAAGCTCTGTCTTTAAGAGAGTTTCTCTTTTTTTCTCTCTTCTTTAACCTCCAGCTGGGACTTGACTTAATGGAAGTTTTTTCTAATTACCAGTTTAAATATATTAATGGCCAATTTTCCAGCAATTTTCTCTTGGTCAGTGTTTTCCTTCAGCTTCAGGATATTTTTCTCTGTCTCTTGTTACAAACCAAGAAGAAACAGGTCCCCTCAGCTCTCTTTGCCAGGCAGGGGAAGCCTTATTTTAGAAGAATCATTTTTCATCCACATTTCATCCTCTCACGGGTTTTCAACCACATTTCCCATTTCAGCCTCACCCTCTTCTAGGTTATAAAATAATTGAATTCCTTTGTAAAATGGCTTTACTCTATCTTTACCTGTGTCTGGAAATACATAGGTGCCTACCTTGAGTTAAAAGAGGTCTTACCAGAGGGCTGACAGGTGGATTTTGGGGTACGGTACAGCTCATCCATCCTAGCTGTGCCTCCATCTCAGGTTTCCTGAACAAATGAAGTTCATTCTGGAAGCACCTGTCTATTTTACTGGCCATGAGCAACTTGGACTTCATCCTTGCACATGCAAGGCCACCCATGGTCTCCTAACTTGGAGTCTGGGAAGAGGTAGAACAAGTTCAGCTCTAACTCGCACTCAGAGTTGTCAGTGATTTCATTATCTAAGAAAATATTCCATCTGTGGTACACCATATACATCATTCCTAGTGATTTCTAGGAGAGGAGTGCCCTGGATTTACAGCTCAAAGACAGAATCTTCATCAAAACTTAATAAAGATTTAGTTTTAAATCTCATTTATTTTACTTTACACCATTTGCAGACAAAGAGCTTTACTGCTTTAATGAAATCTTTCTTATTATAAACCTGTCAAGTCTGCTACAAAAAGAACACTGATTATTTTTTCAGTGCGTGACAAGGGGATTTAATTAATTTTTTGTGATCACCTACTTATAGTTTATGTCACAGCTTTCAAAGGAACCAGACCAGAGGGCATCCCTTTTGCACTGGCCCACTTGCAGCAAAAAGGGCCACACAGTAAGAATACCCTGGTGTCAACCTCAACAACTTTTTGGTGCTGGGGAGAGAGGTGCTGGGTGCTCAATAACCTTTGTTTGTGAACTCTCAGTTTAAGTATGGGGCTAGAAACAAAGAAACTCAGATCTGGTAGCTCTCCATTATAGCCTTGGGCAGTTCCACAGCTCTGAGTCCCCTTCCTCATTTGTGAAAGGAAAACATAATGGAAATTCAGTGATGTGCAAGCGTTTGGCGTTAAAATTGATATGTATAGACCCGAGCAATATGGAGACAACACTTCAGCCTCTTCTCAAGCAGCTCCCACCAAATCCTGTGCAACAGAAGTGTGGTGAAATCTAATACAAAACAAGAAGACATGACTTCGTGCAGCAGTTTGGGACGGAGAAGGAAGGTGGGTTCAGAAGACTGAGAGTGGTACCTACTTTCTGTTTGCAGTGAACTGAGAAAATAAAGCAGTTGGAAATGGTGCCCATAAACACCTGCCAGGCTGACAAGTCATGGGAAATGTTCAAGACCTGTCTGAGCCCATGTAGATCTCCCTGATCTTGGTATCCACCTGCAGTTTCTTGTTGGATTTCTCTTTTTAGGGAGATTTTCTGGACAAAACCATACCACTCATATTTTAATTTTTTTTAAAGACATAGAAAACTGGCCATTTTTTTCCTTAAAAAAACCAGCAGGTATCAGTGATATCTATCTGTGCATGAGAGCCTAATAAGAGTTTTGGTGCAGAAATAGTCTATTGTTTTGTAGTTATTTTCTCTTAAGCCTCAGGGGCTGAAATTTGCATTTCTTTTGCTTCCAAGCCCCTGGCAGAGGGAGTTTAACCCACAGTTGTGGTGTGGCTGTGTCACCTGAGCCCTGGTGGGTGAGAGGAGATGGTTTTCTCAGATTCCACATCAACTGAATTTTTCCTCTTCTTCATATCATGGAGCCTGGATCTGGTGCATGGCTGATGTGCAGTGGGAGTCACTGTGAGCCCTTTTTTTGGCTTCAAGGGCTCTTCAGGTGGAATTTCTTAAGAGAAACGGAGTCTCTGACCTGACTGACAGCACAAGCTCTGGGAGATGTCTCAGTCCATGAACTGTAGGTTTAAAACTGCCCATCACAGCTTCCCTGCAGAGGGGTGACTCTAGTGCAGCCCACACCTCTTTGATCCACAAAAGCTACAAATCTAAAAATCTCAGAAATGGCTTTTGGTTTGAGAGCTGGATCAATACAAGTTAGGGCTAAACTTTGCAATACAATTGAGCCCCTGGCTGCTCACAAAGTGCTGCTGCTGTGATGAAAAATAGTAATAATAATGACAGCCATCATAATTTGTGCTTTTGGTGGAAAGATTTAATGGCGAGAGAGTTGAAGAACTTAAATGTCGATAAACTTACTGTGTTTTCATAAATGCTCAAGTTCTGCCTTCCAAAGGAAAAGTGGCCGGTGTTAATTTGGCTCTCAGCATTAGAATGAGCTTCTGAGGTGAGGACAGCCTTCCTCAGCTGTCAGAGTGGATCTCGTGTGGTTTGCATGCCCAGCCTCTCAGCTGCTGGCTTTTCAGGGAGCCTGCCTGGGCAGGGCTGTGTTTTCCTGATTTCCCTCTCTCCACGCTGTGCCTCTGCTGTGTGTGGCCTGCTACACGCGGCGGGTGCCAGGCTAATGCTGTAAATTACACCATTGTGTAATTGTTCATCAAAACCTCATCAAGCCGCACGTCCCTGCAAATGACACCAGAATGCCTGCTCAAGTGGCACATAAGTCAATGGTGACTGTCAGGTCCAAGCTGAAATCTCTCAGTGGATAAAAAGAATAATTATTGCTACTTACAGTCTTACCTCCCGACCTTATTGTTTCTGTGTCTTATTTTCAGAGGAAGGAGGGGACAATTACCAGCACTTTGATGGGGATATAAAGTGAGAGTTATTACCCACTGTTTAGTACTTGGTTATTCTTTTCCATTTGAAAATTAGAAAGAAAAATAACACGGAAAAATAAAACCACAAAAAGCCATGCACAGAAAAGAGAAACTTGAAAACGTGACCTGTTTGGGTAGGATGGGTTCTCTGCCCCATGCTGACATTTTTCCCTAGAAAAAGTAACCTCACAGAGTCAGGAGGCTTCTCAAAATGGCCATGGAGCTGCTCCTTTGTAAGGTAAATTATAGCTGGCAAAAAGCTCAAAGTGCTGCTGTTTTTGCTTCACTTGAGGTTGTGTTGGTCACTAGAAAGCAGGGAGTGTATCAGGGTCAAAAGAAGGGGGGAATATTGGAATATTACACCTGCAGTGAAGAAAATTTCACTCCAAGAAAGATGAACCAGAAGAACAGAAGTCTCTTACTGAAAATGATTTAGCAAGACTTAGAGTCTTGTTTTGGTGGGGAGTGAGAGTGTGTGCCTGGTGTACAGAGTGGGACATCCTGGTGATCTCCAAATTCACAGTTCCTGCCTTGACTTCATTCACAAGGTCTTCCTCTTGTGGCTACAACCACACAAACACCATCACCCCCACTCAAAAAAACCAGACTTCCACTGGGTTCTGGCAGTAGATTTCAAATATATCCTTTTGGGAAGAGGAGAGTGGATAGTCTGAGCATGGGTAGACAGGTGGAAAAAATAAAAGTAGCCAGAATATTTCAATTTTGTAGAGATTTTCATCTGACGAAGATGTGCAAAGCAATCTTTGCTCCCCATTGCCCATTAAAGGGGCAGGAAGGGGTGTTGGTGTTAGGTGGGACCATCCCCATGTTTCTCCATCACTGTTCCCTCAGACACCCCAAGTCCCTCCTGGTTATGGAAGAAAGGTGTGGATACCATGGACCCCCCACTTTCCTCCTTTTCACCCTCACACCTTCCCAAGTAACCAACCCAAACCTGCTCACTTTTTTAATCCAGTGCTCACGATTTTGCTGTGTCCATCCCCAAACTTGCTGTTTCTGATACGGTTATTTGCTGCTTCTGGTATTTGCAATCTCATTTTTTGCAGCATGGCTGACTTTGCTCCCCAGGTGCTGCTGCTGGCCTCGCTACACTTGGATCCCCAAAATGTCCCTGGTGTTCCCATCTAGGTACCCACCCAATCTGGCCACTCCTCGCAGCACTATCTGTAGATCTATTGGTTTCTTACAGTGTTATTTAATACATTCTGGACTTCCTTGTGTCATACCTAGCAGTTTTCCACATCCATCCAGTTATCCAGACCTCAGCCAGAGCTTTGTCCTCCGCCTGCAGCCTCAGCACTCCCAGCAGGGACCCGCTGGGCAGAGCCATGGTGGGCATGGAGGAAGTATTGCATGGCTTCATTCATTTCAGTGCTGATTAATGCACCCTCTTTAGGATTTCTTTATTAGAAAAGTTAAGTCTTTTAGCTTATATTTTATTAAAACATAGCTTTTGGGAGCTGGAAAGCCTTTTCAGTCTCTCTAAGGAGAACATAAGCAGAAGGTACAGGCACATCCCCATTAGTCTTTGTCACAGACGTTGTTGTTTCACTGCTCAGGATCAAATTTCTGTAACAAGTCCTTTGCCTTGCTTCTGGAGAGTTTATGGCTTATGTCTCCTTATTCTCCCTGGGAATCATTTGTGACAGGAGCAGCTTAAATCCTTCTCAGAGAGGCTGTTCTTTCGGAAAGCATGTCTCATTCTGGAGCTGTGCCCCAGTGTTTGGTCAGATCCCTCGCCCCCCATTGCTGTCCAGGGTAGTGCTGTGCAGCTCAGCCTTATTAATTCTCAAATGAGACCGAGCAGTGCTGTAGAAGGATGCTCAGCTTGATCCACCAGTGCACATTTACTAGTTAAATGTGAATGAGAGGAGGAAGAGCATCCAGCAATTCTTCACTGACTGCTTACTTCAGCTGAAGCACCAATATGTAAAATTAAGAAATGTTGAGTCATTACTTGCATGTATTATTCAGTTCTTCTTCAGGGCTGATAATTTTTTTCTGGAGAGAGCAGTGAAGGAATATCTTGAAAAATTTCAATTATAATTCTTTTCCCCCATTACTTAGTACAAATGGCTCTGTGACTTTCCTGGGGGCTGCTTGCCTAAGTCAGGAACATCTGCATGTGGCAAATATTCAGGGATGAGGCTTTACAGCAAAAAAAAAAACCAAACAAAAAACA
>VZRQ01007127.1:178861-206724 GCA_013397975.1 Machaerirhynchus nigripectus
AACAAAAAACAAACAAAAAAAAAACCCAACCAAAAAAAAAAAAACAAAAAAAAACCAAAAAAACCACCAACAAACAAAAAAACCCCAAAATACCAAACCAAAGCAACCAAAAAGGAATTTTCCTAAGATCAGTGAGACCAGATCAGGAGGGAAAACTACAAGAATACAGTTCTTCCTCGGTCAAAAATAAATAAGGACAGGAAGGGGAATTCCCCAAACCATGGTGATTAGGCATTAATTCTGTGAACTGAGGTCACCCCATACATTGATGTCCAGTGGAAGGATAGCACAGTCTGGGATGGATATGTCCCAAATGGCAGGTCCATGTAGGTAGGAGCCATTTCAGGGAGCCTATGGACAGAAATAATGCTTGGCTCTCCATATGTGCACGTGGAAAGCATCCATCATCATTACTGATCTTGTGCAGGCTCATTAACATGCAGCTCACAGAAGCTAATGGCTAAAAAATCGATGTTGCTCGTTGAGAAGAATGGGAAAGAAAAAAATTTTCCCCCTTTCAAGCTGTTTGAAAGATAGCTGTTTCCACATTGAAACATTGTTCAGAGGGGTGAAAAAATAAATAGGGGGAGGGAAAATGCAAGAAAGGGAAAATAAGTAAATTCCTGTTGTGAGCAGCAGGCTCTGAAATGCTCTTCTGGTCTGTTTTAGCAGAGAGAAATGGCTCATAATGAAAAAGGGTGGAAGAAGCCTTCCTTAACTTTTCAGTGTTTGGCAAGAAATTACTATTGTGGAGTGGCTGGTCCAGTACAACTCACCTACAGCGTGTCTGAGGTGGTGGCAGAGCTTTGACAGTTTCAGCAAGGTGATGTGTTTTCTAGATAAACTGATGTTTTCATGTTTTCTTGTCCTTTTCCAAGCTACCTTGGCAGCTGCTGCCCAGCTCGTTTCACACATTCCTTGGAGCAGGTTAGCCCTGAAGACCCCCTCATGATTTAGGACCAACAGTTCCCAGAGCTGAAGAACACATACAACAGCAGGGAAAAAGTGGCCTCCAGTTCCCATCAGGCTTTAAATCCAACACCCAAAGAGATCCAGGATCTGTTTAAACTGGGATTTCTTGTGGGAAAGCAGAACCACTTCCTGGGGACTGACTTGTTTCAGACACAGATTGCAAGGATGCCACGAAGGCGTGAGGGAGCAAAGGGTTTGGGCAGTGCTGTGCAGCCCTGGTGAAGGGATGGTGCATTGGCTGCAATACAGTGCACTGACATTTAATTTAACTTCTTGGTGGAAACCTGTTGCTGACAGCAAGCTTCTTCCTTCTCAGTGATGGGGAGAGACCAGCACCTCTGTAGCAGCAGCTGCTGCATCCCTTGTTTTACAGGGTGGATCATCCTCTAGATTACATGCCTGGCTGGGCTCTCTGACTGTCAGCTGGTTAAGAGTTGGTGAAATTATGCTTTGCTTGTGTCATTTGCATCCCTTAGAAAAGCCTGAAAGAGACAAAAAAAGCAAGTTCTCTTTGTTTATTCAGGCTGTAAGGATTCTCATAGCTCATTAGCAGGACATAGGGTCTCAGAGAAGTAAGTTTTGTTATGGCTCACTTGGGGTCTTCCATCTCTGGTGTGACTTATTTTTTCAGTCTCAAACTTCTCCTAGACCAACTTCTCTGGCACACTTTACACGAAATAGAGCCAAGAAGGAGGAAATTATTTTGTAGCTATAATCATGAAGGTCAGGAAAAGGAACGAAAGCAGGATATGCAGGATTTATACTCACTCGTTCCTCTGAGTGTCTCCCAAGTAATCTGGGAGGAATTCTGTTTCAGGTATTATGAATGTGCTGTGATGAATAACGTTGCAATTTAAACATTATCAGTGCAAACTGGAGGTGGGTTCAGGGATCACACACAGGCTGCTGAATGGGAGAAAGGGATCTGCTTAAAATTCTGGTGTGTTTTCTGCATGAGTCAACGCAAGATTGAGACGGTAGGTGTTTGAATACCTGCACACCTTTTATTTTATAGATAATGTAATTATATTCTCACTTCAGCTCACCTATAAAAAGAACTCAAATTTGCAGTAAAAAGATCTTTACCCCTTTTCTGCTGATCGTTGCTTAGCAAAGTATTTCACACAAGAGGTTTGTTATCTTTAATAGCACTAAAATTACTTTAAGCAATTACCTGCATCATTTTAAACTCTACAGAGGTTATTAAAATATTCTCATGGCAACTATAAAGAAATATGAAAATAAGTAAAGACTAAATTGCACTTTGTCTCAAAAAGTCGTTTGCCTTAAAGCATGTTTGGTCTTTAATTTCTAAATAGGCATCTTTGTTTCCTAAACTGAATGCTCTCCTCTATGTTTGACCTTCCACATTCCAACTTTGAAGGCGGGTCTTTTCTTACAGCAACCATTTCAATTGCAGAACAAACAGAAAAAAACCAAACATATATTGCAAAATACCTGCATGGCCAACCTAATAATGACACCCCAGAAATGTACCTGAGCTTTGAAAATCTACTGTTAAATCTCATCTTATTTTGGTATGAGGAATCAGAAACTAACTGCTTAAGACTCAATGTCATATCTTACGTGTGGCTTTGATTACTTTTATTTCCCTTCAGGCAGAAATTTCTTGTAGCACCCAGTGGCACAGGCCAGCTGAGGAAGAACTTTCCACTGCTGAGGTTTGATAAGTGTTGGTCTGGACTCCAGCCAGGAAAGGGGGACTTGTACAGGAATTTGTGGAATTATCAGAAAAATCTTGTTTCTTAACATCCTAGGAAATGATTCAGAGTTGTAAGAGTCTCTTTGCTACGGGTGGTGCATCCTCTTTACTCTGGTGCTCTTTTGATTTCCATCTCCCACATCAACACAGTGGAGCAACGTGGAGCTGAAGGAGTGGCTTCTACAGAATAATGATGTTGAAGGAAATTAGCGTGGTTCTAATTAGGGGATGAAAGGAGCAATTAATTTAGAGAGTTTTGACTTCTGTGCCAGAGAGATCACCCCAGCAGACCTCCTGGAGCAGGGCAGGAGCGTTTCAAAGCTCGTTGCTACAGCATGGCAAAAGTGCCAGAGAACATGAAAGCAAAATTAATTGAGAGAATAGAAAATCTAGAGTGATTATATTACCGTTTCATTTATTTTTACATGTTCTGTTGAGATAGCAACTTTTAGTACCCACTGCAATTCAGAATCCCATTTTGCTGCACAGTTGTCATTAAACCAAGTGGTTCTTATGCTACTTTTTCCTCCATCAAAGAGCCCAGTCCCAGAAAACCTGGAGGCAACATTTCTCCCAAGTTCCTGCAGAGTCCAGGCTGAGGTGGCATCTTGGTCTGGATGTGGCGCTTTCCCTCTGTTAAGCTGTGACTTGAAATCAGTTACAATCACAGTGGAAGAGCTGAAAGCTGCTGACTCAAGCGGCCCTTTTCTGGCAGCTTTGCTCTTTAGTGCTTCCTTGTCTCCCACCTCCACAGATAAAAGCTGGAATCAGACATCAAAACTTCTTCAAGCTGTTAAGGTTCTGGCATCTGCAAAGCCAAGAGTTCAGGGACCATGTCAAAATCATTATCTGCAGCTGAACGAGACACGTTTCTTTTTGTTCGCGGTCACAAAGGCAAAGACTTTTTCTATTATTTTCATATGGTTTCATGGGGTTTGAGGCCAGAAGGGGTGATTAGATCACCTAATTTGTCTTGCTGGGAAATGCAAGCCACTGCATCCTTCTTAGATTCTCCCAGGTGACTTTGAACTCAAGCATTCATCTCCACAGGCAACCAAACCTTTGGGAAGTAGGAGAAATGGACATAAATGTAGTAACTGAGGCTCCTGCAATGGCAAGGAACTAACTCACAATGCTGCGTGTGACCAGAAAAGTGTCTAGTTCTTTGTCCCAGTGCTCCAGAGAAAGCCAAAATCTGAGTGAGCAGCTCTGAAAGCCCAGGATAGTACAGCTGAGGGGAGTTTTCCCTCAGGCATCCATCTGCTAAAGCTTTTGGGTGAGCTGTGATCCCTGAGCTCTGCTGATCATGTTGGTGGTTTGAGAATGCAAGGAAGCCTGAGTGTACTGGAATTTAGCATAGGTCAGTCTGGCCAGAGCTACTTTTGAAGGCTGCCATCTCCTAAGATCTCCTTCCTAAGCAAGGTGACGCTGCCTTGCCCTGTTAGTGTCTCTGCAAAGCAACAACTCTGTTTCCAAGCTAAATTAATCTAATGTAGTCTGTTTACCAGCTCCAATTTTCATTTCACCTCTCCAATCTAAAATCAATGGATTAAGGGCGAGTTTCAGCCATGTGCCCAACAATTAGGCAACTTTTAGGGTACCCCACATGCCCTGAAGCAACTGTTCCAGAAGAGCCAAGGTCTTCTGTAGGTCCTGTGTAGTATCTGCCATGTCTGAGCCCCATGAGATACCCCAAAGCATCTTGGATACCTGTTTTAGGCAACTAATTAGGCAACTGAAACCTGCTCTAAGCCTCATACTGTAAGACCCACATTACAGGTGTATCGTGTGTAAATGGTGGGAGATTTCCAGTTTTTATAACTAATTACAGCTAACACGCACTTAGTATTTGATATTCTTTTATATAGCACATAATTCAGAGATTTAAGTGCAGGCATAAAGGATTAAAAGAATTAAATTATGAGACTAATTATTCTCCATTCCAGAATTCAGACAAAACCCACACGTGGACTTGTGGGTCCAACGTAAGTCTAACAAAGGCGGTGTCATTCACTTGTCAAAGAACAAAATTCATATATTAAAAAGGAAAAAAATGGCATTGGGCACACACATATTTTCTGGTGTGGCTGTAATAGTGAGGGAGATTTCAATTTTTTCAGTGGAAAAAAATAATTCCTGCTGTAGGCTTGGAAATCATCAATAGAGAAGAAAGAAGTTGTGGCTGCATTTGTTGATCTTTGGATGGTTATGGGCCTTCAAGATAACAGTGAGAAGAGAAAACTGGGTGTGAGCATATCTCACAGAAGGAATTTCCAGCAGAAACAGGGAATTACGTGGTGCTATAAAATCTCATTTAGAATGATAACATACAGTCCTAGTCACACATATTCAAATAGGATTAACTAAAATTGAAATAGGTGATGGAGAACATACCTTAGTTAAAAAAAAGGTAATAGCTTTGCTTATTTAACCTAAAAAACTGCAATTTAAGGGGAATGAGAGTATATTGACATTATGATATGAAAGAGACTTTGCAACTACATCAGAAGCTTTGGCAGAAGAAGTCTAAAATACACACCTATTCTGACAGCAGTGCAAATAGCTCTAAAAGGATTGTGGCTACATTTCACCTGGACCTTTGAAGGAAGTTAAGCTGCAGAAGGTTGTAGTTCTGCAGTGACTTTTCAACACGGACAATAGAAGTAAAATTATAGTTTAAGAAAAAGCCTGAGGTTTTAGTTGTAGCATGCAGTTGTACAAAATGCAAGGAGAAGGGACAGGTTGAGTAAAGAAATTTCTGCTCTTCTTTCTATGTCCTACACTGAAAAGTTTAACTTTTTGTCCCTGATCAAACTAACCTGTGATTTGTTAGTTTGTTTGCCTTTTTTTTTTTTTTTTAATATATTTTTATTGCACAACACATTTAGGCCAGAACTGATTTGATCTATTCTATTTATATTCTTGTAGTTGATGACAATTGATGTTCCTTCACTTGGGTTTCAGAGGCATGAACCTCATGATCAATTTATGCCTTGCCACAATTCACCTCAGGATATGCTATGTACCTGGCACCAAGTTCCTGGGTAACAGATCTTTAGGACAGCTTAATGACTGATGCAGCTGTGCAAGTGGTGATGATGAAAAGAAAATCCATATTTCAGTTTTCCCTCAAAATAGGGGACATTCAATCAGTAATTCCAAGGGAGGACAAAGGCAGAGATGTGAAAGATTTTGGCCTCTGCTCATTTTTATAGCTGTCAATAGAAATAGTTTATGTGGGCTCCTGGATTTACTCAAAGACAGGGTGCAGATGGTCTATTTGTCATCAAAAGAGCATTTTAATGCTAGCTGGACCAGGTCTGAGATGTTATCATTTAGAAACACTGCGAAATGTCACTGACCTTTCTTCACAGAAGTTTGATGATCAGAGATAAACTGAAGATGAGAGTGGCAGTCATGTCAGATCTGTGGTAAGGGAAACTGGGAAAGTCAGAGAAAACACTTTGAGCCCAATGGCCCCAAATCACCAAATTTTATGCGCGTCTGACTTCAAGAACAGCAGTGAGACACATGGATGTACACAAAACGAATCACCTGCCTAAGATGGCCCTGTTTTTAATCTCAGTCTGGGATGAGACCCAAAAAGAATAAATACAGTAAATTGCCTAGAAAGAAAAGTAATATGTACAAAACTTGCTGTTATTTACTGGCATTAAGAAATGCCAGCAGAGAGTTCAGGGCTGGGCAGTGCTCAGATCACTGGCCCCTCTGAGTCACTCAGACTGTTCAGGAACCCGTGGTCCAGCTGAACCAAAAAAAGGCAGAGAAGTGGATTATTTTAATTATTGTTTGCAAACCCATAATTTATTACATTCTGGAGTATAAATCTTGCCAAGTTTGTAGGAAGGAGGACAGGGAATGACATTAGAAGTCCACGAGAAATGCAACTTGTCTCAGTATGCAAGTAGGGAACAGTAAATTCCCATTAGATGTGAATTTGCAGTTAAAGACTCAAATGAGGATTTGCTTTGGACTCATTCCACTCTGCTTTTCTGTCCATGCTTGGTTCCATGTGGCTGTGTGGATGAGAGTGGGGAGGTACAAGTGAGACAGGAGCCTGTCTGGAAGTGCTTTATCAGTGCAGTGTGAGGAGGGGATGTGAGAAGGGAGATACCCCAGGCAAACAGCACTGATTGACAACGGTGGTGGAAAACACTAACCCATCACTTGGTTTGAAGTGGGGAGATGTCTCCTCTGTCTTTGAGGCAACGAAATTCAGGGCAGGAGTGTTCTGGTGCAGATCAGAAACAAAATGGTGCCTCAGGTAGAAAATGGTGTGAACTTAGGCAGATGCTGAAGTAAAGACAGGATAAATTAGCTTTTACCTGCTTCGCTGGGCACATTGCTCTGAGAGCTGGCACCACGCCTGGTCTCTCAGGTGCTGTTAATGGTCCCAAAGTGACCACGGGGGAGCAGGATAAAGCAAAGGGACCTGCCTCTTACCACAGCTAGCCCACCACAATTAGCGCCTGTGTGGAGCTTTTGCTGCCCAAAAGTTGATGTTTCCCTGCAGTCCAGCACCCTGGGCAGGTAATTGGACATTGATGCCTTTTCTTTGAACTGTTTGCTGCAGCACTGGAGGATTTTGTTAGACATTTTATCTTTTATGTATCATTCAGATGGTTTTGGCAGCTCTCCAAAAAGAATGATGCTCTTTGAAATGATTTCTGATTTTTGGTAGAGTGGTTGTTTTTAGAGACCGTATTCTCTGCTGGACCTGGATTAGAACAGCTCTTCCTTTAAGGTGCTTACAGGTGAATTTGAAGGGGGAGAAAGGGAGGGAGAGGAGTGAGTTAAACCTGACTTTATGAGACAAAGTAAAGGGCAGCAGTATAATTTTCTGTTTCTAACATAGGAGCAGCTTAGTCAGGCCAGTGACCTGTGCCTGGGAGGGAAACCATTTCACCAGCAAAGAGACCTGACAGGGGGAAGAAAAAGGTAGAATTTTCTCATAAAATTGTGAAAAACAAAGCTCATCTGCAAAGGAGAAAGAAAGCAAGGAAATTCTTGTTCACAGGCAAAGGAGCCCAAAAGCTAAACTTTTTATTAAACTCTTGCACTGAGAGGTCTTCAGGCTGCTTCATCTTCCCGGGAGAAACACTTCCACAGGACAAGCCTATGGCTGCTCCCAGCTGGGGCAGAGGATGTTTTATGGCTCTGAGCTTGCAGGGAAGCTCAGTCACACAGATGATTCAGACTGCAGATGCTGAGGCACTTTCATTTCAGGAATCACTATGAATTGAGGCTTTATTTTGCAGCATTGAAATACTCAGGGAAAATCTATTAGGGCAGCTGCAGGATGGGGTCAGCAGGCAGCACAGTGAGGAGCCCAGGGGACTCTAATTTACACAAACTCTCTACCATGAGCAAACACACCAGGGGTGGCATTTAAATGGTCTCTTCCCTCTGGCTGTGCTACCAAAACAAGTAATTTGTGGATGACACTAAACTAGGAGGAGAGTCTGATGTGACAAATGATAGAGTGGCTGCCTAGGGGACCTGGATTAATTTGGAGAAAGGGCTAAATTAAACTCCATGAGGTTTGGCAAAGGGAAGAACAAAACTCTCTTCTTGGGATGGAGAAACCAGCTGGGAGGTGACTGCCTGAAATGCAGCCCCACTGGAGAGGACCTCTGAGGGTGGGGAGGCCCTGGCACAGGGTGCCCAGAGAAGCTGTGGATGCCCCATCCCTGGAAGTGTCCAAGGGCAGGTTGGATGGGGCTTGGAGCTACCTGGGACAGTGGAAGGTGTCCCTGCCCATGGCAGGGGGCGGAATGAGATGATCTTTAAGGTCCTTTCCAATCCAAACTGTGCTGTGATTCTGTGACCTGAGGGTGACAGGAGGTGCCAGGTAAAACACGATCCAGAAAAGGATGGATCTTGCTGTCATGGGTCACACGTCCTGCATGGCCACCCAGCAGGAGACATTTATTCCCCATGGCTGGCACTGTTTAGGTTGTCCACAGGTGGAGAGGGACATGGACAGGATCAAATGAAGGGCCACCATCCATGCAGGCTGTGCTGGGAGGCAGCTGGGCTTGCCAGGGCTGTTGAACATGAACATGATGAAGAGAGTGCAGTCATCACCAGAAGAGTGATCCATAAGTTTTATCTATATCACACCATAAGGGGTTACACGAACACATTTTTTTTATTTAAACCAAGACCTAGAGCTTTTTCTTTTTTTCCCCTTTTTCTGAGGACTGATTGACTGGGAGAGCTGATGGCTTGAAGCAAGACTGCAGGGCGTTGAGGCAGCTGGCCATCAGTTTCCCAGGAAATGCCCAAGAGTGAGGTTGTTACCCAGAGTTGGAAGAGCATGTTCTAGCGGGTACTAAGTTATGGGATTCGTTGTCATATTTTATTTCCTTTGCTGTGAAATAATTTCTGAGGAAGAGGAAGAAGTATCAAAACAATTTCTCCAAGGTGGCAGGAGGCAGAGCAGGGAAGTGGAAATGCCTCAAATGGTTAATATCCAGGATGGATGCAAGTGATTTGAGGAGGATTTCAGGAGTTTTCTGCGTTCTCACTGCAAGAGGTCATCTAACACAAATGATGCTTGAGCAAAATTTTTACAGGTTGGACAAATGTAGCCATTAGTGATTTCAACCAACCTTGAAAACTTATTTACAGGAATTTATCTCAGGTCTTATGCATTTATTTGTAAGCAGATTTTCCTCGTTTGATTAAAAAAAAAATTTTGCTCATCATGCAAAATTATTCAGCGTTGTTTCCTGTGAGAATGTTTTCTGACATGCACAGACATTTACTGCAACAGTGGCTTTCAAGATTTGCTCCTCTGAATTTGCTGTTTATGGTTTGCTTTTCTTTTCCTTGAGCATTCCTGCCTACGGATATGAGCCCAGGAGGAAATCTGCAAAGTATCACTAACTGGCTTTGTTAGACCTATCCAGGGAATTTTTGCTTTTCATTTTGTTTGAGAAGATTTGGCAAGTTGAAAAAGTAGAAAGTTTAGATGAAGAGAGACAAATAAGGTGATTATAACCCCTATTACCTCTGCCTGGTACAATGTTTATGTGTGGGGTCAGGGGTGACACGGCCACGTTCTCTTTTCCTGCCCTCCCGCCCTCCATCCCTCATTTCTGGGACAGGGTTGCATCTGGCCTTGTATGAAACATTTATAGAGGAGCAATAGGAGAAGTCAATATCTCTCCAGCCTCACATGAATTACAGTGATGCTTTATTCAGGGTGCCAAATGCTGTGTTTTGTTGGATTATCCTGGGCCTGCCCCTGAGCTGTCTCATGCAAAGCTGTGCTCTGTAGATACCAGCTCATGCTGGCATTCCAGGGAGTGGACTGGACTGGGAAACGAGGATCCAGCTTTTCAGGGCCAAAGAATGCACAAGTTGGATCTTGAAACTCACTGGGACTAAAGGAAATGTAGAAATTTGGGTCTGGTTTTGGAACCCAAGCACAACAGCACAGTGTTTGGTCCATGGTTCCATTAGCTGCTGGTGGAGCCCAATGGGTGTTTCTTTCCAACCACAGGCACTGTAAGAGAAATCAGTAAGGTTTTAGTGAGCTGCTTTTTTGGAAAGCTGGAACAGCCCTTCTCAGCATCGTAGCTTGGTGTGGTGTGGTGTTTGCAGAAAAGGAACTCAGGCAGTGCAGCAGGGAGAGCAGGAGGGGTTACCAGATGCACCAAACGGTTTCCAAACCAGCTTTGTCAGCTAAACCCATCTTCCACAACCACGTCCCTTTGCCCCTCAGCAAATTGGATCTGAACAGGATTTCTAGTTGTTTTCCTTTCGTTTTTCTCTCTTTCTGTCAGTCATGGCAAAGCCTGCACACTCCTGTGTACCATTCCTTCCAGTTAAGGCTTTTCAACATCCACAAGTGTGTGGTGGTTTCTTTTTTCCTCCTTTCCTTTGCAGCACCAGGTGCTCTCTTCTCGAATCAGTCCTACCTTGATGCACTAGTGAGAAGATACAATTATTTCTATTATTTCTTGCCCGATGATATTTCGCTGAGAGGAGTGAATAATTTGTAGTTTTTTAAAAAATCTACACATTTGTCCCAAGTATTTTGGAGCTAGCTGCAGTCCCCTTGCAGCTGTCTCAAAGCAAACCTTTGCACTGCCCATGAAATTTCATTTTTAGTACTAAGATAAACTTCAAGAAAACGAAACTTTCTTCTTTCTCTCTCCCTTTGATTCCCCAGGACAGATACAACTTCAGAAAATGATCTCATCCTGCTTTGTCGTTTTGCCAATATCTTGTGCAAGATGAAGATCCCAGTAGGTACAAAGTGTTTGCTGTAACAAGTCAGTGTGTTTGTTTATCCACTTCCCAGAAGAATATGAAACCTTTTGAAATGCACATCCTTTTTAGCACTTCAATATGAGAGCCAAGAACAGAGTTCGTGTCACTCTGATCAGACTGTGGGAGGGGTGGAGGCAGGACAGTAACTCAGCACAGGAGTCCGTGCAGCCTCTCATGGAAAACCTCGTATCCTGTGTTGTAGGAGTCACCTTAAACTGATCAGAGCAAGAATGTGCCCAAAGATGACCCATCTGTGACCGTTCAACGAGCACAACTGTGGGTCTGTACCAGTATCCAGTGTTGTTCTCTTTGTGGTTTATATTCATAGACAATAAAAAGCCCATAGCCTGATCCACTTCAGCTGCTCTCCTCCCCTTCTATTTGCTTCTTGAATTGTTCTGCAAAACTTCAAGCTGGACTCTTTCCTTTAATGAGCTAAAATTGTGCTGAAATAGAAATTCCACCTGCTGTTGCCCAAGATGTGGGTTTTAAATTCGGCAACAGCACGTGACAAGGAAAATAAAAATAACCCATAAACATATACAGGCACATCCTCAAATATAACACCTTGGTTTTACTCAAATTATTGTGTTTAGTTTTGTTGTTTATAAGTTTATTTGCTTTTAAAAGAAGTAGGTCTGTGGGCAGGTTTTGAACAGACTACAGTAGTGTTTCTGCTTGCAGAGGAATCTGGACTGCCCATGTTGGTTTGGGCATGTTTTCTTTCCAGCACGGACCTTGTCTAACTGCTTCATGTATCTGGGTGTGTTATGGGTGTTATGTATTTTATTAGAAAATCCCTGCTTTGAAAAAACCTAGAGAGAAAGTAAGATGCTATAAGCATGGATAGAGCTGGCACCGAAATTCCAGCATTTTCTATTCTTTTTGCAACCCTTTGGAAGCAGAGCCCCTCTCCACAAAGGCAACACTTCATCCTACTAGACACTCTTGTTAATACTCCTGAATAAGTCTTTTTAATGACAGCAGAAGAATACCAAACTTATGTTTAAGGACTCCCATTTTCACTCTCTCTTCTTGTTCTTTAAGTGTTTTCTAGACAACCTTGGATGACGAAGACTGGGAAGCAAATAGGAGAGGTTGGGACAGCATCGTTTTGTCAGCTGAAGGAGCTGGGTTTTTGTTCCAAAGCCTCCTTTCTCCTCTGTATTAGCAATTTGGATTATTGCAGGTGAGTGCTGAGCAGAGATTTGGATGATCCTTGTGGTTTGAGAACAGGGGGTGAAGCACAGTGATGTGTGAGTGGTGCCAGTGTGTGGTTCATGCATGTGCTGCCTCTTCATACAGGCACACTCACGCTTTGCTGCTGCAAGATCCATCCTCTGGCCAAGAAGGACCTGACAAGTTGATGGCTCCACTTCCTCTGTCCGAAATCGTCCTATTGTGTCACGTTGTAAAATGTCATGTGAAAGACAGACATGGAGAAGTACCCTCCATACAGGCCTAGGGTAATAAATTAATGAGCTATAAACAGCAAAATAGCCATGCCCTGCGCCTCTGAGACTGGAAGCCTGGCTCTTCATCTCCAAACCCACTGGCCTGGAGCTCTTGAGCTAATGGTAAATCTCTGTGACAGGTTGCAGCAGCAGGTCTCCTCTCCTTGCTTACCAGCCACATCACACTCCAGGGAAACATCACAGTTACGAGCCAGGAGCTCTCATAAAGTCCCAAAAGTGGAATAAACCCCGCTGCCTGGATGTGAGGACACTCACCCTGCTGAAACATGGCTTGGGAGACCATTAACTCCGGCAGAGTCTGCTTCAGCTGCCTGCTGTGGGAAGGGGTGGGCTCATGCACCCAGTGGGCTCTGGGGAGCAGAGAGGCATCAGAGGCTACGAGGGGCTCGTTGCCCAAGGGACTGGAGAGACACACCAGTGAGCTGACAGTGTACCTCTAAATAGTGTCAGGAAGGGTGATGCATCCCCAGGGAACAGCACACTGCCCAGTGTATGTGCTGGCACTCACCTCTAAAGCAGCCTGGACTTGATCCTATTACAGCGGTCAGGTTAAACCAGCTGGAGCCCTGACATGATGCATTAAGACACTTTTCTGTGCTTTAGAAGGTCATTTGATCACTCTTCCCACACAGTCTTCACTCATTGCTGCTCTGCGCCTACCTCACCCATCAGCTGGAGCAATTATCTCGTGTTAGTTCAGGAATCTGAATAAGGAAGGGGCTCTAATTCTGGTTGTTTCTGATCCATTAAGCTGAGTTTTAAAGTAAGCTTTCCTAACTCTCCTCTCCTTAAAGGTAGTGCAAATTGAAATGCATTTCATGTCAACTCTTTGTATAGGTGTGGAAAGGAGGCACTAAAACTTCTGATTTTCTTGAAGGCCCGTGGCTGAGGTTTGAACATTCTCTGGCAAATATGAACTTGTTCAGTAAAGGTGTTTGCAGAAGCAAAGGGGGCAGCCAGATTCAGAGAGGCAGCACTGCTTTTGTCCCAGTTAGGCAAAGCCACTGAATTTATTTAATCTTAACTCTTCCTGAAACTGCAGCCGTGTTTACTCTCACAGAGGAGAGCAAGTGGCATCAGACCGAGACACCCCAGTCACGAGCTTGGGTTGAGACAGCTTTGATGCCCAGAGTGCTGGGAACCCATCCTGGCCTGGGGGAATTTGCCTTCTGGATCTTTCTCAGGTTAGAAGGATGCTGCTTTAATTGACAAGATCAAAAGCAAAGCTTAGGTTGGTGATCAGCTGGGCGTTTCCTTCCTCTCCTTCCCTGAGTGGGGCAGTGGGGGTGATCAGGGCACTTGCTAAGTAAAACAAGCATTTCTCTTTCTTTAACACCTTCCAGCCAGGCCCCCTCAAAGCTGCTGAATTTATTCAGAAAGTTCAACGATACTCCTTGGAAAGCTGAAATGTTTGACACCACCTTGCATGGTGGGAAGGGTTGTTTCTGAGGCCCCGAGGGCAAAGCCGAAGATGCTTGAACCCTCTCATCTCCATCTGCAAAGAACTTATTCTTTGATATCCTTTGCCCCACTTTGCTCTGGCATTGTTGTCAGGAGACTCTGCAAATGTCAAAACCATTATCAGTCACAGGCAAGCAGGCTCTTAATTGAACTTTTATTCTCCTGTCTAACTCACTGCACTTCAAAGAAAAGGCTACGTTGCTGGCATGGAAATGGCCTTTTGGAAATCACTGACTGTTGAAAGCAAGTTATCTAAAATTAAGATATATGTGTAGATATATTTATCCCCATTTGGACTTTCGTTTGATTTTTATTTATACATGTACAAATAAACATGTAGATTTTTGTATGTTGATAGTATCACTGTGTGTTTACGTACACATATAATAATAAAATATAGATACAGGTGTTTGAATACATCTTTCCCCTTGCAACTTCACTCAGGCATATAGCATCTCCCAACTCATAAAATATACTGTTGCCTTGTGTCAGGAGCCCACAGAAAATAAATAAATATGGGAGGAAAAAGTGTGAAATAATAGTCTTGTTTGCTGCCTTGTGCTGTCTCCATCCTTCTTTTTTATCCTTTGTTCACATTGTTTCCCTTCTCCATTTATGTTGATCGAGGCATGAAAGGCAGACTTGATATTCAGCTGCCTTAGTCCATAAATGTCTCTTTGGATGATACTGTGCTCCAAACAAAGTTCAGGGCAATTGGAACAAATATCCTGAGTCCATTATTAGTCCTTCTGCTTTATTAGGACATTTTTCCCCCTTTATGTCTCCCAAAATGGTTAGCTCAGCTCTTGTCAGATCTACTTTGGCTTCAGTAGTCTACTGGATTCTACTGGATAGCAAATGCTGTTGTTGCCAGTATTCTCCCCCAGAGGACTCTGAGCCATTAGAGCCTCTTCTGATTTATTTCTTCCATGCAACCTGACTCACGGTCCAGGCTCTGTGCTTCTGTATTCTGTTGTTCATTCCACAGGAATTCAAAATGCCTTACAAAGAAATAATCTAATCCTGAGCATTTGGGAGCTGAACCCTGAACCCAAGGGGTTTTTTTTGTCTTCTTGAATAGCTTCCCTTTCCCTTCCACACAATGTAACCTGTGGTGAACTCATTTTTAATAGTAAGCAATATCTTCACAACTAAGCAAAAAAAGCTAGTGAAATATATCTCATTTTAATTCTATTCAAGACCAAATTTATGTACGTAAAAAAGCCTGTTTTGGGGTTCTCAGGTTCAAGCAGTCGCTCTTTTTATTTTATTTGTATTGAGCAGAGATATTTGCAGTTTCCAGAACCAGGACTCCTTTGCATGGGCCCAGAGCACTTCCAGTTCAGCTCTGATGGATGTACAACAGCTGGAGGCGTAGCAAAACACTGGCTGAAGATCTGCTGTTGATCAGGTTTAGTAATAAAAGGGACACCTCTGAGACTTTCTGCCCAGGGAAGTGGTGGAATCACCATCCCTGGAAATGTTTAAAATGTGTGGATGTGGCACTTGGGGACATGGTTTAGTGGTGAACAGAGTGGTGCTGGGTCAGTGGTTGGACTTGATGGTCTTAGAGATCTCTTCCAACCATAACGGTTCTGTGAGAAGGCAAAGATGCCTTTGGCACCCCATGAAAACTGGTTTTTTTCCAAGTGGTGCAGTGAGGTGTTGTGTTAGGAGTCAGAGATTTCCCTTCCCTGTCACTGACGCCAAAATCATCGTGGAGGTTGGAGAGCCCATGTCAGGTGGCTCCTGTGGCAGCTGCTCTGAAGTCACCATGGGGACTGTGGGTCAGGCAGGGAAGTGCAAAGGAAGGGACTGCAGCACAGCCACCACCTTTGTGGGGAAATCCCAGAGAGCTGGCTCTCCTCAGTGGTGTTTCTCTTAACAAAACCCCTCAAATTCTGTAGCAGCTTGCCAGAAAACCCTTCCTGATGTGACTCCTTGTACGTTCCATCCCACTGTCCCTCACTTTTTAAATTATGCTCTAGACATATCCTATTCTGGACCCAGTCACAGAAGCACAGAAGGGTTTGGGTTGGAAGGGGCCTTTCAAGATCATCTGGTCCAATCCCTTTCTGTGGGCAGGGACACCTTCAACTAGACCAGGTTGCCCTGAGCCCCATCCAACCTGACCTCCAGTGTCTCCATGGATGGGGTGCCCACCACCTCCCAGAGCAACCTGCGGGTGTTTTACCACCCTCATTGTCAACAACTTCTGCCTTATGTGTAGTCTTAATCTACTTTTAGTTTAAAACCCTTATCCCTCATCCTATCACTCCATGCCCCACTAAAAGTCAGTCCCTGTCCTGGGTTACAGTGTATTCTATTACCATCTTCATCAGCTGTTGAGACCAGGTGCAGCAATGTTCCCTGCCTCCTCCCTCTGGACTATCTTCTGTTAATTGGCTCAATAGATAACTCGCTCCTGGACTATCTCCTGTTAATGGGCCCATCAGGGCCTTGCCTCATGACTCACCATCCCATTGTGAGATGCTCCGCCCAGGGGGAAGGAGTGAAGCATCCCCCACCTGGATATAGTCTGGGGTTTGCAACAGCAGAGGCACCTTTTTCCACTGGATTCTCAGAGGACAAGAGCTACACATCCACCCCTGGACTTTCTGAGGAGGACCAGGCCTTTCTCCTACAATATCACCGCTTCAACAGAACCACTTCAAAGAGGATTGCAGCTGCCACCTAATCGGACTGCTACCACCACCCTGCCCGGCAGGGTGTCAGGTCGTACATACCCTGACTCTGTCAGGTTAAACTGCTGTTTCTCCATTATTGCTCTGTGATATATGTATATATCTCAATATATATATATCAGTAAAAGAACTGTTATTCCTATTCCTCGTATCTTTTGCCTGAAAGCCCCCCTCAATCTCAAATTTATAATAATTTGGAGGGAAGGGGGTTGCATTCTCCATTCCAAGGGAGACTCCTGCCTTCCTTGGTAGACATTCTGTCTTTCAAACCAAGACAGTCCCCATCTTTCTTTAAGCTCCCTTTAAGTACTGAAAGGCCACACGTGATGGTTCTGCAGCTTTCCCCCTCCCCTCTGCTGAAAGAGCCCCTATTTCCAAATAGGGAGGCACTAAGAGCAGCCAAGGAAAGGGAAATTGAAGACAGATGGTACCAAACTGTGACAGCTCTGCTGGCAGCACCAAGAAGCTGCTTTTATTGCTCCCCACCATGTTACATGACTCAAGAGGTAAGAAAGGACATGCAAGTGGATTTTTCTTCACCTATGGTCCCCACAAACAATAATTAAATCTTGACATGCACTTTAATTAGGCTACTTGCCTCTACTCAGGTTGCAGTTGAGTCTTATGGTTTCCCATGGGTAACCATAGATCCCCGTGGACGGGGAAGTGGCAGGGGTGAAAATTAAATATATCTTATTTCTGTGTAAGAGCTCTGTAACTTCTGTAACATACACAGATTTCTATTTCTTCTCCTCTACGATATCTTCACTAAAATATCTTTTCATCACTTGATGGCAGTAGAGCTATAATGTAAATTTATAGATACTGATGCTGCATGGATGCATTAAAGGAAAAAAAAAACCCCACCTCATATTTATGTTTGTCTGTGTATTTTTCTATGGGTCTGTTTTGCATTGTAAGTTTGAAAAAACATAAGGCATAGGAAAGTTTTGTGTTTTCAGAAGGGATTAATGCAGAGGATATTTCATTCACTCACAGTCATCATAAATAACAGCTGGTGCAACCAAACATCCCATAAATTCCTTCAGCCGTTACTCCAAACTCTGCAAAAGTAAAACCAACTTTCTTCTTTCGTTTTTAACTTCTGTGCATTTAATGTGCTTTCTGTTGTTAGTGCTGGGGTAAAGGCAGCAGCTCTTGTAGTTATGAGCCTGTGAGGTTCCACACTACTTGCAGTGCTAGTGCTTGCTCTTTTACATTCAAAATATACATATTAAATGCAAAAATACTGACATCAAGTTACTGCCACCTCTCATTACCTGAAACTCAGACAAGTCCCTGACAAATAATAAGACTTTACTGTGTAACTAACAGATGCTGATGCCCCTTTGCATTAGCGTTCCTACAATCCAGGTGAAAGCAATCTTCATTAAGTCAAGACTTGTCCCCGTGTTACCCCTTCTGTCTCAGCCCTGCAGGTACAGCATGGTGTGCCTTTACTCCTGCTACAACAAAAATCTGGCTCCATTCCCCAGGGACAAACCTGCAGCCCAGCTTGTGTTTAATGCTGCACTGACTATGCAGCAGTGTGAGCTAGCTGCTAACTAAACTGTGAACTAAAAATAGGAGCTGCTTGCCTTGCCTGTCTTTTTCCCCAAGTGACTGGCATGTGTTAGTGGCTCCATTACCTGTGGCAATGAATCCGGAGTCTGTCTTGCCAGAACCAAGCCCTTATTTCGCTGCCTGGGTGCTCTGTGAGCTCCAAAATATTTCCTTGCCTGGAGTTATGAGTGTACCGTTTCATGAGCTCCAAATCTTGCACAAACCTGGCAGTGCCTTCCAGAGGAAAAACACCTCCCATCCCAGCGCTGATCACCCCTGGCTCATATTTTTACCCTATTTTGACGTCAGACCAAGCTGTTTTTTTCCCCTCTTTTCTAAGCTTCCAGTTCTAGAAAGTTTTGCACGAGTATCTGGCAGCAGCACAGCTGCAATATTTCACCGTGGAGGGCACTCCACTGCAGACATCCCTGGCTGGAAGCAGAGCATTCCTGCAGAGCACAGGCAGCACTGCCCTGTAACCTCTCCCTGCAAACCCAGGAGCTGTGCTGGCTGACATCCCCTCCTGCCTCCGAGCATTTCCCCCAGCCACAATCATTTCAGCACTTCTTCCTGCTGCTGGCTGGCAAAGCTTTTGCTCTTCTTGCCCTCCCGGGGGTATTTTGGCAGGGGCACCTGAGTGCATCACTGCTGGGATGTTCACCTGCTGAAGGGATGAAGACCCAGGTCTGGTCCCGCAGGCAGGGCAGCAACCTCCCCTGCGTGGCCTTCCTCCCCCTTTCCCTGTGAGGCTGCCTCAGAGAGCATTGATTATCCTTTCTCTCTCTCACACAGGTCTCTGGTTCAATTAATATTTAATTCTTACACTCACTGGGACAGCCAGAACTGGGAAGATGAGGGGAAATCTTGTTCCAGGCTGCGTTGGCAGCCTGCTGAACAGCTGCCTGGGGAGGTGGAAGACACACAGTCATTCATCGCTTTCCAATCAGGCAGAGATGGACTTGAAAATATCTCCTGTCACAGAGAGTTCTCATATATAAATAGATTTAGGATTTTGTTGTCTTTCCCCCACCCCCACAACTCAGAGAGAAGGGGCTCCAGTGGTTTGTCTGTCCTTGCTGGCCAGCACCACCCACTGCCCTGTTCTGAGCCTTACCCTGAAAAGTGCTTTGGCAGAACTTTACAGACTCACCCTGAGCCTTTCCCTCGAGGACAGGAGTTCATCCAGGGGACAGAGCCAAAGCATGCCCACCACAGCACCCACCTTGCAGAGCTTCTCTCTGAGCCCTTGCTTTGAGCAGCTTGTTCTGCCCCTGGACTCCAAGCAATCCCCACTTAGCAGGACCTGTTCTTTGTGATTCCCCATTCCTCTGTTCAATCCACTGTTAAGAGAGGTAAGCAAAGAAAAACAACCCTTCTTGCTACCAGAAAAACTGCTGTTATTTCACTCCGAGGTATTTTGACATTAATAATACCAGGGACATTCAAATAATGGTGCCAGGGGAATGGAGCAATATTTAACTTTCTTTTTACCTCGATCTCATTACTTGCTAGAAAGCCTGTTACACAACAATAGCTTTTTTGTTTGTGAAAGGAAAAGAGGAAAAAACCACTCCATAATTTTAAAACCTGAAATTGCTAAAGACAACACAGAGATTTTTTACCTCCAAACAACAATCTCAACTTCAGCTACAGTAACTTTAGAGGAGCTGTTGCAGCTTTTCAGTTTTCTGCATTTTACGACTGGTGAGAACTTTCACCGTAAATTCAGACATTTGCAGTTCCTTTATCTGTCATAAGGAAGTGGTTGGTAAATGAGTGAAGTGCTCCAGTTCCCAGGGATGTTATGATCCAACATCTGCTAAGTCCATGGAAATACTCCCTGCTGACTTCTGCCAGTTCTGGATCAAGCACTTTTGAAAAAGATGGAAAAGGCAAAATATTTCTGCCTCTTTATCATTTAGCAGTAAGAAACCTGTTAGTCTGAAGTTCCTTTCCTGTGCCAATGTAATTCCACTGGGCTCAGGCCTTCACTGAAATGGAATTAGACCAAGAAATATTAGGGTGAGGTATCTGGGTAATGAATTATGTTTGTCCTCAGGAAATGAACTCCTGTGATGTGCTTCAAACCCCTTCAGGCTGTGGGAGCCAAGTTCTACAAAACATTGCTTGGCAGATGACTGCTGGTTCCAGTCCCTTCAGAAGGGCTGTGACCTCCCTGCACTAAGCTCAGACACCACAGAATGTGCTTTAAAATATTGCTGAGCTGGTCTGATTTTTTACCCTTTCACAGGAGAGCATTGCCCTTCTTTGTTTAGATGCTTCCTGAAATGATTTTTGCTCTGACAAGCCCACACTCCTCTGAGGAGGGTCCCCTGCTGCCAGTTGCCATCAGCAGTATTTCTGGGGTGCTGTTGAGCTGCAGGAGGACTCAGTCTCTGATTTCTTTGCTATGGTGATGTAAATACTCTTGGTGTCTGCATAAAGGCAGCCTGACAGGAGCCCACCAGCTGTCTCTGCTGAGGACAGTAGTGTTAAACTACTGATTTCTTCTGAGGTCTTCCATGGAGAAAAAAATTTAACTGTTCCCTTCATCCTGTTTTCTTCAGAAAGAGAGGGCAAATGGTCCAGGCTGGTGTCAGTCACCCTCCTCCATCAATTCCACTCTGTCCTCATTTTCAGCACTAAAATTTGGGGTTAAACTAAATCCCCCCACTCCCTCTCCCCCCAAAAAATTGTCACCACTCCTTGTTCCACCTCCCCCTCTTTATTTTACCACCTTCCTCTTCAGCTCAGTTGCAGCGTTGCCGTCTGTTTGGATGGAGCTACCTCACTGCACTTGGGGTATCCAGCCCTGACCAGATCCTGTCTGAATGTCCTCATTCTGTCCTAGTATAACCCCAGCTCCCTAAGAAATTCTTTATGCTGCCTCAACCTTGAGCACATGTGCTTATGAGGACCTTTGTTAAGTCTGGTACCTCTAAATCAAACCTAAATTGCAAATCCTGAGATTAATAGTGCCTTTTTCAGGGTCCAGGCTTCTTTTATGATTTTCAGCGTACTCTTTCCATGCCTTTCCCCTTAAAAGTGGCTATAGAAGTGTCAATTTTCCAAGAAAAAGGCTAAATAGTTGGCTTATTTTCGCCTTCTTTTTAATTTATTTTTTGAAATACTGGTAACAAACTAGATTTCCCAGAAAATAAACCAGTTTTAGTTTTGGAATGAAAGGGCATCATGCACATCTCAGGAGGACTGCAGTTGGTAGACAAAGGTGTTTGTCTCAGGGTAAGGCATGACACTTAGGTGTTTTTTATAGGGAAAGAATTTAGGGTCAAAAAAAAAAGGAAGTACAAGGAAATTGCTGAGAGTCTTTCTCTTGTTCTGTGCATTTTGTACATGCTGTGAACTTGTCCCCTTGGACTGTGTCCGTGGACTTGGATTCATGTTTAAGGTGTTGGAGCCAGGCTGGGCACCAAGGTTTCATGGATAATGGAGCAAACTCTGAACTAGTGTCTGGACAGCGTTCCCTGCAAAAACATGCACAGCACAAACTGTTGCAAGTCAAATTGCTTGGGCACAGCCTGAGTTTGGGGTATATAGTTTGATTTATGGCTGCCGCTCCTCCTTCTGCTTCCTTTGTCCCTGACCCAGATCACTAAATTTTGGCAGATTTAATCCTCCCTGGTATCCAATAGGCTGCTACACCAGTTGTATTCCCACGTTCACACCCATGTGACTTCCAGTCTGGGGGATGAGGAGAAGGAGCTGCATCTCTGGACCCTGAACACCTCTCAGTTCTTTTAGGAGCCCTCTTTGCTGATACCGAAGTTCCCACCTGCTGCTTGTTCACATGAGACCCTTAAAACACTTCTGCACTTTTTTTTTTGCTGGTTTCAAAAAGCAGGCAGGCATTTACTTTAGAGGAAAAAGCTGAAAGCCTTTATAGCACCATCATTGCTATTCTGGTGGTGTCTCTCCCATGTCTCCATGGGCTCAGCAGGCAGAAGGTCTTCTGACAGCCTGAGCTTTGCCTCTGGTTCAGAGTGAGCAGCTCCTTACACAAAGTCCAGTGAGAAGGGGAACACTCTGAAGGAAAGGGTATCTTTTTTTTTTTTTTTAATAATAATTGGCCTATTTCTGTCTGATTTTTCTGCCACACCAATGCAGCCTATCCTTTCACACCAGCTTTGCAATGGATCTGAACAGGGACATGCTGTGTTGTCCCTCCATCACTCCCAACTGGAGCTGTTGTAATTAAAGAGAGCTATTTTTCGTTCAGGAGGAAGCTTTTTGGCTCCGGCTGGTCCAAACCCCAGAATTATGAAACAAAATGAAGGGGATCAGCTGGTTAAGTTTTCTGGGTTATGCTCAATCTGCAGCAGTGGCTTTGCACAGCTCTGATGTGAATGTGCCTCTATGCCTTGGAAATCTCCTTTCTCCTGTGTGGGATCCATTTCACCTCATTGTAGACACTGAAGATTTAATTGTTCAAGCTGAAAGAGTCTGTGTGGGTTTTCTCTGCTCTTGTTAAAGTATTTTCCAGAGGGGGATTTATTTCATCTGCTCTAAGATTCTGTTTTACAGTCTCCTTAATACATCGTTCTCATCTGGTGTAGAAAATAAGCGATCCTATTACCACCCCTCCCTTTGTCTGTACAATCCTGCCTGCTCCCTTGTGCTAAAGACCGTTTCCACGAGGAATCTGCATGGGAAATTCAGCTGGCAGAGAATTTCCCTTGGTGTTTTTTGGGTTTTTCGTGGGGGGGAAGTGTGTAGTTTTTACTTTTGTTACATCCAGCCCAGTTTCTGGGACACTGCACAGTCAAAGAAAATCTAGCAATGACAAAAAGAAAGACAAAGGAATAACTGGCTGAGGCAGAGGGATCTTGAAATAATATCAGCACCCAGAACCTTGTGTGGAATAAAGGGACTGTGAAATTGCCCCCTTAAAGAAGACAAATCTCTCTTTGGGGGGGGATGTCTCTCATACACTAAATGAGCTTAGATCTCCACTTATTAGGGGGCTGACTTACCTTTAGCCTAAAACCCAGCCTGAGAAGGCTTAGACTAGAGGACCTTTAAGGGTCCCTTCCAACCCAAACTATTCTGTGATTCCATACTCTGAAGGAACAGCAATAACTTCTGCGCTGGAGTTGTATCCCCTGGCCTGTCTTGGCATTCCCGCTGCCTCCCCTTTGCAGTTTGTCCCTGGTGGCTGCAGTTCAGCCCTCCTTTTGCCTCTGGGGACAGCCGGCACAAGGCACTGCCAGCATCGTGGTGGAGTGATGTGTGGTGGGCACACAGAGGCAGTGCTCTGTTCACAAACCCTTTTCTTTGGAACCTACACGTGGATTTATTCCCACTGAATTCAGCATTAGTGAAGATCAGAGCTGTTTCTTGGTGGAATAAGGAGCAGGTCCATTAAAACTGATGGGGCTTTCTGTAAGGTTAGCGGGTTTTGGACTGGGAACCTCCTTATTTGTGAAGAACCTACAATTTATGTGTTTCCCTGCACTGTACAAGCAAGAGAACAGGGACTGAAGAAAACCAGGCAACATTTACAGCCCTCAGTCTCCCATCAGCTTTAGCACAGTGGGGTGCAGATGACACAGGAATGCAGATGTGATGAGCAATTTCTGTGGCAGCTGAAGTTCACTGCAAAAAGTTCACCAGAAAGCAATCCCAGTAAAGAAATTGCTGCAGGGAACTGCAACAAATAAGAATTACAATAAAGAACCAATGACAAGAAAGCAGAAATGACAGTTTTTTCTGGAAGCATTTCCTGATTTATCTCCAACCAGAGTATCTCCGAGTGAGCATATTAGAGCTTACAGTATATAGCAAAGAAATAATGAAACTCGCTTAAAATACAGGCATCCTCGCTGCCTGAGTGATACTGGTTGCTAACAGATACTTAAGTAAGTGAATAGCCTTGAAGCACAAGATGGCCAGATGAAGGAAATTGTTTTGAAGTGCTGCCACAGATAAGCTGGCTCTTAGTAACACACATATCCTAATTCTACCGCTGGTGCTGAGGAGAAACGATAGCAGGGCCATACGGTTTTCTCTCCCCTGCCTCTCCTGACAGCAGGATATTAACTGGGATAATATTTAAGAATGAGCATAACATCCTGTGAGTGCCACACACGCAGTGCAGGCACAGATCACGTCAGCTGGGCTCCCTGTGCCCTGGGCACTGTCTCAGCACGGCCCTGTCCCCTCTCCATGGCTCTGCTCGTGCCCCGGAGCGGGGACACGCAACCCTGGCTGACGTCGTGCCGTGGAAACCCCGGTGTGAACCCTGCCCTCCGCTTGCTCCAGGCACTCTGAGGAGAAGGACAATCAGCAGTTATGGGTCAGCACCACAGGGACGCCACACAGGGCTCAGAGGAGATCTGAGATGAAGTGTGGACACAGCCAGTCCACTCTGGATGGTGCTGCTGTGAGCGGTGTGGACATGGCTCAGACAGCTCCAGCTGGGTCAGGAGCTGGGGTCCATTCTCTGGTGGGATTCAAAGGATGAACCCACTCAGGCTGTCAGATTCGATCTCGCTGCTACAGGAAGATGGAGGACTTCTCCAGTAGACCCAGCAACTTTCTTCATCATATTTAGTTATCTCACCCTAACTTCACTGCGTCTCTTGTATTTTGGGAAGGCTTACAATAACCTGGATATTTTGCCTAGAATGAGCTGGAAATGGAGGACTCCAGTCAAGGGAACTATTTTGCCAGTGGGCCATGGCAAGTTCAGCTGGCAATGACAAGGGCTTCCAGCGATTCTTGCCCCTGGGCAAGAGCTATGGCACACAGGGTTCAGTGCAGGAGTGCAGAAGATGTCTGGGAAAGAGATGGGAGGAGTGGGGTGATAACAGCTGCATTTTAGGAAAAATCTCCCTCTAACACAAGACAAGAGCACAATGAATGAAAAACAAGAGTCAATAGTTCTCCTTCAGGTTCAGACACTGTTTCTAAACAAGCACTGGCTGCTAATTTCTGCATATCTCCACAAAAAGAGGAGAGGCAGTATGGGCCAGGGAGGTGGGGAGGAATGAATAATACGGCATTCTCTTTTTGCTAAGTGACCTTTTAAAATCAAGGAGCTGAAATCTAAATACCAGGGGGGAGCCTGGGGGAGAAATTACAGACAGCATTGCTGTTCCATGCTCCAGTCCTCTATCGAAAAGGCAGCACAGGAGGCTGAGTTAAAGCACGGAGAAAAGGGTCACTCCCTTTTCATTTAAACAACGAGCACAATCATTTCATGTTTGGCAGATCATTACTAAAAACCTACTCATAAATTCCAACTCAGTTGGTTTAGAACATAAAATTACTGATTCAGACAGCTGCAGAGTACAATGAAATATTGAAACAAGCAGTATTTGGTGTTTACATTAAATATGACATGGCAAACATAATGATTTGCTTTGGTGTTTTCTGCGTGTGGGCAGCATACTGAAGCCAGTAACGTTTAAACCAGACTTATGCTTCTCCACGTACATTTTGAAGCCTTTGTTAAAGGCAATCAGGGTCTTGTGTGTGCTTACACTCCAGGAACAGATTTGCAGATCATTGTGTGATGTCATTGATCTGGCTGAGTTCTTATTTGCATCTGACTCATGGCATGTCACTGCCCCTGTTAAAATTCCTAAAGCCAAAGGCCACTGCATCAGGAAATCAATTCTTTCTGCAGTAATGCTTGACCTGAGCCTCATGCATGCCCTCAGCAAGTGATCCTCCATTGAACCTGAGAATTTCCATATAAGAGGGGCCAACATATCATGGAATGGCAGGAGTTACCCTGAAAATTGGTGCTGCAGCTTCTAACAGGTGAAGTGGCGGGAAGGTAGTGTGGATGGATGTGACACCTGTGAAATGAGGAGGATTCTGCGGCCCAAAATGCTGCTGATGGCAGTATTAGAGTGCAATAGTCACAGGTGGGTCCGAGTAGGCACTGGGGAGAAGAAAATTTCTGGAGCATCTCTCAAATCTGGTGCAGAGGACAGGCTCTGCTAAGTTTTGCCAGACCTGGAGGTCACTGAAGGGATCAGGGAGTTTATTTCTGTCTTCTCCTGACCACAGGCAGCAGGTCACGGCGGGCTGGCTCTGATGGCTTTGAGCAGGGTCCAGCACAGTTTGACCTGCCCTGAGTGAATTGTGACAGAAGGTGCATTTAAGCCTCAGCGTGACCTGGAGACCTGGTGACTGCTAATGAAAGGTTTTAATTGTCTGCAGTCACTGGCCTAGTTTGAGCCACCTGCAGAGTAGCAGAAGTCTGTAAAGAGACAGCACTGAAAATCTTGGGATATAAAACATCTGCTGGCTTTAAAATGACTTAAATAGATTATAGTCATGCTGTGAAGCTGTTTATTTCAGTTCCCTTGTTTAGGTTATACCAAAGAATTGCATTTAGGGGGGGAGGTGATGAAAGAGAATTAGATAAATAGGTAGAAGATGCTCCAAATCCTTCCTTTTCCATGGCAGGCTCCGAAAAGATATCACCTTTCTCCTGCTGGTACAGGACTTGGAGACAGCAGGGAGTCAGAACTGGCATCTGTCTCCTCTCTGAAAGTTTGATAATCAGAGATGCACTGGATTATTGCAAAACCAGCCCCACAATCAAAAGAGGGCTGGTCCCCAAAACTGCTCAAAGAGTGAACCTCTGGTACGGTGAGTGGGGTGGTGAGGCACAGCTACGAGGCCACATCCTGCAGCAGGTCACAAACTGCCACACTTTGGTGGTGTGAGAAAGGTCAGATAATCAGCATCCAGTCAGAAGGAGAGAAAAAATGAGCCTTGGAGTCATCAGTGTTAAAGCAAATAATATAAATTTTGCATGACCACTCATTTATCTGCGTGTTTCCCTTCATAAGATGGTGGAGGTTTCTTTGGAAGGGGGGAAAAAAACCCAACCCAAAACATCTGGTTTAGCTTAGTGTTCAAAAACTACCCTTTGACTTGGAAACAAAGTTATGCCAAAGAAATAAATATCCTCCTACTCCTAAACAGTCCAAAAATTTCTTAGAGCTAATTTAATAAGCCAAGAGATATACTAATTATTTTTCTGTTATACTGTAATCCTTTGACCACTTCTTCCTTCTGATGCATAATTTTCACAATTAAGTGCTGAAGAATGACTGGTTTTCATTAATCCTGCCAAAAGACATAAAACCCTCACACCGGAGCTCTCAGAACTCCAGCTGCAAACCCTTGCAAGAATAAGAGACCCCAGGAGTCCAGGGCAAGGGGGATATGTAAGGGTGGTGCATGAACGACACGTGTGTGTGTGTCAAAGTGAGCTTTGGTCTTTGGACCTCAGGTCTTGTTGCCTGTATTCTCAAGAAATTTTATTCCACAGACCATTTCACCAGAACCTGCAAAGCAGAGAAAAAGGGGAATTTGAGTAGCTGTTCATATCGTCACAGTCTTTCACCACGATCACTACTCATGTTCTTCCTGCCATACATTTTCCTGGTCTGTCTTAAAACAACTTTGATGCAGAAGACAGATCATCCAGCCAATGAATTCAAACGCTTCATCATTCATTAGATTATTTATCCTAAATGTGTACCCTGTAATTTTTGATATAATTCAAGATTCATTCTCACTCCCGTCAGAGGCAGCAAGAATAGATTATTCTCTTTGCAGCAGAATCTGTTTGCTGTGTCCTCTCCTCTCCTCTCCTCTCCTCTCCTCTCCTCTCCT
>VZRQ01007127.1:206967-337505 GCA_013397975.1 Machaerirhynchus nigripectus
CCTGTAAACTTTTATCAGTTCTTCTAGTTCCACTTGTCTGCACATAGTCTACATCTTCATGTGTGGCATTCAAATCTAGAGAATCAAGGCACTTCCAATAGTTAAGAACCAAGGAATCTGTGTTTCATATGGTCCTATATGGTGTTTGGCTTTTTTAGGAGCAGCAGCATATTTAACTTGATCCTGGTTGGATCTGCAAAATCTCCCAGGTGCTGTGTTGAGGAGCAATTTTTTAAGGACTTGGATCCCATCCTCTATCTGTGTAACTTGATTTTTACTGAGGGTTATTGTTTTGCACTTGTCCACACCAATTTTTCTCATACTTGTTTGTCTCACAAAGCAGCTTTTTCTCTCTTGCTGTAGCAACAAAATAGAACAGGAAATCACTGATGAAAACACTGAAGACTGCAAGACCCACTGCAAACCCTGTGAGAAATGACTCAATACCTCACTTTAACAGCCAACCTGTGGCAACTCCTCTCTGTGTCTGATTACTCCACTAGTTTTCCGCAATTCTATAGTTGTTTCTTGCTGAGTTGGCTTCTGACACTTGTTTATGAGGACATCAGATGAGGTATTGCCAAAAGTCTTAGGTAAAAGAGGCATCTCTTGCTACTCCCCACTCCACTGGCCTGTTTTCCTGTCAGAGAGAGAGAGATTCTATTTCCTTTATATGATTTCTTCTTTACATCTGTAGTAGCTGACATCCATTTCTCCATTATTTGTCAGTAAGATTACTTATATTGTTTACAAACTGCTCAACTATTTAAGAAGAAAAGTGTTAATAATTTTATTGTCTTCTGAGTGCTGAATTTGCCCCAGCGTCCTTTTTTTTCCTTCCCCCTTTCCTCACCCTGTAAAAATGTTTGTGTACCCACTCTGCTCCACCTTGTTACCCATCAGTTCTATGTTAAAAGCTGGGTTTTCCTCCGTTTGGCTGAATGCTTCTCCTGCACCTCACTGTTTTTGCTGGAAGAAGCCTTTCCCTTTGATTTTCAGACTGGATTTATTTATTTCTGGGCAGTTTACACCTACTCTCTCTTTTGCTAGGTCTGTCCTTTGACTTAAGCAGTTCTTTTCTCCTCCCTGGTGTTTATCCCCAAGGACAGCTTTGTAATTTCATCCCTTTCAGACTCCATTTTTCTAGAGTAAACAGAAGAAGTGGTCACCTACTTTATTTTAATTTTCTTTTTCTTTCATAAAATAGAATATCCTATCAATTCCAGGAATAAATTTTCTGCACCTTTGACTGTTGGATTTCCTCTTTCTTCAGCACACACGACCTGGCCTGTCCCAAGAACACCAGGTGAGTGCTCAGTGGTCCCTGATGGTGATGTAGCTGTGGGTCACCTTTGCCTCTTCCACGGCTGCATCTGGCTGGTGTCTCAGTCCAGGAGTGACTCACATCTTTTTAAACCCTAGAACAGAAATTCCCATTTTTCATCCCACAGTGCATGAGATCATTTTGTGCTACAGATCATAATCCTTTTTTTATTGTTTTGACAAGCTTCAAAGGCATGTGTTTATTCCTGTGTGATTTTTCCAATGCTCTTTGTATTCATGCTGCTCTCCAGCTTTGTACCACCAGCACAGTCCATGACTTAACTCCAACTTTCAACGCAAGAAATTACTCACAGAAGTTCTTTACTGAGATCACTCTCCTGAGAAGTTTTGGAAGAATAATCCCTGTTCCCTTTACATGTTACCTGTCTCTCTTGCTCCTTCCCTACCAGCACCTTCCAGCTGTGTCTGCCTTGTCTGGAAACTTCCACCATGATATCAAACCTGAAATACAAAAAGAAGAGGGACATCTGCTTAATTTCTTACCTTTGCAGCATCAACCCTTATGAAACAAAGCCAAGAAGCACCCTGGGTAAGACCAGGGCTGGTCCAGACCCCCTTTGCTGTGTTAATGCAATTCTAGGCACAGGGTTATATCCTACAGCAGCTTCTTCTTTCGGATTAACATCCCACAGCAAGCTGTACAGTTCTCCATTATCTCTCCTGAGCAGAGGGAACTGATTGCTTTCATTTAATTAAAATAAGATGTCATGCTTTGGCCCTCACTCCCACGCACATTCAGCCCAAGCTTAACAGCAGCATTTCTTGAAGCCTGACTTGTGGGTTAGTTTCTTTCTTGTTTTTGTTTCGTTTTGTTTTAGTTTGCTTTTTCTTTGTCAGCTCTTTGCATTCTTCTAGCTCCGAGTAGCGTATTAGCAAGTTAATAAGTGAGAATCACCAATTTAAGTTTAGGTATCTTTGCAGCAGCCCTGTGCCTTGGGGAAATATATTATCCTGCTTTTTTTATGGGCAGGGAACTGAAGCACAGAAGCAAAGGGTCAAATCTCCCACTGCAGATTTATCCCCGTGCAATTCAGGGAAGCAGGCAGCTGTATAAAACTGCAGTTACACAGTGATTAACCAAGCTATTTGATTTGCACTTAATGGTTTATTACAGTCTTCTTTTAGTTTGGCTATATTTACTAAATCTGCTGTGGAGCAGCTTAGGGTCAGGATGCTAAATCAGCATAATGATTTTCAAACACTGAGCTGCTTTGGAGAAATGCACATATTTTTGCATGTCTACCCTGCCCAAATGAAATGCCTGATTCAGCAGCAGCAGGGGCTGAGTGCACACCCAGCAGTGGGTGACACAGCTCCACAGAGCCAAACCCCTCTGCCGGCCTCATCCTGGGCACGGGTTATCCGAGGACACACTTTCAAGTGCCGTTACTTTTGGAGGGAATTAGGCTGTCTGAAGTGTGATTTATATCTAAGAAAATATGATAATTGACTCAGAGCTGAGTGCTTTGACCCATTTGACTTTGATGTTCATGTGCTTTCCCCTCTGCCAGGTCGCACTCACTGGCGACAGAATTTTCCGCTTTTCGTCCTTGCTTTGAGTTGACTGAAATTTGCCTTTTCTCTTAGACTGGACAGCTGTTGTCATCTCCCCGCCTGTTGCAGAAAAAGGCTAAGCAGGTTTTCATCTTCAGGGGTTTGCTGGAGGGAAGGATCAGTGAAAAAGCAGCCAGAAAGATACAAAGGGTATGTTCAAATAAAATTAAAAAAAACCCCAAAAAATCCTTTTGGTTTGCCTGTGGATGGCCCTGAAAGGATCCTCTCCAAATGGCACCCCTTGTTTATGGGGAAGGGTTGTGCAAGGCGATTCCTGCAGCCAGAAACCATCTCTGGGAGGTTTCTTGACTCACTGAGCAAGCTGATTTACAGCCAGTGAGGGCTGAGAAGTGAAACTCTCTGTGTGGGTATTCTTGGTTTAGTGTCTGATGAGGGTTAAAGCCACTGGGCCATAAATATCCTCAATATGCTCCAAATCAAATCAGGCAGTGGTGAAGGGTCAGGCTCCAGTTTCAGGATAGATGCCGGAGCAGGGGGAACTTGGCTGATTTGTGCCGATTCATTTAGTCCCGCTTGATACCCAATAATATTTACGAGCCACACTGTGCTGAAAGAAGGGGAGACAGCTCCTGCACCTCACAACACAGTTAAACTGATGCAGCGTGAAGCTCCACAACCCTGCCTGGTGCCTCAGCTTGAGGGAGGAAATCCACCCACTGTGCTTGGAAGGGCACGGGGCAGGCACTGGGGTTGTGCAGGACCTGTCTCTCTAATTAGACACAGCCACTTCTTCACTACTGAGCTAAAATCCATCAGAAAATGCTGGGTAATGGCATCGATTTTACCATTCTGGCATAAAAGCTCCCTGCCTTTCAGCTCTTGAACAGACCCTAGAGCTGATGTTGGTGCAGAGGGGAAGGGGAGCTGTTTTGTTCAGGAAGGCACTGCTGAAAGTCAATGCTGAGAAATAATCACACTGTGTCCTTGTAATGACCTTTTAGTTATTTCAGTCCTTTAGTCCTTTTAGTTATTCTGCCGTTCTCTAGAGGCAAAGAGAATTCGTGGTTTGTCTGTCTACTCATTTGCTCTCTCCTCCTTTCATCCCTTTTTTCCCCAGGCTTTAGGGCCAATGCAAAGACCTCAGCTCTGTGAAGCCAACTGAGTCCCAGGAGGGATGAGGCCCAAAGAATTAAACCCAGGCTTGTTAACCCAAAGAACCTCCCAGGATGACCAGGTTCTGACTGTCTGGGATTATTTTCAATCACTTGCAACATAAATGGTTTGGGATGATGACAAACCTTTGGCCATGGCTCCCTGGGATCTGGATCCCTCCCGGTGCCACAGGTGTTGGCTGTCTTACCCATATCATTATCTAGCTGGAAAACATGCAGGGATGCTAATTTAAATGTCAGCTCTGCTTAGTATTTTATCATCAAAAGGACATTGTGCAGCTATTATGTGACCTGCACAATTTACCTCAGGGAATGCCTCCTCTGGTGACCCAAAGTTGGTGGCAGCTCAGCACAGACTGAACATAAAACTGGAATTTTATTAGGCTGCTGTTTAGGGATGAATCCAGCTGAAAACCACCTCCAAAGCTGCCTGGACCCTCTTCCAACTGTTTAAAACAAGTGTCACTAAATCAGACAAATGCTGGTGCTGGGACACAGCAGGCACTAATTTAACCCATATGCTCTGGGAGTGCTCCTACATCTGTTTGTTCTGGGCAGAACTAAACAGTGGAATTAAATTTTTTTCTCCCCCCTATCAAGTAAAATTGTATCACAAGCAAGCCATACAATTTTAAGCCCACTGTGGCAGCTCACTAATTGGTGTTTGTGTAGTGCAAACTCAAATACTGCTGAGCAGTTCGGGGCAGGGGTGTTGGGTTTCCATGGCCAGATTTTGGTAGGGGGGGATGCAGGGATGGCTTCTGTCAGGATCTGCTGGATCCTTCCCCTGTGCCCATGGAGCCAGTGCCAGCTGACTCCGAGGCAGACCCATCCCTGGCTGTGATGGTGATGGTGCCTCTGGGATAATGAATGTGAAGAAAGGGAAAAAACCTCCATCAGCTGGAGAGAAGAATGAGGATATGTGGGAGGAACAGCTCTGCAGAGCCCAGGTCAGTGCAGAGGGAGAGGCAGGAGCTGCTTCAGGCGCTGGAGCTGAAATCCCCCCGCAGCCCACGGGGCAGCCCATGGTGGGGCAGCTGTGCCCCTGCAGCACAGGTAGGTCCACAGGGTGACAGAGACCCACCCGGAGGTCCCACGTCACAGCAGGGGGATGCTCAAAGGAGCCTGTGACCCCGTGGGAATCCCATGCTGGAGCAGGCTTGCTGCCAGGACCTGTGACCCCATGGGGGACCCAGGCTGGAGCAGCCTGTTCCTGAGGGATTTCATCCCATGGAAGGGACCCTCACTGGAGCAGTTCGTGAAGGACTGTCTCCCATGGGAGAGACTCCATGCTGGAGCAGGTGAGGAATGTGAGGAAATCCTCCCCTGAGGAGGAAGAAGAAGAGACAATCTGTGATGGATTGACCA
This sequence comes from Machaerirhynchus nigripectus, assembly GCA_013397975.1. Classification (NCBI taxonomy): domain Eukaryota; kingdom Metazoa; phylum Chordata; class Aves; order Passeriformes; family Dicruridae; genus Machaerirhynchus; species Machaerirhynchus nigripectus. The sequence continues at coordinate 212,367 of VZRQ01007127.1, forward strand.
CAATCCCCATTCCCCATTCCCCATTCCCCATCCCACTGTGCTGCTGGAGGCAAGGAAGTAGGGAATTCAGGAGTGAATTTGAGCCCATGAAGAGGGGAAGGTTGGGAAAAAGACTTTTTAAGATTTATTTTAATTTCTCCTTGCCCTGCACTGATGTGATTTGTAATTAATTAATGTCCTCCAGTAGTGTCTGTTTTTCCTGTGACAGTAACTGGTGAGCGACCCCTCTCTGCCCTTTTCAAGCCTTTATATGTATTTTTTCTCCCCTTTCCAGGTGAGGAGAGGAGTGACAGAGTGGCTTTGGTGGGCACCTGCCATCCAGCCTGGATCATCCCACCACAGCTGGAAACCAGGGATAAACTTGGCTTGGTTGGAAAGGACTGCAGCGTGAAGGAATTATCCTGAGAAAGACGAGTTATTTATTATACGGAGCAAAATCTCTTGGTTTCTGTAGGAATTTGCTGCTCATCATTCCTCTCTCCCCATAGCCCTGGCTATCCCAGTGTATCCCGTGGACATTATTACCTCTCTAGTGAAACTTTATCCCCTCTTTACCTTCACAAAGCCATATTATTGCTGCTTTTGTGGAATATTTATGCTTCCCAGACTCTGTCCTTTCTCTTGTCAAACATCTTTACTCTCTGCCACCTTATTCCTTCACTGTTTCATTCTATTTGCAGTCTTTTAGTTCTCTTGTGATCTTGTCTTGTTATTAAATAGTTCAACAGCTGAGAAAGGCATAAGGCAAAATACCACCAAAACCAAGTTTCTGTTCTTTTAGAGCTGGTATGTAAAGCAGAAATAAATATGACATCAATACCTGATAGGAGTATGTAGCTCAAATAAGTATAAATTCCCTAATTATAGCCAAGGTCAGGTTTCCAGTGCTCAGTGTTCAGTGTTTGTATTATCTGTTTTACTATTATCATTGTGTACTTTAATGTATTTAAAGATTAGTCATAGAAAATGAACATGGAATATCCACCTCAAGTGACATTTGAGTATTTTATGTTGAAATTGGTATGAAAATGATTTCAAAATGCTTAGAAGAAATTTGAATTTCTTTTAGAGCATATGAAAAGGACCTTAATGGCATATTTCCTTCCAGTAATTTCAGGCTGTGTCACTCCAGGTGAGTGTAAAAGTAGAATGGTACTTTGATCAGATCAGTGCATATTATATTAAAATATTAACACTTTTATGATATTCATGGTTATTTTCATTGCTTTTGTAAAGGGACAGCCAAATAAATGAATCCTTATTAAGGCAGGGAAGATTGCAATGAACACTTAATTGAGCTTTCTAAAATATAGTGAATATGAAATTTCATCAATAATTCTGCTTCTCACCTAATGACTTCAAACTGAACATATCTTTTTGGAAAGACATTTAGTCTTGATTTAGAAACTCCCAAATGAAAAAGAATTTGCCATGAGCCTCAGTAATTTGTTCCAGTGGTTAATTATCATGCCTTAAATATGTACATCTTATTTTCAGCTTGCATGAGGTTTACTCATATATTAATTGTATATTTGATTGTAATTTGCTCTATCTTAGCTAGTTAAATGCAGTGCACTTTTTTTTTATGCCCTGATTGGATGACATCTTTAAATAACCAACTTGAATTACGAAGTTTTACAATCAATTATACAGATGCAAAAATCCAAGAATTGAACTTCAGCTGAAAAAAATCAACAGATTGTTCTGCAGTGGCCCTCCAGTTTTAGAATATGTGCAGGAAGGAAATCTCAAAGAATCCTGTCCTGGTTTTGACTGGAGTAGAGTTCATTTCTTAACATGGCTTTATCCAAGCACACCAATTTCTGTTTTCCTGCTGATTTGCTCAAAAAGCACAGAAATGCCTCTAATGTGGAGGAACCTCTGAGCAACCTGGTCTAGTGGAAGGTGTCCCTGCCCATGGCATGGGGGTTGGAACAAGATGATCTTTAAGGTCCCTTCCAACCCAAAGCATTCTGTGATTCTATGACTTGGGAAATAAACTCTGATACTGGATTTGGGAAATAGACCCTTGTACAGAGAGGTGATACAGAGATAATACAAATGTCAGAGATAAAAAGGGCATGATTTTTCTGGCCTCTTTTTGCTAACTAAAAAGAGAACCTAAGGTAAGAAATTCATATATAAGTGAAATGAGGTGAATTCTTACCTGCGTTCCATGTGCACCCTTTGATTTGTACAAAAGAATTAGAGAAAGGAGAAAAAAAATTAAATGGATGTAGAGGAAACTTGGAAAATAAAAAAGCATAACATTCTCATTGAAATGTTAACCTTCATTGAGATGTGTATAATTCCATCAGGATCCCCCACATTCATCTTGCTTTTCAACCAAATGTTTTATGAAGCAAATGATTCACTAACGAGTTTAATTCTCGTCGGGGTGACGGGATTTGGGGAGGGCTGGAAAGGACGCATGCTGCGGAGGCTAAAGTGGCACCAGAAGTGGGACAGTGCTCCAAATTGCTGTTGGCAGGGTCGTAAAGCAGGGGATAAGAGGATAAAGATCAACCTGTTGTTCAGGAAGAGCAGGAAGGTAAGGGAAGGATACCAGGCATGCTGGGTGGGAGGCGTCTGCTCCAGTTTAAGTACCTAAAAGGTGGGTCTCCAAGTGGATCTCTTTATCACTCTCGAAGCTGAAGGGAATAAATAAATGGCCCCAGGGAACAATGCTGCCGGCTTTTCATGTGGATAATGTTCATTGCCTTATGTGTCAATCTCTCTCCACTGACTCCTAAAGAAAGCCTGGAGTGGTTCCTTTGAGGGCAGATGAATCCCCAGCCCCGAGTACAGTCCTTATTCCCTCCCAGAAAACAATGTGGAAGGAGCAGCTGACTTGTCTGATCTACTCTTAATAACCTGCTAAGAAAGGAATCTGTAACTGCAGACAGTCTGTTAGCAGAGGTCTGCAGAGGGTTTTTCCTCTTACCCAATTTGTCTTTGCTGTTGGACATGATTTGGGTTGGATGACATGAGAGGCCATACAAAATGACTTGTCACGGCGTTATTACCATCTTTATTTCATGTTGTCACACCATGTGCTCCTTTGCACTGCCTAAATAAGCTCAATCTAATTTTCCCACAAACTTTCTCTAAACTTCTTTATCCTATTTCTCTCTTCTGTGATCTGGGATCATTCATGGTCCTCATTTCATTATGAACTCAATTTCCATACCCTTGTCAACTTTCCAGCCTCACTTGGACTCACTACAGATGAGTTCCTGCCAGAGCTCCAGCCTGGGGAAGAGCAGACAACCTGCACTCAGCATTAGCGTGGGAACATTTTCCTAATCCAAAGTTGTGTATATTTTGACATTACCTGGAGGCATCCTGCGCTCCCCTGCTCCCACAGGACTTTATATCCTGAGGTTCAGGAGTGTGTTACAGTGAGAACACACTTCATGGAGCTGCTGAAGAGCATCAGGGGAAATGCTTTGGATCCCCTTCTCCTCAGCAGCTCGGCCAAGAGATAAATGGAACAGAGCCCCACACAGAAATGCTGATTCCTGCTGCTGCTGACACACACATTTATAATTCGGGCAGTAAATTGGGTTAATGGGTGTAAATAAAAGGTAAATGTTCAGAGCAGAGAAAAGGGCTGTAAATTGCAGGGCGATGGGGGGAATTTTATGTGGCTGAATATAAATCCCTTCCCCTCTCTGGGGAGAGGTCACTGTTGGGATCCTGTGGGGACAGGCTGGGAGCATTGGGGTTGTTCAGCCTGGAGAAGGCTCTGGAGAGATCTTATTGCAGCCTTCCAGTGCCTAAAAGGGGACCAGAGGAAAGGGGAAGAGTGACTTTTTTACACAGGCAGACAGTGATAGGACAAGGGGGAATGATTTTAAACTAAAAGAGGAGAGATTTAGGTTAGATGTTAGGTGTTCCTGCTCATTGCAGTGGACTAGGATTAGGTGATCTCTAAAGGTCCCTTCCAACCCAAACTATTTTGTGATTCTATGATTTTATTTTTTCTATTAATCTCCTGTGGTGTTTTTGCAGCTTTGAAGACTAAAAGTTTTGTGCTTGGAACACCATGAGGTGATTGCTTTTCTGAAGAAGAGGTTTCAGTGATGGCCAGGGACTCTTCTGGTGTTCTGATATTATTTATTTACACTGTCAGCTTTTCTTGGATGCTCAAACTGCAGCTAATCACAATCCTATCTCAGGACCTTGCACTTCCAAGAAGTCTCCTTTAGCAGTAGTTTAATCTGTGATTTGCACTTCCCACAATTGTCTTGGTATATTCAACGTCCTTTCTTCTGCAGTTATCTTCCAGAGCCCTGTTTTTTCCTGATTGGTTGCTCTGACCCTGTTTTCCAGAACCGAGGGAAAGGGGAAGTATATAGGTGTTTAATCTAGTGTATCTCACTCCTTGGTTGAACCAGATGACTCTAAATTAGTCACCAGGGTGCTTTCATCAGGTTTCTGCCTTCCCCAGTTCCAGTGATAAGAGTATAAAGACCCCAAAAAAAGGATTTTTTTAATCTTTTTTTCTCTTTTTGGGTTCACCTTATAGCCTTTTCTTAGGCTAGAATGCAACATGTCCTGAAAAGAGATGCTTGAAAACTTGCAGAGGGATAAAATGAAGGGCTAATATTAATTTTGATTACTCAGTGTGGTAACTGATAGAGAATCAAGTAGGTCATGACCTTATTTCTGATGTTAACAGCAATTTGTTATGAGAATGTCTTCAGGTTCAAGGTCTAATAAAGAAACATCTGTTTGTTTTCTTTTCTATTTATTTACATTTCACTGGGGTTTATTTTCTTGTGTTTAGCTTTCTATTGATTTCTGTTTGACACGCATCACAATTGTGTAGTTCATGGTGAATTTCTCATTTGTGTAAGTGTTTGCTCACATCAGAGTGCTCCCTGTTCAGTTTTAATTGAATGCCTGGCAAAGTAAATGTTCTTGAGTCACAAGCAGATTTTCATCAATGATAACAATAAAAAAGACTAGATGCCCCAGGATGTTTTTCTTTATTTGTCACAGGGAATGTGATTTAGATGCATGGAAATACGTGAAGGTCCAGTAAAAAGGATAGTTACAGATTAATGCAGAAGGACAAAGAGCAGCATGGAGTGGCAGCACGTTCCCTGCATGGGTCCTGTTCTTCTAGTGAGAAGGTGGATATCGAACAGCAAGACCTCTGGTGGTTCCTTTGATCTTCCCTTGGTGACTTTCAGTATTTTTTACCTGGATCAGGTCATCACAGCTGGAACCCATGGCCCCCACGCTTGCAAAATCCTTCCTGATTTTTCCTTGTTTTTCCTGGGAGTGGGGAAGTGAGGGCATGGGATGAGCTCTGCAGTTCCTGAGTACGGGAACTCATCTGGGCTGTGGTGAGTTATGAACTGTCTGGAGAGAGGATGGTGCTTGTCTGTGCACTTCCACCAGTGCAAAGCACAGAATCGACTGGATTAGCAAAATGTGAGCTCATGGGATCACTTTCTTAACACAAAGGAAGGAGAACAGAAATATTGCTGGAAATAAAACAGTCAAAAACAATTCAGAAGAAACCATGACAGCTTCGGTTCACTATACCCATAAGGCCAGATCCAAGCTAAATACACTCTCTGATTTTCTTTTGAAGTAGGGTCACAGACCAAAATCTCCATATTCAGGTTTTTCAGCTGACTCTGCCCTGCTCTCTCAGGGCTGTCAGTGGGTGTATACCCTGGCAGTGACTCCAACACACACAAGAGAAATAAAATTCCAGGGTAAAAGCCTGAGGAATTTATTACTGAAGTCCTTGCACACATCCTCCCACCACTACTGAGGCTGTTCACAATGGGGGGAGCCTCCTTAAATTAAAATTGCACTTTAAACCAGGACTTCCATGCTTGTAAAATCGATAGGAATGACTGGTGCTTTTCTTCCACAAAGGTCAAAGGAATGATTTTAGTTATTGCAGGTTGTAACACCCTTGGCCCAGGCTTGGTCAATACCTTTCACTTACATTTGCTCCCATTTTTAATGGAAAAGAATGTGTCTGTTTGCCATATTTTGTTTGCTTTCTATGAATACTCTTGTGTATCAGAGTACTTACCTCAAAATGATTGGTTTTAATCTGAAGGGCAAGGTTCAAATGCAAACTGACTGTGCTGCCACCTCAGCTTGAGGGAATGTCCCTGCAGCAGGTGCTGAGCACCAAGAGGCACTCGAAGATTCAGGCTGAGAGGCCCCAGCAGTGCAAAGCCCTTCACCCCTCTGAGTGCAGGTGCTGTAGGTGGGCCCTCAGTGTCACACGGATGCAGTTTTACTGATGGATTGTTGAACAACTCAGTGTTTACACAGAAATAGCACAGCACCAGCAATAAAAGCCTGCGTCCAGAATACACCCAGTGGGGGATTCAAAGATCATAATGCCATGTATTAATTGATAAATAAACCCATGAGCCACCCTGAACAACGGATAGTTTTCAGGATATGACACGCTGAAATTGGAAACAAGGCAAACTGCTCACTACACAATATTTATGCCTGTCTACAGGATGGGAAAATGTGAATGTTGAACTACAGAGGCAGAGAAAATTGGACGTGCTCCAGGGAGCTCATAATCCATGCATTTCATGAGATGAAGCAGATGGATGAAGCAGACTCATGGAGTGGGTAGGAGGAGGTGGGAGGATGTGTTAAAGGAAACGGCTTTGTAGAATTACCAGCACTTCATTTTCTAACACAGATCTCCCTATGACACCAAAGATGACACTTAAAACCAGGGTTGGGCTTTTTCTTGATAAACAATGTCTGAAGAGGTGATTGGAGGAATTTTTGAAAAGTGATGAGTTTGGAAACTAATGCAAACCATGAGGAACTGGAGATGTTTGTTTTTCTGACACTCCCCTTGGGAATTTTGCTCACTGTCTCTGCACCTGATGCTCAGAAGGTAATGGACAGAGTCACTGATTGAAATGGGCTTTGGAATTAGGCCCTACATATTCACTGTTACTGAACTTATTGAAATGAATCATTCCTTCTTATAAAGCCCTTGGAAATCTGTAATCAAAAAAACCCTTGGTTATAAGGTATTAAAAAACAAAACCAAAAATAATAAAAAACCCCAAAACCTTGTCAAAAAACCCAACCCAAACCGAAACAATCAAAAAAAACCCAAACCACCAACAACCAAAAAACCCTACCCAAAACACCATCACACGTTCACACTTGTCATGGTTAGATACTTTTACATGTCCCTCTTCAGGTGACAAATGACCCTGACACCTCCAGGTTCTTGCTGTGCTTAATCACAAGGGCTGATTACCTGTGAAATATTTCTATTCATTCTTGCTGGAAATGTCCTAAAGGGTTGGTTAGGTACCCAAGGCAAGGAATTATCTTTCAACTAGCCCTGCCTATTGGAAATGAATTGCCCTTTTCCACGCCAATTCTTTTCCACCTTTGGCATCTCTGCAGAGGAAGAGCTGGCACTTGCCTTTTGTTCCCCTAAACCATCAGGTTGTAGAACTGTAGAGTTTATTGTCGGGTGTTTAGAAAGTACCTGAGCCTCTGCTGTTCACAAATCACCAGAAATGAGTTCACCTTTGGTTAGTTAATACAGGTAGGGTCTGGCTCAGAGAAAGCCCTGAAAGCTTGATCCAGGTTTAGGGTGTTGTCTGGCGTAACCTGAGAGCCCCAGCACACGTGAGACATCTGTGCAGACTAATAAATATGAGATAGGATTAATGGGAGGCCTGTGCCCTTCTAAAGCAGGCGGTGGAGACCTGCACTGGGGCCTCTTAAATCACATCAGAATCATGTTTCAGCCAGTAAATTGTGTCCTCCATCTCTGGTGGCTGTGATGGAAATTCAGACACCCGGTGAATGTGCAAGGCTGTGTTTAGGTGCCTTTAATCTGCGATCAGATCAGTCTTATCTAACTGTGCACTTGTGATCCTTCTTCTCTTGCTCTACCCACTTTTCCCCCGTGCTCATCGGGGATCATCCCTTGCACAGTCCCTGTGAGCCAGGAGTTGATGCCAAGGCAATTCAGCCGGCAGAGCCCCGGGAATGCAGAGCTCTGAGGCAGGAGCACACCACAGCACAGCACTGCTCCTCATTCACCCTGTGTCCGTGTTCTTTCCACGCTCACTCCACATTCCCATGTCCAGCAGGTGTGAAGCAACTTGACAGGAGTCTGCATTCCCAGGAGCGAAGCAGCTCCTGCACATGGCCCCAAATTCAGGCAGTGGAAGGTGAGAGTTTGCTTGCTCCTTTCATACACATTACCATACAAATGCTCTGCCTCCTCCATATAGTTTTCAATATTTTTCCAAATGATTTTGAGAGCTTTTTCATCCTTTTCTGGCTGCTTACATATTGTAGTTGCTAACCATGAGCCATGCAGTAATGAAGAGGTTTCTTTCACAAAGATCCTGATTTACTGACTGCTCTTCATCTTCCTTTGGAACTCCAGAGAGAAAGCTCTGCTGAAATCCCTGCAGAAAAATCCCCACGGGGCAGTGGATAGAGGCGGGAGGGAAGGGACAGCAGATGTGTTTTGCTATTTCTATTAAATCTGTTTCTGTGATTTACAACAGTGAGCTTGTGCCTACATGTGATTGAAGTAAGTTTGCAAACTCTTTGCTCTGGCTGTTGCTCTGCTTCTCCCTTTCATCTCGCTGTTTGTCATATACTCACTTTCTGCCTCTTGTCTTTTTTGACATTTTCACAATCTCGGGGGGGCAGCACTGGCACTTTCACACATCACCATAATGGAAATAAAAGCTTGAAAGATCTAGATCTGAGGCGTGCCTATTCCTGGGGCATTGCAATGAGACATCATGAAAGATGTAGCTTGGCTGGATACTCAGGAGATCACAAGAAACCTGGAACCATAGCTCCTGAGAATAACTGAGCTGATGAAAGCAGACAAACATCTCCGCACTTTTTTTTCTGGTGAAAAATCCTGTCAGAAATTGACATTTTTTCTGTCCATGTGGTTGAGATGAAGTTCTATTTTCCAGTGGGGAAGTAATGTTTTATTTAGGGTTTTTTGATGAATAGCTCTGGCCTGTCTACATTGACACATACTTCACACAATGCAAGTGAAAACACCCCAGTGAATCTTTTTGAAGTCCTAACAAGTTTCGGCTCAGGGTGAATTAAAAGATGTATATTTGGGTCAGATCCTCCATCAGTCCAGCCTGGCCCAGCTCTGATACAATCAGTTAAACCATATCAGTTTACATTAGCATAAAATATGACTCAAAATATCATGCTGAGACATACTAAATGCAATTCCTGTCACCAGTGCTGCCGCAGGCATGGTTCAGAGATCACCAGTCACCCTTGCAATTTTCACCTGTGTCAGGTAGCAGAGCAGCCACTGAGTTAACTGTGTTCTCTGTGTCTCATTGCCAGAATAAAAAATACCCAACTGGTGTCACGCACTGGGAGCAATTTCTTCCACCTTTTAAATCCCATCTGCAGGAGCTAAGGCATTTCCCAAATATTTTATAACTGAGAAACAAAGTATATCAAAACTAATCTGATGCATCAAACGATTTTGGATAGCTATACATGAGTATCTGGCTACTAATTTTCAGGTACTTTAGGGGGAAGAAAAAGAGGCCTATTTAGCATCCACTGATATATTGTTGTGACAGGTGATGCAGGCAGAACCCCATTCCCAGATGGAAGAGATTCAGCAGCTGCATCTCCCAGCACAGTGCCTGGTGATGCATCCCCATCTCCATCCTCAGAGGCAGCTGGCTCAGGATGCTCAGGATCTGAGTCTGCCAAGGCTGGCAGAGTTTGTGGTAGGTACAGGCTGCTCACACACTTAGGGCCCTACAGCTCTGTCTCCCAGCTGCTGGTATCTCCTCAGGGTTTTAAAAAATACCTAAAAGACAATACCCTCACTCCCCAATTGAGAGAAGTGATTCAGTCCTTCAGGCACTCCTAAAACATCCCACCAGCACAGGTGTGGGGTGGCAGCAGGCACTGGTGCTGATGCAGGCAGCAATCGTTTTTAATTTGGGGGGTTGACAGTCTGATGTTAGGGCTGCAAGAGCAAAGAAAGGAGCCTGAGCATATTGAACCAGAGACATTCCTCCTGAGCCATGGAAAAATAATGGCTTGACATTTGTAAGTGTCAATACCAGAGGGAGGGCTGAGAGGGACAGCAGAACACGCGGCTGATTGCTCTGCTCCACGTGTGCACAGTGAGCTCCTTCTAATTCCAGCTGCATGTACTGTTTTCTTCTGATCATAAGGTGTTGAAAATAACTTGAAGGAACACACCCACCAAGCCCTCCCATCCCTCCTCAGTTTGGTTAATGAGGTTGTTAAAAAGAAGCGTGAACGTCCTGCAAACAAGGGTTGAATTTTTATGCCACAGTGGCAATACCGCAGCGGCAGGAGCAGAGAGAAAGGCTATTAGGGAAATGAGTCTGCTTATTATATTTTTGAAAGCAATTTTCACCCCTTTACCGACTCTGTTGAAGAGACTTGAAAGTAACATGTGTGTTCTGAGGAACAGAAATAGTCCAGAATAACATAACCTGAGAAATCCTTCCTGTCACAGGACAGTGGTATCCCATTTTCTGCTGAGATTATCTCCTCTGTGCTGCATCCAGGAGCACCTTCCTCAGAGAGAGGGATGCTCCTTCCAGGCTTTCTCAGACCATGGCTCTTCAGGGCAGCAGTGGGACCTGGTACAGGTCACAGCTTGGTTTCCTGCAGCCTGTACCCCACGAGTTCTTTCACCTTGTAGTCAAGAGAGGAAGAAAAATATCTAGAAAACCTCTGTGTTGTGAAGATCTGCTTTCAAATGCTCCAGCTCAGACACTTGTAGAGAGTTGGTCTCCCGGTTTTTTGGGTTTTTTTTTAGGTGTTTGTTCACTGGGAGTAACTTTGTTATGTTTGTCTAATTCGTGACCTGTTAGGGTCCTGAACGGGAAATGGGAAAATTCCAGCACTGTGGGTGTGCAGGAATCAGCACTTCCCGCAGATTAAATTGTCTGCAATGCCACATTTTGGGTCTACATGGGAACAGGTTTCAGCCCTAAGAAAAACCTCATCTTGTGGGTAGAAGTAATGCAAGCTGCAGGCACATGCTGGAGCTGTGTGTGTGTCTGGGCAGAGTTTTTTTGTTTCACTGTTTTCCTTTCACAGCTGTCAGCAGCAAAGGTCATGGGATAAAAGAACACACCTGCAGAAGCTGCCACTTACATCTCTGACACTTGGACCCCCCTTCCCTGCCCTTTCCAGCTTGCAGCCCTTTCCCATCACAGCGGAAGCCCCCACCAGCTCACCAGCCCTGCCCTCCCACACAGCAGCCAGTGACACAGAAATAATGTCTGACAGGACAAGGGGGAGCAGTTTTAAACTAAAAGAAGAGAGATTTAGGTTAGATATTAGGAAAAAATTCTTCCCTGTGAGGGCGATGAGGCCCTGGCACAGGGTGCCCAGAGAAGCTGTGGCTGCCCCTGGATCCCTGGCAGTGTCCAAGGCCAGGCTGGACGGGGCTTGGGGCAACCTGGGACAGTGGAAGGTGTCCCTGCCCATGGCAGGGGGTGGCACTGGATGATCTTTAAGTTCTCTTCCAGCCCAAACTCTTCTGTGATGCTATAATGAAATAATCCTCCCTGTGGGCACAGAGGTGAAGCACAGGGGCATTGGAACTGTGTTTGCTCTTATTTGGTGAATTAGGATTTACTTTAGCTTTCCACCAGGAAATGAATTTGTGCCATCCTGCCCTGGAGCCGCGTTAAGAGCACAGGAGCTCTGATATTGCCTTTGTGCACTCAGCTGATGCGTGAGTCACTGCCATCCCTTGGCTCAGGGAAGTTTTCCTCACTGGCAGCTGAAAAACAAGCACAAGGGGAGAGGAGAAAGAGAGGTAAAGGTGGAATCTCTGCTTCCCTCAGAACTGAAACTAAAACGGTGCTTTTCTCAAAGGACAGTGATCCCCCCACCCACAGTCTCTTTCCACAGTTTCTGTAGCTCAAAGGATGTTCTCCCTCTCTCCTTCACTTCAGAAATGGAAGAAACAATCATGACAAAAATCATACCCAACTGACAGATTTCCACAAATATTTTGTCTTGTTTACTGAATTGGCTGAGTGATCGAAATCACTTAATTAAGGTGGTGACCATTGGGTTTGTTTCAAAATCTCGACCCAGGCTTTATTTTACATCACAATGTAACTGACTTCAGGTGTTTAATCTGTGATTTTAATCTTCCCCTTTACTATTTGTTTTTCATCTGTTTGTAGTGTTTGAGTTTGTGGAGCTCCCAGAGCAGAAGGATCCTGACCTTCGTTGAATCCCCAGAAGCTGCAGGAGGAGGCCAGTCAGATCTGATAATCAGATTATTATTTCCACATTATCCCTCCTTCAATGAAACTGTTATTCAGGCACATTCAGTAGCTTCAAAACCACCCTGGATTAAATTCCTATCTGGATAAAGAGCTGATGCTGGGTGTGATGAGCACACATTAATATAGATGACAGACACTTTGTTCAGGTCTGTGCATTCCACTTCTAAGAGGTCACATTTCATTGGAAGTGCCTCGGGGTTTAGCATCTCCTGACTTTTCTCTTTTGCCTTGGAAGAGGAACAGGAGGGAAAGAGTTTGGTCTTTTAGTCTTTGCTTCTTCTTATTGATAAATGTCCTCTGTATTTCCATACTTCAAAGGAATGTTCTTTTACCATGATGAATAGCCCTTTTAGGCCCAGAATCAATTCAGACCTTTTGCATCCCAGCACTTGAAATTCTTGGGAGGATACTCCAATCTCCACAGTCCTGTTCATTGTTATGCAACTGCATCAGCATTAGAACAGAAATCAATCTTGATTTACATTTTGCTCTTGTCCAGGTGCTCAGAGCAGCAGCTTTTCAATGCTTAGTTAGTGGACTTTGTACTAAATAAATTTTTGGAACTTTTGCTAGTCCAGTGACATAAAGTCTGGAAAATCATCAAAAGCTTCGACCCAGAACAGCTACGCTCTATGTTAAGGCTGTTCCATCCTTTCAAAATACACTATGATTCTTGGTATTATTTGCCTTCCCATTTTTACTCTCTCCTCTTTATTTCAAAATTTTAATTCTACAGCTGCTTAATGAAATAAACTCTTTCTTTAACAGTTTTTTTTGGTACACACTACGAAAAAGCTCTGAAGTCCTAGAAGAAAAACAAGGAACCATGCTAATACATATTTTTTAAGGATAATGTCTTCCCTGTACTGACAGGTAGAAGTTATTCAAGGCAGTAACTAAAGAAAATTATTTGAAACCCTGCTCACCCTCGGTATTGCTCTGCCATGTTCAGATTGCTACTCCCAAACAAATCCACTCAGATGTGAAAAACACAGGAAAACACATTCAAGTGATTTCCAGTTATATTTAGCTGCTATTAATACCTTGAACCTTCTTTGATCTGGAATTATCCTTGCAGAATAAACTGGAATATCTCTGAGTAAACCAAGCCATCTGTAATATCAAGGTACATGGACCAGTCCCTGAATCATTACTCGTGATGCTGGCCCTCAGCCAGGACCTGGAAACTGGGGTCATTCTGGGAACCATCAGCAGGAGGAAAGAAATGTAAGCAGAAAAAACTGATTTTTGAAGAATTTAACTCAATTATGGAGAAATATAGCAAAATAGTTCAAATATATATATATTTGCATATATATATATATATATATGCAGTTTGATTTATAAAAAAGCAGAGGAAAGAATACTGACTTTACAAAAAGTTTTAAGAAGATAAAAGCCAGTATAAAAGCTACTAGGCCAGTCTGTATGGGATGCATCTTCTCCAAGCTTTAGAGATTAAACTGTGATGATGTGAAGGTCCCCCTGCATTTGCAGATGGGAACAAGAGCATTCACATGGCTCCAGCTGAAGGGAGAATCCCTCTTTCCCTGACTCATTGGTTTTTTATAAATGAAACAAACAGCTGTGCAGAATTTCTCACCAGATCTTTGTCCTCTGAGGTTTTGTGACCAACATTATCATGTCATCTGGTTGTTTTTTAGCTGTGGAGGTGTAAATTTCTTTGCTCCTGATGCCTCTTGCCTAAAAACATTACTTTTCGTACTTTTTAGCTGGTAGTGCTCCAGTAATGGAGAGGAACGGAGGTATCCAGGGGCATGATTTAATCCATTCCTCAGGAGGCATCTCAGATGAGACAGATGGTCTAATTGCTGATTTTAATTTGTTTTCATTGACTGAGGTCAGATGTGATGTGGGATAAGTGTGGCTGGCAGAGGATAAAGGTGGGAGAGAACAGATGGGATTTGCAACCAAATCTTTTCATAATGTGTGAAATTTCTTTCCAAAAAAGTGAGAGAAACTAGTGGACCTCACATGTCAGGTCCTGCTGCAGGCATCATCTCAGCCTCCTTCACAACTTGATTTTCCTCTGACCTGATTCCAGAATTTCCTCTTGCCCCCAGTGGTGTGATACCCATAGGACATCCTCTTAAACCCTACTTGGAGAGATGAGCTCAAAATATTTAAGAAATAGCTGAAAAGGCAACGTCTATTGTCCAGCAGACTGGAGGAATGCAGGATGCAGTTTGTCATGGGACTTCCTGGATCCCTCAGGAAAAACTTAAATTAATGCCATTCATTCTTTGAACTGCCACATGGCTTTTCCTCGTTGGCAATTTTCCTTCCTCCCCTTGCCCTGAGACCTGTGGTGACTCCACCAAGGCTCCATTCTAGTTTTCTTGCCTTTCCTGATTAATTCCATTGTGTAAAACTGAAAAAGCAGGTTCTTGCCTTTTTGTTTTTGGTTTTTTTTTCTTTAAGACATGAGATTCATTTGTTTGAAAATAAAGGTTAATAAAGAAATTGCAGTGTCTTGAGCTACACGTCTTAAATATTCCTAGTTTTGAATTCATCATCTAGAATAAGTTGGGGGGGAATAACCTGAGAGGGAAAATTACTCTTTTACCAATAATTAAATAATACTGAATTATCTGTTTTGTTAGTGGGAAAACAAGTCCTTAAATTTTAGACCTTTGTAATTAGATCCCCAAAGAATTCAACTTCAAAGCACATGTCTTGATCCCATCAGATGCTGCTAAGGTGTGTTTTTAATGGGCAGTGAGAACATGGGAATGAGGAACTGGACAAAACCTGAATTTCCATCCAAGTCTATCTTGACGAGGGTGGTGGTGTTTGGAGATATCAGGGCATGGCCAATTGTTTGCTCATCTCATCTTCCATCTGGCCGAGGGTTTAAGGGGTTGATTGGGTAAAGCAGCCCTTTAAAGTCAGGTCTGTACAACACACCAGCATGAGCTGAGGAAATTTGTCACTTCAAGGGCTTTGAGGAGCTCTTGTGACAGGACACAGAGCTGGCAGTTCAGAGCCAGATGATTCTTTGGGTTATAGAGGAATCAAAACTGTTCCTGTGGATTGAAAGTGAGCAGCAATTTAATGCCTTTTTGAAAGATTCATACTTTCTAAAATTCCCCTTTGAAGGTCTCCATTGCTATTTAATCAGCAGTTATTAAATATGTTCCAGAAGACTTGCTGAAGGCTGAATATTGCTTTCTTTTCCTTCTTCTGCAATAAATGACTGAGACATAATAATTTGAGGGTTTGCTTTAGTGACAGCATCTCATTGAGAAGAATCTGCATATAACATCCCAAGAAAAGAGAAGAAGAGGCTGAAGGAACTGACAAACCAAACACATTTTCTACATTCCTCAGTTTGTGCACTTTTGTCTCTGGTGGGTGTTCTGTTGGCTTTTTTTTGTTTGTTTTGTTTGGATTTGGTTTTGTTTTGGTTTTTTTTGTTCTGTTTTTAACTAGAGAACTGGTTGGGATTTTATTGCTGTTATTTCATTCACAAGGATGAGATGCTTCAGTTTAACAATTTAAACATCAGGGAGTTGTTCTGTTCCTTCAGTGATCAATAGACAAGGACCTCAGCACTATTACAGGTGCAGTTAAATGAGATTATTCCCGTGTAAATGACGACTTAACTGCACTGAAATGCCTTACCCTCATGTATCAGTGGGACACACAGTAGCAGGAAGAAAAGACAATTCCTCTGAGATGCATGTAAAAATCCCTATCCCAATGAAGTGCAAATTCCCTGAAGGCAAAGATGCCCAACCCCAGCTAAGAAGGCAGCATCTCCTTTAGGACAAATGGGGCGAAAATGAAATTTAAATATATATGGCCAAAATTTTTAATAAGTTCCTGAAAGGGCATGCAACTGGCTACCTCACATTAATTCTCCTTGAGGCTTATGAAAAACCTGAAAACACCTTCATTTTGTCTCGATACACAAAGAAAAAGTTTTCACATCTCAAACAATGTGTGGGGTGAAGAAAGGCGTTCCTGCCCACTTCTGCAGAGGATCTCAAAAGCCAAATGCATTACTGGAACACAAAGCATTGGCTCTGCAGTGTGAAACAGTAGCATATACAGCTGATAGAAGCAAATATTCCATGTAACATTTATATTACATAAACATTAGATATTCACCGAGATGATGTGTGCTGATCATCTCACATCTCAGCTAATAAGCCAAGGCTCTCTTCACAGTCGATGGGAAGAAAAAGAGACATTTTTAGGGCACAATTAATTTGCCGTATTTTGCAACGTGCTTTAAAGTGAGACGAAGTGCCTATTTGTCTCTGGTGGGTTGGTGGGAACCTGTGGGGACTCACCCAAGAGTACAAATCTACATTGCAAAAGTCTACAGTCCGTGTGAAAAATCACCTCCTCAGTGCCTATAACACAGAGGAGTGCCAAGTTCTAAAGAAAGCCTGTAACTATTTTTACTTTATTTTATAAGGGAACTTTCTCTTAATGAGTTCCCTTTTCAAATCTAATCCCCCAGCTTCTTCTTTGGGAAGGTTTCTTTAGATAGACTCTTGTATCATTAATGTTCTGGTGTAGGACTGCTTTTTTTACAAAGTCTCCAGCTATCATTAGTGCAGATATCCTTCATCTGTAATGCACTTGCAGTGCTTCCCACGTGTCCTTGCTTCTCTGTTACTTTCTCATTTGTGTCAAGCCCTGAACACCGGATTGGGATGTTTTTTGGCTGGGAAGCCTCCATTTCCTGCTGCCAGTGTGGATTTTGTCCGGTGGCACTTTGTCAGGTCTTTCCCTCGGGGCCTCTGCTCTGCAGCCTGAGGGCTGGTTGTTCTGTGGTGTGCTCTGAGGGCTTGTTTGCCCTAAAGGAAGTTGTATCCCCCTTTTCTTTTTTAGTGCAAGGGTGATAAGTGAGCCTTGGCTCAGCCTGAGTTTGAGTAGCTGATACCGGGGTACACCCAGGGCCTTTGGGCTGTGTGGGCACTCCAGTCCATTGGTAGGTGTGATTTATAACTGAATGTACTCTGTGAGATAAAAAGCCATGTCCTTTAGACCATTTTAAAGATGATGCATGTGAAGCTGGAGACTCGGAGTGGGCTTGAGTTGCTGAAACACATGAGGCTAGTGCCTGTCCAGGTGCTCCAGACTGCCTGAGATACCCTCCTGCAGGCAGGACCCAGGAGTGTCTGAAGAGGCAACCAAAGCCAGGTGAGTTACTCCAAGGTATCTAAAATGGCACCAGGCACACACGGAACCCTTTGCTCTATCCCCAGGTTTCTTTCACTGCGCCATCAAGGCTCGTGTCACTGCTTGCTCTTGTGTTCCCCAGCCTTTTCTGCACCAGAAATAAAGTTTTCTTCCTTGGGCTTGGCACCAGTGGGCTGATAGAGCACTTCAGTGCCCTTTCTGTCAGCTATTGCCAAAGCCATGGCTTATGGAATGTATTTCTCTCTTGGTTTGGAAGAGTCCTGCCACTCAGCAGAATTCAGGCCAGGACACTGGGGGTTTGCAGGGACAACCCACAGCCTGGGGCAAAGGGCTCTGGTCTAAGCTGGATCTTCAAGCACAGCAACAATTGGTCAACACAGTCCTCACAGGAATGTATTTCACTGGCTTATTTTGGCCTATTTTCCCATTTGCTTTATTTGACCTATTCCATGTTGTTTAGCTTCTTGATAATATTGTGCTTTCCTCAGAAAGCTTTTTCAGATATGGTCTGCTATTTGGTGATAGTGCAGTTACAGTACATCCTGTGGCCATACTGTTTTAATTAAAGATGAAAAAAATGCATTTTAATCAAACATTTAATCCTCTAATCAAACACTTCTGGTATAACAGAATGGTGACATAGGGTCTGGCATAATAAAAAGGGTGACATTTTTGATGTGTTCTTTGTAGCTGGTCTTTTCTGCTGCTGGTTCAGGAGCAGGTATCAACTAGAGAGACAAATAATGTCCATGGCAATGTCAGAATATTAACGTGTTTGAACTGACAAATGAAGGCTAACCCTCCTCAGAAGCCACACTACAAGCACAAAGGGACATGTTCTGGCTCACCCTGTGTGCTTGCAGTGCAGCGAGACACTCGGTGTGCCTGCAGTGAGCATAATTAATAGCAATGACAAGGAAGTACACAGGTAGTACTAAAAATAATAAAAGGCCCAGGTTGTTCAGTGTTCAAAGTCATGCTGTTTCAATCCTGTTGTCTTTGAGGGGAATCCTGAGAGACCTCAAGGCTTGACTTCTTTTTCTTTTCTTGAGAAAGAGATTACCTCTGATATTTGCTTTTTGGGTTCGATGCTGTTGGTGGGAAGGGACATGAGAACATCTGATGGGCTTTGGGAACAGTGGACAGAGGAGCAGGAGGTAGATTGGGAAGCTGAGTGGACTCCAGAAGGTATATAGGGATATTTTAGGATGACTGCATTGTTGCAATCTAGGAAGGACAGGTAGAGGAGCTGAGGTGGGAACAACTTGCCATGGGATGGGACAGCAGGTCCAGGAAATGAGGAAATGCATTATTTAGTACTGAGTTGGCACCTTTGGGTGCCACAGGGGTGGAGGAAGGACAGAGATGTGGGAGATGTCTAAAGCAGATGGCATTAGATACAAATGCTTTTGCTCTCCTCATGGCTGGAGGATGAAGGCATTAGAGGCAGAATTACGAGGTCTGAAAGCTAACTCCAGCTTTGGGAGGAAGATGTATCAGAAATCTGCTGGACAAGCTGGAGCCCGTCTCCAGTGAGAGGAAATAAACCGTGTCTGAGTGGTACTGACCTGCTTTAGGTCCTACCCTGGGCTGGGAAGCCTTGGAAGGAGATTGGTCCTGCAGCTGCCGTGTGGCTGGAGCTCAGGCTGCCTCCTTTAAACTCCCCTGGAAAACAACAGCAGTGGGTGGTGATTTTGTTCTTGGAAAATCCAGTTTCTGGTAATGCTATTAAGAGCTGATTACAGCTTTGCCTCATACCCTCAGATTGCTCCTGGCCACGCCATCAATGGAGAACCACATTCACAAATGCATGTGTAACTCCGGACTGGCTGTCTTTAAAGGTGGAAATATTGATTGAAGATTGCAGACCAAAGACTGAAGGGAGAACACTCTTTACTGAATTTAGGAAGATTATATTTTGCTCCCTAGAGAAAAGGCTGCCAACCTTATTTGCCATTTAATTCTTACTGATCTTTATTTTTTATGACAAACATTAATTTCATTGTGTCACCTCTGGCTTGTGTGTGTGTCACAAAAAAGAACTTTTCAGTTCAACAGTGGGTAACAAAGGAGTGAGAGTTCTGAGTGATAACATCAGGGGAGCTTGCAAAGACACTAACTGTGGGAGGTGATGCTTTATTTTAGGGTGAAATTATACAGTATGGGAGCATAAGCTTGTAGTCTTAGAGAGAATTCCTTTCCAAAGAGGATTGTGCCTTTAGCATGGAATTTAGCTAAGCTGCTCCAAGCCTTTACATAGTTTTCTGAACTCAAGAGTATTTGCTTCCAGTAAAACGGGCAATAATAACTCTGGAGATTAATTGCTTGGTAATATGCACTGGCATATAGTGATAGCATCTGTGTCTAATGGAAATACAATGGAAATGGGCCTTCGCAGAGGAGTTCAGCTAAAATAAACAACTAGAAAACAATCTGGATTGCTGGCTAAGGCCAGGGGAAGAAGTGAAAATTATTGTGTGGAGGGATTATCTCTGGCAAGTTTCTCTCTCTCCTTTCTCCCTCCGAAGATCACATCCCGGCTGTGTTTCCAGAGCTAGCCTGGTGTTCCCTGCAGCGCGGGGTTTGTGACGGGTGTCGGGAGCGCTGTGTGCAGCACCAAGGGCCGGACCGTGCCCGTGCGCTCTCTCTGCTGCAAATGTCCTGTAGCAGCATCAAAAGGCAGCTCGTGTGCTCCCTCTGCAACGTGCTCCCTCTGAAGCAGCGTGAGTCCTGGTGAGGGCCTGCTCCGAGCTGACATTCCCTCTCCCTGCATGACAGGTTTCGCCCGGCACAAGGACAGCGGGGGCTTTGTGCCGCCACGCAGACGCTGATGCAGCCGGTGCCAGGAGCAGACCTGATGCTTTACATACCAATCCCATCCTCTCCGCAGCGGTGGAACTCTAAATCTGGGGACCAGATTGGTGTCTCAGCTCCACATGGATGCACAGCTAATTTTTCTCAATTGTCTTTTTGAGCTACTTCACAAGGAAAGCCGAGTTAAGGTTTCTAAGATCACATTTTGTGTTTTAAATAATTACAATATAATTCATACGCATGTTTTGATTTCTCCTGACAACACGGTGATTTTCCAGCAGAAAATGCGTTTTTGGGGAGATAGAGGGGATGTAATTCAAACTATTAAAATAAACATTGTAGTGTATGAGACACGGTAGTGCATGACTGAGCACTGACTGACTGGGAAAAAAAGATTGCAGAGACACAGCCACAAAAACCGTATCAGGTTCAAGAGATGTGACCAGTAATAGTAGATGCAGGGTGGAGATTTTGAAGCTGACAGTGGTTACCTGAACACCAGGGCTATACCTTGTGAAGCTCACAAATAAATGACCCCTTGAGAGACAGAGGTTGCTGGACCAGAGGTTCAGGTGGGCTGACACAACAGCCCTGGCCTGGAAACACAAGCTAGATTTTCAGCAGGACATGCCCTGCAATAGAGCATGATGTACCAGCACTCCTGGTGCCCCTTTTATGATGGGGCATGACAAACCTGCCCAGTTTCTGTAGGTTTTTTTTTTTGGAGAAACTCCGCTTTACCACTCACACCACAACAATTTGCAAAGTAAATTATCCAGCCTGGTAAATGTTAAAACAACACATTCTGCCCCACTGTTCTGTCTCCAACATGCTATTTTCAGGTGTGTTGAGAAAACGTAATGAAGGCTGTAGTCAATCACAGGAGCATCTGTCGCGTGCTAAGGGGCTGTTTCCCGTTGTGGTTGTTCCACTACTCTCAGCTGGGTGTTGTGCCCAGCACTGGTGAAAGGAACCTCGTGGGTGCTCCTCAGTACTCCCAGTGCAAAGTCAGCATAGCTGCCTCAAAAAACTGCCTAAATTTCAACCCCTTTTTATTCAGAGTCGGGAGAATTTTTTAATGTGAAAGACAAACCTGCTTAAGGACCTGGTTTGTGTGTGTGTTGAAATTTTGTTCCATCCAGGAGAGCAAGGTGAATTCGGGGGATGCACTGCCAAAACATGCTGAATAAAGTTCCCTCTCTGGGTTCAGGCCAGGAGAGACTGGAACCCCCCAACCTCAATGTTTAGCCTGGGATTCACAGAGGACAAACAGAGGATTTTGGAAAAAGCATGCCAAATATTAATGAAAACCTACAGAGCATAGCCCAGTATTATTGCCATCCTTCTGTCTTATTTTCTGAGTTTCTGCTAATAAATTGGGCTTCAAATCATGTGTTACCCTGGAGTGGCAGAGTTCCTGGTTTTGCTGGGCTCACTCCATGCTTCTGCATGTTTTTCCAGGCTCTCAGGAGCAATATATCTATTTTACTGTTAATGAAACAGAAAGATTGCATCATCATCCTGCCCTGTAAGATGGCAGTATAAGTCCTGTCAATCAGCCACCAGATCAGTGTTTTATGCTCTGCCAGGGTGTGTGTTTTTTGTAGTTGATCAAAACAAGTAAGTAAACAGCAAATAAATAAATTAAAAAAAAAAAAAGAGAAGAACTGTTTAAAACGAGCTTTATTTAATTTGCATTTTTAAAGTTTTAAAATGACACTGGGAAATGAAAATTTTTATGAGGTGGTGAAGAGAGAAGGTGATATATGGTATAATTTTCCTCATTCTGCTCTACTCTGCCTTCTTGGTGTGGTAGGAGAAAAGGCTTTAAAGCAGACAAAAATAGAAACATAAAGCATCAGATTCAAAGGGTTTTTCGTGATCACAGTGTCAAACCCTGAGGTATCACCAGCACTCACAGCCAGAGCCTAGCAAGATTCATCTCAGAATTGGCCTGTTTCTTGACTCTTTAATCCATATGCACGATTCTGGGATGCTATCCCAAACCCTCATGTTTAGGAACCTGCTGTTCATTTCCATCCCCAGAACATCTATTGCCTGTGTGGGGCCTTTCTGGTTATTCACTCATTGGGATGTGTCTGTGAGACCCATTTGCGAGTTATTTTTCCAGAAGGAAGATCTTCCCAGAAGCGTTTTGTGAGGAATCTGGTCCTTGACAGAACATGGGTGGGCTCTGAGTAATCAAATAGGGCAGAGGAGAACCAGATGGGTGCTCCTGGTGAACTGAGTGGAGCTGGGACATGCTGATGTTATCAAGAAGAGCGAGAGGCCCCCAGATCCATTTTTTCTCAGTAAATCTTCTGCAATTATTTGCCGTGTAGGAGCAGGAGTTCAAGGGAGAGAGGAGCTGATGAATGGCAGAGCCAACAATAATCTGATTTTGCAGCACTCTGGGTCGTTTGGGTTAATGAACTGACTCCTGCTCACAGGCAACCCCACAGACCTGCAAGTGCAATTTCATGATTTGGCCTATTCACAAGTTCCCTGCCGTTTGTAGAGGATTTTTTTTTAGCGTGGATATCATCTGTTGGTCTTTACAATCTGTATTTAATAAAGGGGATTATGGGCTATTTTTTCCCACCTCATTTACTGATACCTACTGCTTTCATTGCAATGGTTATCTCTCCTTTGCTTTCCCCCACTGTGTCTTCCTACTTTTCATTCAATAAAAACATAAAAAAAAAAATCTCTTTGGGGATTATCTTGGTGTTTGACTGAGAAGCTGTGTGTGTTTTTCATAGCTTAGCTTGAATATCTTGAATATGAAAAACAGCACCTTGGTTTGGAGTATGTGTATTTTAAAATGTGACTAAAGCTAATCTGCACAACATTTTTTGTGAGGCACGGGAGAGACTGTGAACTGTTCCACTAAAAATAGTTGAACTTTCTGTATCAACACTGCTTTTTATTGAAAATCATGGTGTAGTTAAAATTGCAATGCGATAAGCAAGTTGTTTTTCCATTAAAGAATATAAAACATGCTATCTTGTTGAAAAAAGCTATTGTTTTGTTACGTTTATGTTTGGTCTTGAGACACTGAAAATGCAAAAAATGTATTTGAAACAAACTTTTTTGTTTGTTTAGTGGGTTATTTTCCTTCATTTTTTAAGAAAAGACCATAGTTCTTTATCTGTAAAAGGCAAAAAGTGATAGGGCAAGGTGGAATGGCTTCAAACTGACAGAGGGCAGGGTTGGATTAGATATTAGGAAGAAAATCTTCACTTTGAGGGTGGTGAGGCCCTGGCACAGGTTACCCAGAGAAGCTGTGGCTGCCCCATCCCTGGAAGTTCTCAAGGCCAGGTTGGACAGGACTTGCAGCAACCTGGGAGAGTGGAAGGTGCCCCTGCCTGTTGCAGAGTGGGACTGGATGGTTTTTAGGGTCCCTTCCAACTCAAACCGTTCTGTGGTTCTCTGATTCTAAAGCTATTTCAAAAACATTCATTTTAAAACTAAGTAAATGGAAGCAACAACAACAAAAAAAATTAACACTATTTATTTCTCTTCTTCAAGTATTGCTTTCAAGAAAAAAGAAAAACAACAACCCCAAGAGATTTAAAGGCAAAGCATGTTGCTGAAAGCTATTGATACTGAAAAATATCTAAACCAGCAGTTAAAGCTTCAAAAATCCACACTCCCCTAAATGAAGATTAATCTAAAATCGGGAGTATACCAGTATCTCAGGATGTCTTGGGGAGGGAGGAGGAGGGAAATTTTCCATAGGAGTATAAATTACTGAAAACTGTTGTGGGCAAAGAGCTTTAGAGAGCCACACAGACAGCAGCCTCAGATCAGGCATGCAGTCAGTGAAGTGTTTTAGTTTGCTGGTTTTATCCTCCTGCTACACCAGTGCTGCTGGTTTCTGGATCAGGCATAAAGCTGATTTCTTGCACTTCCTCCTCTGCTTCATGGAGCAGGTTGAGTTCTGTATGCCATGGGAACAGAGCAGCACTTCATCTGAGCAAGCACCGGGGTCAGCCCCTGAGCACCAGCCTGACAACAGGCTCCGTGTGAGCAGCAAGGATTTGGGAGGCGTGATTCATCCCATGCCAAAGCAGGTCAATTGTGCCATTTCCTGAAAGTGCCCATTACGGTCCAGGCAGGTGCCCAGCTCCTTCAGAGGCAGTTTCAGAGCAGATGTTGAGTCTGGTGAGGCGAATCAGACCCTCTGAATTTTCAGAGCGTGTCTGCATTGCACAGTGCAGGGTGACCTGGGGTACAAGCTGGGGACTGGTTAGTTCATATATCAGATGCAGAAAAGCTGCCTTGACTACTCAGGGCACAGAGCACCTCAGTTTCACCTTTTCTAGGTGAACTACTCCAATATATCTTGCCTTTTGCTTCTGCAGTGGATGATGTTCCCTTGCTGTGTTGTTGTGTACAGCACATCAGCCTCATCTCTTTTTGCACCTGAGGAAGTCCCTCAGTGAAGTCCTTTTAGCTGCAAACATTGTACATGGGTTAAAAAATTAACTGCATCTGGAGAAAGGCTCCTGGGTCTTCTAACACGATTCTTCCTCTATTCTTGAAATCCCTAAACCTTAGATTGCCAGGGGATAGGAGAGTGTGTTGAGAAGAGCAGCTCTGTACACTTCCCTTGTTTTGGCATCTTTTGCCTAACCAGGCTTGCTGTTGTTGAAGATGTTTTTATTTCCCAGCTCATCCTTAACGCAGCTTTGCTGAGCTCTGTGGGTCTTGTGTCATCCAAGGGGTGCAGAGAGTAGAGTGCAGTTTGGAGGGGAATCTGACAAAACCCACACCATAAGAAATGACAGATTAGGAAAAGCTGCCCTGTTCAGACAGACAAAATGTCACTCTGTGCGCAGGTGACACTTTGACATTATCAGCAGGTGACAGCACTGCAGCCTAAGACCTTTGACAAGCTTTCTTCACAGGTCAGTGAAGGCAGAGAACAGAATGTGCATACAGAGTTTTTTGGGAAATAATGCAGACCTAAACTGTGAGCACCAAAGGTCTTTGTATGACAAACAATGCTTTATGCTGAAGTGATCACATTTCGCTTGGGGAAATTGCCAACACATTTCTTAGTTAAGTAAAATCGACAGTGTATTTTCATCTAATTTCCTGACTCTAAACCATACATTTTTGAAAGATCCAAGACCACATTCATTACTGTCCTTCCACTTAAATAATTTTTGGCAGGTTGGTCTCTTAGTTTTAAATAAGCCAAAATTAGCTGCAGATATGTAGAGCTCTGTGCTCCTATTCTTGAAGTGAAATCTGTGAAACTAATTGAGTGAAACTCTTTAATGAGACAAACCTCATTAAGATGGTAATTCTCCCCTGCACACTGTATCCCCTTACTCCTTCTGAATATTTAGCTAGTGTTACCAAAGATTTAGAGAAACATTCCCTAAAGCTTATTTGTCAGAGTACAAAATAAGGATAAAACCTTACAACAATTCATAATACGTTCAGCTAGTGACAAAACTGGTCATGAATCAAATACACACATTAAATTTAAGAGGCTTTGATATGTCCTGCAATGGCTGAGACAGGGGCTAGAGCTGGCAGATACAGCACAGCACCTATGGGAGACTCCTGGTCTGATGAGCAGATGAGATATGGTGGGGAATTTTGGTGCCCTGTGTTTAGAAACCTTCAAAAAGGCAGATATGGAAATTAAATTAACATGCACAGGATGATTTTGTCAGAGTTTAGAAGAAAAAAAGCCTCAAGTAATCCAATCAGTATTTGGGTAGGTGCAGTATTCAAAGGTCTCCTCAAAAGATTCCTAGGCAGACACAGTTTTTACTGAACATAACTGAAGAAACCACAGCTAAAGTGCCTCTGCACACCAAAAGTCTTTCAGAAAACACAGTGGGATTCCCCTAGGCTCTTGTTCAAGTGAGTCACTGAAGTTTACTCCAGTGGAAAGATATAGCACACAGGAAAATTTACTTTAATTATGTGTGTAGCTTCCAGGAGGCTGAAATGGAGACCAGTTCCTCCCAAATATCCTGAAAGTCCCCAGGGCAGCTGAGCTACCCAACACTCAAGTGAAGGAGTGAGGCTCAAAGCCTGAATCCCATTCCTTCTTATCAGCTTGTAAGGGAGACACAGGGACTATCACCTTGGTTTTGGGTGTTTCGCACTGGCACCTCAGCAGTCTGTGTGCCAGCAGCTGTGACACTCCACTGGCTCTCCCCAGCTGTCCCACCTCTGCCTCCTCTCCAGATGCCCCTGGCTGCAAGGCACAGGGTTGCTGTACATTCCTTTGCCCCATCTTGGATCTGCCTCTCTGTTCCCTTGGAAACATCTCTGTGGGCGTTCGCTCCAAGCATTAACCTTGTTTGCCCTCGTGTGTGGAGGGAAATACGGCAGGAAAAGAGGCTAAATGAGCTTTGCAGGGTGCAGGGAGACCCCTGGAGCCCCATGCCGGGCACAGGACACGGCTCGGGGGCTGGCACAGCTGGTGTCTGACCTCCCTGGAGCTTGCTGAAGTCCCCTCTGCAGGGTGCTTGAGAACAAGGCAGCTGCCTGGGTATTTTCAGGACTTTTTGTGCTGAGCTGCACATCTCGGGGGTGCCTGAGGAAGACTGGGGTACCACAGGGAGGGGAGTCACTCCAGGAGGGTGAATCACACAAGCCAAACCCCTGCTTTAACTCACTCAGTGAGGTGGCTTTTCTATTCCTTTCTTACATTCAGACTGTCTCAATAAGGCACAACCTCCCCTTATTTCCAAAGGACATATGTATTTAGAATCATAGAATTATGAAAGTTGACAAAGACCTCCAAGATCAAGTCCAACCTTCAACTGAATGGGACCCTACCCACTAACCCATATCATGAAGTGCCACGTCTCCTCAGTTTCTGAACACTTCCAGGGATGATGACTCCACCACTTTACCAGGCAGCCTGTTCCAATAACCACTCTTTCAGTGAAGAAATTTTTCCCAATAGCCAGCCTGAACCTCCCTGTTTATCTGAATTCAGTATCACCTTCATGCCCTTCTCCAGTGCTCCCTCCCTCTTCTCCTGTTGCTCCCAATGAGCAACATTTGAAAACCATTAAAATTTAGAAAACAAGCAGATGAGAAATAAAACACCACCTTTTGAAAAGCCCAACTCTGTCCTTCCCACAAGTGCCATCACCTTTGTATGATAACAGATACAGCTCCCTCACATTTGAATTTATCTCAGAAACATGCAGGAGAAATACCAGAGTGAGTTAGGAGGAGGTTTGAGCCCATCAGGCTGTGACGATGCCCACACTGACCCGGCTGGCAGATCCTCAGTCAGCCTTGCAGAGACACCGAGCCACCTCCTCACCGAGCGGTTTCTCACCTCTCTCAGACCGAGCTGGGGCGTGGCAGGGGTGTAACTCAGCTCAGGAAGGCCAGGCAGATGAACCAGCACAGCAGTATGAATGTGTCAGCACAGCACCTCAGCCAATACCTTCCGAACCAAGCAGGTGTTTTGCTCCCGTGCTGGAGCACTTCCAGCTGGGCTCGTTCTGAGAGCGTGGTTGGGCTGTGTGTATTAATTTGTTCCTGGTTCATCCTTGAGCAGTCAGTGTCTCCTTTGAGACAGCAGATTAATGGTTGACCAGGGAGAAATGAGAAGATAGAAAAATCAGCTCCTGTGGTTACTTATTATTGCTGGATTTAAATGGATCAAACCCACTGCCCAACACTTTTAAAAAGAATATTCTTTAGGAAGGAATTGTGGAGGCCCTATTCCTGGAAGTGTTAAAGGCAAGGCTGGATGAGGCTTGGAGTGAGCTGTTGAGTGGAAGGTGTCCCTGCCCACGGCAGGGGCTCAGAGCAAGGAGATCTTTAAGGCCCCTTCCACCCCAAACCATTCAGTGGTTCCACGATTCTGTGACGAACGATGTTAGAGGCGCTTCCAGCACCAGGACCTCTGATATGAGACCAGAATATCCAGCAACTGCAAAGCACTACATCATCTTGTCTTGCTGAGATCACTGTGCAGACACACGATTTACAGCCTCCTGTAGCAGAATGCCAGCCACATAATTCCTGCTGCTGGATGCTCTGCTGAATGCTTTTGTGTTTACAGGAACGCACAGCGAGCTGCAGAACGAGACATGCTTTACTGCCCTGTGCGTGTGCTGTTGTGCACACCGAGGGAATTGGTTTAGTGGGCAATAAGCTGTTAAAAGACTGAGACACTGGTAGCTAATACCCAGAGAACCCAGCTGCTTGGGGCTGTAATGTGAGCAGTGGGTCTCATCAGCCTTAACGACTTATCCTCTATGCTGCTCTCACGTGGAGAGGAAAACATAAGTCTCTGATAAAAGAATCCCTTCATTTTGCTCAATGTAATACAATGGAATGATGACTGAGCTCATCACAATTACTTTTTGAGGCCTCTTTTCCATAATTATTGCAGGTCACACGCATCAGTGGATTTATCAAATGTGTTCATACGCCTCTGGAAATGAGATGGTGCGTTACCCAATTCGGTTGTGGAAGGAAAAAAATTTAGGAGCCTTTTGGCTTCTTGTCCAGACTAGTTAAGTTCATAATAAATGGGTGGGACTCCTGCAGCTGTCAGCAGTACAAGTCCTGCTTACTTAGTTCCTTCTAATAGTTATTAAATATTCAATCTAGATGCTGGAGGCCAATTGTCTTCTGTGTTTGATCTGTCTTGGGTGACAGGGATGTCAGTGCAGCAAAGCTTTTCCATTTCCATAAATATGGCACTTGTCAGATCTCATCAGCCTTCTGCAAGGTCGTATGAAAGCGCAGCTCTCTGCTGTGGTTTGGAGCAGTTGTCAAGGAGTAATCAAGTTTATGGCTTTGAGACTCCATTCAAATGTGCATGGTTTGAAGGGGTCCTTGTAGAAATGAAATTTTGGTCCTGCTCCTCATTAGGGAGCTCCCACACTTCAGGGGATTTGGATTCTATTTTCTACTTTGTCACTACAGGTGAACACTAAAATTCGTGCATGTGTCTGATTTATTCTCCAGTTGAAAAATTTTCAGGAGTTTTCTGAATTTTTCACATCTCAAGGGTAGTTGTTCTTGATTCAGATTGACTATTGCTGCTTACTCATTTATGAAATGTCATAAAATAAAAATTAAGTTAGACAATAAGGGTATATTTGACAGTGAGTATATTCAGCTTCAAGAACATAAGGATTGCATAACATGGGTGCTTCCCCTGAGTAATTATGATTCACTAAAAAGATAGATATGTGGGGAGTATAGATATAATTAAAAAGTGTAAATATTAATATATCAATATTTATATATGATACATAAACATTAATCTAAATATATATGCATATATGTATATACAGATATTAATTAGAATATTTTTTCCACAATTTGTTTTATTAATTACATATTTCACTCTTTTTTGGGATCCCTGGTGGCTTATTTCAGCCCTAATAAAAAGTCTATAAGCCATATAAGTGCCATTTATACCACAGAAATCAATTCAGGGAAAAAGATGCTGCTGGCATCAGTGAGGAAGAGAACAGAAGATGAGGGGATATTTGAAGAGATGATTTAAAGAAAGACTGGAATGTTATTTACTGGGTCACTCTTGGATTTTGGAAGCAACATAATAGATGGTATAAAACCAGCCTAGGAAAGGAAGAAGAAAGGAATTTAAATGGAGGAGGATTAAGAGAGCAAAAGGAAATAGGGAGCAGATGAGTGAAAGCAAAAAGATAGGTAGTGAAAAGATTAATTAGTGTCTGATAGATGAGAATGAAGAGTAAGGATGTGATGGATATGCAACTCATTTCCTCTCAGAAAAAGCTGACAAGCATAATAGAATGCCTTTGGAAACAAGATGCCATCAGGGAAGTTCACTGCTGCTGGATAAATTAAGGAAAATAGTCCAGGAAGGTTCAAAAAGCACTTAAATGTGAATAAGAAGTTCAGTGAAACCTCCCAATTAAATTAGTGATGGATAGGATCTTTTTTTTTTTTTAATTTAAAAGTAGACCCCTCTTTAACATAATGTTGAGTTTGGATTGAATATTTTTCTTTTCCGCACAGGAGTAGTCAGGTTTCGCTGGAAAATCTGAAAGCCAATGTTCCCCAAATTCTCTCCTTCCTGTGTCAGTTTTTGAACACTACCATCTTCATTTGGGATTATTTCAGTAATTTTTATTAAACAGTTTCTGGAGGAAGAAAATGGAACATCATTGACTTCAGGGACTGAAGTCCAGACCAATCTTTGTCTTTCAGCATTATGCAAGGCTTTACCCCTGTTAGAGCACAAAGGACAGGGATCTGAGTCAACCTTCCACAGATTTGGCTGGGAAAGGATTTTTTGCTTATGTGAAATTTTCCCTCTCTTTTTCCTTAAAACTGAAATAATTTAACTTGTTATATTTTANTATTTCTGTCATCTATACACCCCCCCCCCCCCCCCCCCCCCCCAAGAAATAAAACTGTAGGTCAAAGAGAGACCATCTAAATTATCAAACTCAACACTTTATTCATGCAAGAAGAAACCTGGTTCCACCTCCTGCCAAGGCAGGGACACCTTCCACTGTTCCAGGTTGCTCCAAGCCCCATCCAACCTGGCCTTGAACACTTCCAGGGATGGGGCAGCCACAGCTTCTCTGGGCAACCTGTGCCAGGGCCTCCCCACCGTCAATGTGAAGAATTTCTTTCTAATATCCCATTTAAACCTACTCCCTCTCAGTTTAAAGCCATGGCCCATGGTTATGAGCCAAATCTCACAGCTTTCTACAGAAACTTGGACCTCTGAATGCACAAAGAGCTGTTCCTCCTCAGTGGGGGTCTTATTCCATGGCAGAGGGCTTTCAGAAAAGCAAAAATTTTAGGCCTTAGACTTATGAACCCAGCAGTGCAAATACGGAGCTCTTTCTTCTGCTCTGCACAAATTAAAACTGACACAGAAATGTCAAGCACAGGATCCATCTTTATTCGGGCAAGTGATGCTAATGCAGCATTTCCTTTCCTTTCTGCTTCTCTGCAGGTCCGACACCGAGCCAGCTGGATCACCTGGGAGAATCCTCACCCTGGCTTTGCGTGGGATTCTTGGATCCTGGCCTCAGCTCTTTGTGTTCACGTCAGTCGGAGCCACCTCGGTGCTGCATCCTCTCCTGAGACACGCATGAACATGTTAGAGCAATCCAACTGCACAGGAAACTAACCACAGCTGTGAGTGCAAAGAACGTGGTGATATCCAAAAGAAATCGTGCAGTGTGTCTTAATTTAAAAAATTGAATAATTCTCTAAATACACATGCATAGTATTTTGTCTAAAAAGAAAAAAAAAACAGTAAAAAACTTTGGAAATGTCTCAGTAGAAAATGTATTGGCTTTGTTCTTCTGATTATTTTTGTGATTTATAAACACAGAGCAGAACCTGAAGATACTGGAAGGAGTTGGAAGACATTTTAAAATTTGCTGCATCCTTAGTAATTGTTTTTATTTTTATTTTTATTATTGATAATAGTAGTGCTTTCATGCTCCTTAAGCTTTCAAAGCTAATAGCTAGAAAAGCCTGTCTGTAATTTCACCAAATAATGAGTTGTAGATCAAACAATTCTAAATTAATAATGATGACAAGTGGCCCTGGCACTGCTCTGGAACATAAAAGGGAACAACTCAAACACCAGTTATTTCATCAGGAATCTCTGTAAGACCTGCAGCACTCTGATCACAACTCTGTAATTTTTCACATCTGTTGAAAAAAAGCAAAGTAAAAATGCATACGAAGTTTTAACTGAAAACCTGAGTACTATCAAAGTGATTACTACAGGTCAAGGCTCATCAAATGTTTAAAGATTTAGGCCAAAGACACCAAACAAAAAAAATAAAAACAAACAAACAAACAAACAAAAAACAAACAAAAAACCCCAAACAAAAAAACAAAACCACAAAAAAAACCCAAAAAAAAAAAACAAAAAAAACCCCAAAAAACACCCACAAAAAAAAACCAAACCGAAAAAAAGAGATTTATTTATTAAAAAGAAACTGCTAATTTCAGGGGGACAATATAAAACTGAAGCATTTTCATGTAGAGAGCTCAGACTAAATCTTGATGCTGTCATGCCCTGATTTTTCTCCTCCTTTAGCTCATCAGCCCACTTCTATAAGATCTTTGGTGAAGTATGTAGCAAACAACACCATAATTATAATTTTGTAAATTATGTGTGATAACAGATCTATATTTTCTTCCAATTCCTTGTTGTGGAAATTAATAATTTCTTTCATGAAGATACGTAAGACTTGAAGCCTAACTGCAAACTGAAACTCACTGACAACATCACCAGATGATTTACAAAATCAAGTGCCTAATTACACGCTCTCATAAATATTCATTCTTGTGTTCACAGTTATGGAGGAGAGAAAGTGAACATGTTGATTAATCAATTGATAGTATCTGATTCATCTGACTATACAAATGGGGACGAAAAGACAGCAGAGCAATTTCCAACAAATCTAGGCTGCAGCAGATTGTATTGCTTAGGAATGCTAACATGAAATGAAAAATTAATAAGTGCTAAAACTTAAGAGGGTGTGTGAGGGCAAGGGGAGTGCAGGCAAAGTGAGTAGATTTTCCACATTGGTTGGCCCTGTTGCTTAATTCAGGTGAAAGTATAAAATTCATGCTTCCCCTTCTGAGGTTCATCTTAACATTTGCCTCTTTAAGCTTTGCCAAACTTGAGACGTTGTGGCCAAATGGTCTGACTAAAACTGCTTTTTTATTTGGACGTAGGAAAAATGGCTAAGCCTTTTCCACAAAAGCAAATAAATTGTTTTATCTGCTTTAACAATATGTGAGGACCTTAAAAACTTCTCAGTGCTAGTGTTAATGGTTATCAAATCCAGAGGAGCACAACGTCTGTCAGCTCTGGATGAGAGGTTCATTCTGGAAAGGGTGGGGAAGCACATTTGGATTCGTTTGCATTATAAATCTTTGAAAAACTGCAAGTTCACGTTAGAAACTTGATGTATCTCGGCAGATTGAGCATCAGCACAACACACTGGAACACCTGCACCTCCCCTGGTCTGCAGACATGATCCACTTTTGGGGCATGGTTACACTGACCTTTAGTGCCTGGAAAGGAGGGGGACGGAGACATCCCTGAAATCCCCTCAAGCAGACATGAATTTTTGTGACCTCTCTCTCCAGAGACTCTCAACAGCCTTTGGAAAATTGGTTCCTAATTAGGCACCTCAGCTGTGCTGAGCTCCTGTGAAGGTCAGGGCTGACTGAGGAACGGGCTTGAGGAGTTTACTCCCATAAAAGTGGTCAGAGATGGGGAAGCGAGGCAGGGGTGAGGAAAAGGGTTTGTCTGAAGCCAGACACAAGGGTAGGAAAACAACACGACTCCCTGCTCCCTCTGTTCCCCATCAGCGAGACCACAGGGCGCATTTGGGGTCACCTCCTGCCAGAAACCCCTTGCTCTGCTCAGATGAATCCCCTCCTTGACTTCATGGCTTTGTGACTGTCCACACCTTCACACCTTTAAATCATGCTGCTGTAACTCCTCTGCTAATGCTCTGCAAGCTCCTGTGCCCTTTGCTAATTGCCACTTATTCTGGAAATACTTTATCAAATGCTAATGCAGTCTCCACCAGAGACTGATACTGAAACACTCTTTTCCCACACAGAGGTTTATTTTCTTCTCTTTGCCACCTGATTTTTTTTTCCTTCTGCCTTCCTTACTTTTAACTCTCATTGTGGATGGTTTGTTGAAAGCCCCTCCTTTTTATTTTTCAGTGCACTGAAGGGGAATTCAGGAATGAGAAAGTGCAGGAAGGAAATGCACCTATCTCTTTGACAAAAAAGTAATTCATTACTTATTCTTACAGTAATTAAATCATAGTGATATCCCTAGCATGAAAGAGCTATGCTCTTAAGCATATTAAATGTATTAAAGTGTATTAAATGTGTGCCATTCTGTATGTTACAGACATTCCTGTACATCACAGGCATCTTTCCATCTGTCTTCACAATGCAAATCAGATATTTGTATGTCATTGACACCATTAAAATATCCATGTAAGAAAAGCTGATTTAGTCTGTGTGTCACTGCCAATAACTAAAAATAAAGCTTAACCTTTCTCTATTGTACTGCCGTATTAGATCTGCATAGTTGGTCACTTTTCAGGGGTTATAATGTCATACTGGCTGCTCTTTATTTTTTTCCCCCAGATTATTCAGTGATTTTATCTGTAGGAAGATAATAATGAAATTTTCTGCCATCGGAAAAATATCTTGGCTGTATACAGAGTTTGCCTCTTACTGAGTTCTTTCCTGTTTCAACTCACACGACTTCCTAAGAATAGGAATTTTTATTTTGGGAGTCAGACTCAAATTAAACCAGTCAAAAAAAGGGTTGATTTCCAGAGCTCCTAAGCTATATACTAACGCAGCCAGAAATGGAGTAGTCCAGACTTTCTGGGTCCTGAGCTAAGGATTTTTAGGATGTTCCAGCTTTTCTACCTATATCACACCTTTGCTCCTCCAAAAAAAAACCCCAATTTTTTTTTCATGTGATTTTTCATCTCCACAGTCCCATTATTCTGAGGAAATGCCCTTTCCCTGCACACAGGGAGCTTTGTGGAAGTCCTCAGAGCAGCCTCTCACACCCTGTGCCCCTCACTCCACCCCGCAGCGCTCTCTGAATGCCAGTCCCTGTGTGCCCTGTGTGCTCATGGCCACAGGTCGCAGTGGCTGGCTTGCAGACTTGTGCCTCTCCAGTGCCTCTTTACAGCTTCATTTTCAGGCCTATAGTGCAGTAAATTGGTTCCCAACAGGCTGTGAATAAAACACCTTTTTTTTTTGGACGCTGCGTTTGTTTTTATGATAAAAACGCATTATGTGTGAGAATGCATAAAGCTGGTAACAGAGTTATGGTGCCCGGACTCCGTCTGGGGGGAGGGACGAGTGCGACCATTTTCCAACATTAATGACTCCCAAACTAACATCTGTGAAAATGCTTCTGTCCCAGCCGTGAAGCTTTACTGAAAATTGGAGCTGTGGACTAGATTATTCCAGGCTTCCAGAGACCTTCTGATTGGCTCATTAACAATATCATCTAGTCAGGAATTAGCCAGCGTCTAAGAAGCTTTCTGAAATTCTACACAGTTTGGCCTTGCTTGTTCCTCTTGCCATATTTGTTTGCTTTCAGTCCTGATCATGGTGCAAATCAGAGGGGTAATGGGTTCAGGGCAAATTGCTCAGCTGGTGTTCAGACAAGCTCAGCTTTGCATCAGTTCACAGAACCACAGAATCACAGAATGCTTTGGGTTGAAGGGACCTTAAAGATAATTTTGTTCCAACCCCTGCCACGGGCAGGGACCCCTTCCATTATCCCAGGTTTCTCCAAGCCCCATCCAACCCGCCCTTGAACACTTCTAGGGATAGTAAGTCCACAGCCTCTCTGGGTAACGTATTCCAGGGCCTCACCACCCTCACAGTAAAGAATTTATTCCTAATATCTAATCTAAACCTGCCCTCCTTCAGTTTAAGGCCCCTGGACTTTTGCTGGTTTCACAGCTGTGAACAGAATTTAGCCCATGAAAAAACCTGGGGAGAAAATGCCAGGAAACAAGAGAGCCAAATAAGTCACCAAAAATTGTTTTTGTTTCTGACTGTGTCCACAAATTCTAGATGACCTTGTGAGAATAATCTCCTAGGAAAGGAAAACTGAAAACTCATTGCTAATAAGAAAGGCTTTAGGGGACAGAGTTTTATTACATTTACAAAAGTTAATGCTTCTTCAATTCTCTCTCCTTTGACCCGTGCCAGTATCATCAGATTAAATATATTCTGTATAGAAGAATTCTGATTCAAGAGTGATCAGACACAAATAACATTTGCAGACGGACTTTCTAGTAGAGCTTTTTATTCAAGCGCTTTATTAAACTCACCTAAAGCACTGATTAAACTGACCTAATGGAGTAAAGGACCAGCAAAGTGAAGATCTGAGAGCAGGCTAGCTGACTACGTCTGGATTTAGTCATTTATTCAATCCTCCCTGGATGTCTTCAAACCAAAGTTACTTCAATATGCGACACACTTTTTTCCCTAGTGTCTTGAAGACCAGAGCCAAAGCTTTTCCATGTAGCAGCCTAACTTTTTGTTAAACACAGAGAGAAGTGTTTGGATGCTTTTTGAGTTATCTTAATTTTCAGTATATATTTCAGTCTGTTGTGAGGAAATTGCAAGAACTCTCTGACATTTAATTAATTAAAGAATCCCAGGTCTGTGCTAGTCTTGATTTTATTGAAAGTTAGATAGCTTAACAGAAAACAGGTGTCTTTTACACTTTACTGTTTTTTTTCCTTTATAAAAGAGAAGCAACTAATCAGATGATCCAAATACCCAACATTAGTACAACGATGTCCTCCAAATACTGAGATGATTAAGTACTTCCGTATTTCTGTGCAACCCTCAATTTTTCTGTGAGCAAATGGTCCTCTTTTCCTCACTCACATCATGATTTTATTTCAGTGTAAAGTCATAGAATCACAGAATGGTTTGGGTTGGAAGGGGCCTTAAGGCCCATCCAGCTCCAGCCCCTGCCATGGGCAGGGACACCTTCCACTAGCCCAAGTTACATCCAGCCTGGTCTTGAACACTTCCAGGGATGGGTATCCCACAGTTTCTTTGAGCAACCTGTTCCAGTGCCTATTTGTTTTTAAGACAGACCTGTGTCAATTTATGTAGAAAAATTTTAATAAGAAACTAGAGATTTTTAATTTTAATGAGGAATTGACACAGAATGCCCCTTAAGACTTCAGTTCCAATGTCCCTGTAAATTACTTAACTTTCCTATACATATGTTTTATAGTCATTTCTCTCCTTCCTTTTGACAATACTTGTTTGTGTTCTTTCCTTTATTCTCCAGATTAATATTTGCAAAATGCCTTGAAACTGAAAAAAGCACCAGCAGTGCTATTATTGTTTGTGCTTGGCTCCTCAGATGGCTGGTACATGAAACGTATGAGAGAGAGAACCCAGAGTAATTTAAAATCCCTCTTTGTGTTTGAGGTTCATCTTCATTTTTCATTTTCTTTTTCTTATCATGTCCAAGAAAAAACCACAAAAGACAGGCTTAAAAATTGGTTCTGAAGAGGCTTCTGCTTCATATGTACACAGCCAACAAAGCAGTTTCAAACATGGCCAAAAGCTTCCAGACTTGAAATCAAGATTGTTTTTTTTTTTTCTATTTTTCCTCCAGTACAAACACAAAAAACCTAAACCCAAACCAAAAAATAAACCAAATCTGCAGTAAATCAAAGCTAATTCTGAAATGACAGTTGAGGCTAGTTATTTTTGGCAAAAGACCTTCCCAAATGGAGGAGGTTGCTGGATGCACAGCCATGGTCTTGGCTTTATTGCACAGAGCTGAGGGAAATCAAAACCCATAGCCATGGTATTTTGGGTCCATTGATAAGAAAGTTCACAGGAAAAGGGAAATGAGAGTAAAATTGCTATTGGTAAACAAATAACATGATTTAGTAATATAACTGTGCTTAGACAGTTAGGTAGAGGGTCTTTTAAATTAAATCACAAGAGTTTGAAATAAGAGGAAAGTAAATTTAACAAAGTTAAATGTTGTGTGGAAAGCACTACTGATACAACGAAATCAGAGCTCGATGTCCAGCAGGAGAGCTCAGGAGAGGGATTCCTGATGGTGGAAATAAAGGAGTGACATTTCCTTCATGCCTGAGCCTGTGCCACTGACTGCTCCATGGAGCGCATCAAGGAGAGCTGGGGTGTCTGGCACTTCCCAAGTGAGGGAAAAGCCTCTGGAGCTGTCATGGAGAGGGCTGGACTTCCTTCTGCAGAGCTCCTGGGGCTGTTGTCCCCCCACATGTGGAGGCTCCTTGGCTTCCACAGGTCAGTGTTTGCTGTGCTCGCATGCGAGCCCCAGCAGGAAAGGCAGTTTCACTCCGCAGAGGAGAGACAAAGCATCAGTTTTCTGTCTGAAACAGCTACTCCCAGCGCTCCAGAGGGGCTGTGTCTCTTCCTTCTACCTCTCCAGTTAACCTCAATGAGCCCTGCCCATCCCAAGGGACAGTGCACACTGCAGCGTGGGGCCAGACCCTCAAACTCTTCCTCAAGCACTGGGTTTTATGTGCTCCCTTCTTTCTCACAACACAAAGATCAGCTCAGCAATGGCAAAGGCCCCTAAGTGACAGAATGCAGTTCTTCTGTCCACACGAGATGCTCGCCTGGTATAAATGGGTGTCTTTCCATAGAATGGAAAAACAGGGACTTACACGAAGTGAGAAATGGGCTCATGACCTAGAAAATGATAAAATAAGAACTAGATATGGAATAATTGATAGGAGACATGTAGGAATGCTGTCTATCTGTTCCCACAGTTATGTCCTCTGAGGGTGAGGAGGAGTGCCCACATCCCAGGCTGGGTAAAAAAAGCCCACCCCAGGCTGGTATTGCGGTCTATTCAGGTTTGTGGAATATTTTAGAGGCAATACCTCAGGTAATCTGCTCATATAGAAAAGAAGAAAAGCAAGCATACTCAGAAAGCCCTGGGATTAATGTCTCATCCACCAATCCTTAGAAATGTACCCCCTTCATGAGGAGAATGGTAGCTCTGAGCTTCCTCTGCAGTGAATATGGAAAGCAGGTCCTTCTACAGGGCTGCATCTCTGTCCTAAAAATCTGACTCACCCTCTGCAACCCTGTTTTTTGTCCCTGTTGTCTGCTTTTTCTCCTGAAAGAACTTGGGACAGCTCCTCCAAACTGCCGTCACTTACCTGCCTGAAATGAAGTCAGGTAAATCTGGGGCTCTAAGGATTGGAGCAGAACTGGATTTCAATGCTTCTATTTGGCCC
The DNA here is from genome assembly GCA_013397975.1 of Machaerirhynchus nigripectus. Lineage (NCBI taxonomy): Eukaryota > Metazoa > Chordata > Aves > Passeriformes > Dicruridae > Machaerirhynchus > Machaerirhynchus nigripectus. The sequence goes on from VZRQ01007127.1 coordinate 251,518, forward strand.
ATCCACACAGAATTTTAGACCAGAGCTGAGGTTTCTCTCCTTTCTTTAAGACAATGGTTAGTTTAGGACCCTTTTGTCATGACTTTGAATACACTCATGTATTTGAATATGTATTAAGTACTTGTGTGTATTTTCCTTGGTGTCCTGACTACAAAAGTAAAAGCTTGGGAGGGATTAGTAGAAGGTTCCTGTCAGAGTGAAAAAATTTAGACATAGAACAAGAGATAAAAAAAATCTAGTTACTTCTAACTTGGAATCTGATATGTCCATAAAGAGGATTTTATGATAAGATGTACTATTTAAGGTCTCACTGACCCAGGAGTTCTCTTCTTGTCACGTTGGTGGTTCTGTTCTGTTGAGGAAAGATGGGATTTGCAGTCAGAACTGCAATATTTAAATCATTGTCAAAAGTATACAGAGCACCATAAGCATGCTGGATCATCTTGATAAAAACTCGAAAGAGTTCACAGTTTAGAAATACTCAGGCTCAAAGGGACAGCTTGTCCTTAAATTGAACCAGTCTCTTCCTCAGTGAAAAGAATGAATTTATTCTCATGCAAAAGTGTCTGTGGCACAGAACTGGAGATTTAATTTTACATGCAGTAGAGCAAAGAACACAAAAAATATCTGTTAGAAAGCAGTCCATTACACTGATACGTTATCTGTACACATTCATCTTCCTCTTTATTCATCATAATTTGTAAAGAAGTATTATTGCTTGCCATCCAGTAGTGCTCATCTCATATTTATCTGCAGTGTTAAGCAGATGGCTGTGAGTGTAATTAAAGACAGAGGAAAAAAACCCATTGTTCTTTATTGATAAAAGATGCAGAATGAGACAAAATTGTTTTTTCGGTTTGTGCGCTGGTATTTCGTGACATTTACATGTAAGAATTACAGGTCAGATAATAGGTCTTAAAACTGTACAAACGTAATTCTCTCAGCACTAGAGACATAAACAGGGAATTTGTTTTTCACTGTTTTTCGAAGAAAAAGAAATTTGAGGATTTGGTCCAATCTTTTGTATTTGTGCTATAAAGTCAGAAGGCATTTTACATTTTAAAATTGTTAAAAAGTGGCTTTCAGTTGTGCAAGCTTGTTTTTAAGCGTCTGCTTTAAATTGCTGTTGTCATTATGAGATACTTGTTTATTTTGCCTCTCACCATAGTTCCCCAGTGCATGATTTCAAGACAAACACAGGAGGTCTTTGCTTTGGGACACTCAGGGTCTCTTCAGAGGCAGATTGGTAAAAGGTTAGATGTGAAAGACAAGAAAAAAGGCTTTTGTCTCTATATAAGTGCCTCATCAAAGAGGTATATTTACGAATCTGCCACTGTTACTTTACTGTCTTCAGTATGGGCCCAGGCCATCACAGCATCACAGAAGAGTTTGGCTTGGAAGGGACTTTCAAAGGCCATTTAGTCCTACTGCACTGTTCTAAGCAGGGCCATCTTCAACTCCATGGGGCCAAAGCCCCATCCAGCTGGGCCTTGAACACTTCCAGGGATGGGGCAGCCACCACCTCTCTGGGCAGGTTGTGGTCCACACCTTCAGGAAAACTGGGCTTCCTTTCCTGGTTTCTTGAAATTCCTTATTGTGCTGAGTGTGGGGCTTGGGGATCTCTGTCTCTGTGGGGGTCTCTGTGGGGAAACAGGACCCTCCCTAGCTCGGGGTAATCCCTTTTGCTTTCATCCCCCATCACAAGGATCAGAACCTTCACTTGCAGCATGAGATCTCCAGCAGCCAGATGAAGAGAGGAGGAAGGAAGAACCATTTATTTTAAAAGCATCCTCTGTTCTCCTGTTGTGACCCCAAGGGTGGGGTGCTTGGGCAGAAGGCTGTGTTTTACAAAGGTCATTTATCCATTCTGGAAATCACAAGGTAAGAGTTTTTTTTGTCATTCTGCCTGGGCATTTTACTTCAAGCCTCAAAACCTGCCCTGAGCAGGGGCACAGGAGGGGTGCAGAGGGGGCAGGGAGAGTTTCATATTGCCCCTGAGACGGGCTGGTTGGCAGCTGTGGCACCCTGTGCAGTGCTGGCAGACAGCAGCCGTGTACCTGGATTGTGCTTCCATCAGTGGGGTACTCATTCCTTTGGGAATAGCCAAGGGGTTGGTCTGTCTCTCTGCACAACACTGTAACTCAGTCCTGTTACTATGATCATACCTACTACAGTAAAGCCTGAAGATCTCAGCCAAGACCAGACCTGAAAACTTTTACAGCAAGAGGCAGTGCCAATGCTCTCGGAAGGTGCTGCTTCAGTGTCAATTTTGCTGCTGTGCTTGCAGCAAATGCTGGTTCATGTTTATGTGGAAGCTTGGGGGCTTGAATTCTGTATTTAGATCTTGCTCACAGCAGTGGCTCAGGATTATACTAGTACCACCTCAAGATTTTAATATATTTTTAATAGATTCACAGATTTTAGAGCCAGGAAGGAAGCATTATATCATGTAGTCTTACCTCCTGTAACTTACACACTCAGGACATAAAGTTCACCCAGTTACTCTTCTGTTGAGCACTGAAGAATATCTTCTAAAAATGGCTCCATCCTTCAGCTGAGGGGCAGTCTGTGTCTTTCCCTGGAAATTTGCGTCAGGAATTAAGCACCCTCCCTGTTCCAAGCTTGTACCTTACTGCTGAGAGGTATTGGTGTGGACAACCTTCTACCCCCCATTCCTCTGAAGTCTTTCTCTGCTGGGTTAGACAACCCTTTGCTGACTGGCATTTTCAGATTCAGCTGCAAGTTCCTTTGCCATTTATTTTTTGATAAACTGAGCAGATAACAGAGGAAAAAGATAACACTGCATCTTGTTTTATTAAGTCTCAGAGATTATTTCCTACCCTCACTGCAGCTGTCATTACTTTTGGTTCGAGTCACTGACCTCAGACCCAACATTCTGAATTTTTTGTACTTGTATGAACTGGAAGCAGTCCAGCTCCTGCCCAATATTATCACTTTTAATAATGTACTCTTCCACAGCTCCTATTTTCTGAACATTTTCTTACCAAGGGAAGCCAGCCATAAACTGCATCATCCACACTAACTGTAGACTTTTCCCATTACTTTGAGCATGATTTGAAGAGTTTCTGAGACTCAGGCAAAAGCTCTGAGCCACAAGTCAGCGCCATGAGTGCTGACTGGCCATTTCCATTACCTTAAAATTGTTTGTGAGGAAAAGACATCTCTGCTCCTCGAGGAGTAAAATGAGACCAGAGCACATTAACAGCTTTACTGAGCTGTCCAGCCCCATAGCCTGCCCTTGATGCCATCAGCTGTGGTTGTAGCAGAAAAGAATATAAAAGGTCTCTCCTCACATGCTCTTTCAATTCCCACGGTTAATGGTACCCTGGTTTTCTGGTATGGATATTGGAATGTCACATTTACTTCTCTTGGTTGGCCTCCAAAACAATTTTGCCCATTTTAACCCCAATCCCACCCTGCAGCAGGGGAGGTTCCATAAATTAAGGATGTGCTGTATGGAAAGCATGACAGCTCCCATTTTGAAGTTCAAACCTGCCACCCCAAAGTGTGCTGTGACTCTTCACTCCTGTTTTTTGAGGAACTGTGGGCAGTTTTTCTCTCTTCACATTCTTTGATGTTTCCTGAAGCTGAAGAGTTCCCCCTCAGCCTAGCAGGTGCTTCCTTTCTGAACAGAAGAGACACACATTGGCTTTTCACACCAAAAAAATTTCAGTCCAAGCTCCTGGTTAGACTCAAACAGGAGTCCTGGGGCAATGTACAATATCAGAGACCAGAGACAAGACATCCATAGGCTTGGGTCAAGCAGGTGAGCATGCAGGAGGGTGCCAAGTTTCAAGGCTGGAGGTGATATTTTCAGTCTGACTTTACAGCAGCCCTGTTTTATAAGATTACATTTGTTCTTACTGGTTTCTCACCTCAGCTTTCCCTGCCCAGGTCGTTCTGTAGGTACACACTGCACCCACCCACATCCTGCAGCTCTGAGAATGGGTCTGCAGCTAACACACGGTCACCTACAGAGCTGAAAGGCTTTTACTGGCATCTGAGGAGACCTCCTTGTCAAAAACAAACAATTTGTTTTACATTTGGAAGGGGAATGTTGGATTTTAAGCACAGTGATCATAGATGCAGCTGCCACCACCTTATGTTCCATTTCAAATGATTAATAATATTTGTCAATTCTGATATGTCACTGTGTTTTATTGCCGTACAGCATGCTCCAAATGATGGCACTCTCTTTTGGATTGAACTGATTAATGATGGATGAATCTGTTCCATTTTATTGTAAGCCTCTCCTAACTGAATGGCTTAGGTTAAAAGAGAGCAACCTCCACCAAATGTTATGAACTATAGCATCATTTTAAATGTTTCGTTTCTCTTGTTGCTAACAGTTTAGTGACAATACCTGAAGAATTGAACTTAATTACTTCTGATCAAGCCCTGCTCCTCCGGATATAAACATCCCTTCAATTTTAATTTTATGACCTAATTTTTTTGCCCAGCAACGAAAGTGTCCTTTTGTCATTACGGTGCTTTATGTTCTACAACAATCGTTTCAGCACTGCGGACGCCCATCTTGTTCTTCATGAAAATTGCTCACAACATCACAAAACCCTTTAATGATTTATCCTGCTTCCTGTGCCCCCATTGGAGGAGCTCCTTTGACGCAGTGGCTGCACAGCAGAAAGATGGTGTTTAGGCTATACATAGCTCCATTGTTATGTGACCTGAGGCTTTGTTTTCACACCAGCTGCTTGTCCAATTCCTCGTCAGCCTTGTTTAATTAGCTGGTGTAGTCCTGTGTGGCAAGGACTCTCCTAACGTTGGTTGTTTGCTTAGTGCTTAGCTCAAGGGTGCCTCCATCTCAGCTATGGTAATGCACAGAATAAATAATATTAACAGTTTAACTGAAGACAGCAAGAAAATCTTCAGTTTCCTCTCTCTCCTAATTAGTATTACCCCGGTGCTCTCAGTAGTTAGCACTGGCAAACATATGCTAATGGTAATCACTTACAAGAAGTAATAGCAGAAGTTTAAGGGTTGACTGCTACGATCAGTTAAGGACCCCAACAACAGTTTCCTTGCATTAAAACCTGTCAAAATATGTTGCTCTAGTAAGAAACAGAGCTTCTGACTACAAATGTTTCTCTAGGTGTTATATCTGCCACAACCTGTGAAGGAATTTGGTGGAGGTTTACTCGTTTCATCTTTCAGATTGTTGCCAGAATAATACGAAATATAAACAGCAGAACCACAAATCTTCACACAGCTTCAGAATTAGTCTCATCCAGAAGCCTTGTCTCTTCTGAGACTCCTACTGACACTGTGCTCAGTCACTCACACCTTAAGCAGATCCAGCATTTCTGCTCTTGAAAACAGACATGGGACATTTCGAGATGCTAAAGATTTAATCTTTTGGACTATCTCACTGGCCCCCCCTTCCCACCCTGTCTGCAAGCACATGAAGTGGCATTTTTAACTCTCCTTAATGCAGTTAATGCAGTCATGTAAATCACAGACTTCTTCCCTTGAGTTCCTTTGCAGGTTTTGTAAACACAAGGTGAATTTAGTAAAAATTAGTGAGTGCTTGTCTAGAATGTACAAAATCTGCAAGCTCTACAGCTGGGCTGTTCTGAGCAGGATAAATCAAATTTAGGTAACCTCCTCATACATCCTCAAACTTTGAGGGTTTTCTACTCAATAAAAATAATATTAAAAATATTTATTTTCAGGGGAAGGAAAGCCTTGCTTGAGTAACATAGTTTATTCCAGAGTTTTGGATGACAACAATTATTGCATTCTGTCAATCCTTTCTAGTTGCCTGTCTGCCTCTTAGTGTCTAAAGACACTGCACAAGATCACCGTGTGTTCCAATTTTATTGGTGTAAATATTAAAGAAAAGTAAATATTTTTTTTAGATAAACATACAAGCCAAAACACTGGGCACACCTAAAACTCTCAGATATTAATGATTTTACATTTGCAGTAGCCTGGGAGGAAATTCTCTCAAGATGAAAAGCACAATTTAAAATAATAAACAAAATTTAAAAAGAGAACTGGACTGAATGCAATCAAGATAAAAATAAACATATGAGTTATAATATAGTAGAACTGGCTTCTCAGCAATCAGTTCTACTTTATCCATTCTACCCTTCCTACTTGCATCTTCTTATCTGACACATATCTGTCAAGTACCAATGGCTGAAGAAAGAAATAAATTTCAAAAAACTTTTTGTGGTCTCCATGAAATCAGCAGGAATGACTGATGGTGCCCACGAACTGGCTCTGTTTAGGCTGAAAGTATCACTTTCGTGTGGTAATCTCAGAGTACATGAATGGCACATTGACTCATAATGTGTTACTCAAATATTGTAACTTGTTGTTATAGTTTATATCCGTGAAAAACTTCCTTCCTAAAGCTCAGCGGGGCTCAGGATGCTTCACATGCACCTCAGAAGCAGCCCCCAGGCTTTCTGGTGAGCTCATTTTAGTCAGATTTTCTTCTGACTCACCGAAGTGTTTTCACCAAAAGGCAGATGAAATTAATGTTGGTAGAAATTTCCTTTAATCAAATTGGTTTGACCTTTACGCTCCATAGGAAACCTTGGCTTAAGGAAAACAAGATGCTCTTCACAGAATTAAGGTATTTTTGCTTTCCTCCCACATAAAATGAACAAATTACCCAGTGCATTTCTCAGTCTAGACTGCTTTTACTTTGGGGGACAAGGGATGAAGAAGCATAAAATGTCTATGAATGTGAGGGAAAGTACACAGTGATTCACTGCAACAATTTGCAGAACAACATAAAAATAGTGGTTGAGTCACAGCTGACCTTTCGAAAAGGTAAATTCTCATCTACATTTTAGAGGGTGCACAATACGGAAACCAGAATGACACAGGCTCCATTATGTTACCCAAGCCTTGTATCAGACATAAAGTAGTAGAAGGTCTTTTATTCTGTAGGGTGCCCAACTAAATTGATCTATTCTCATTCTTTCTTTCTTTTCCCCACAAACTCCTTTGTTCCTCTGGAGAGATAACTTCACTCGGGTGGTTTGGGGCAGCTGCTTTAGCCCAGCTCCTATTTCAGCAGAACTCTGTTATATCAAATCTGAGTAAATGAAGTTGATATGGGATTTTTTGCCTATTTTTCTCCAGTGAGTCATGTTTGGTTTTGCAGTACCAGCCTGGCTCTCAGTAGGGTTCCAGCCTGGTGGGGTTTGTATTTACATCTCCATGAGTTTTTACTTCCCGAGACACAGGCAGATTTGCTGACAGCTTTTGAAGAAAGTGAAGCCAGCTCTTCCACACCTCAGCAAAGTGTCCCATATACTGATTTATCAGCCAAAAAGATGAGAATGATCTCCCACCACTCCTGTGAGAGACTCACATGACTACAAAATGACCTCATACCTGTTTTCCTGTGTAACCAAATTTTCCTACAATAAACCCATGTGTATCTTTACAAACACCGATTGTTCAGTGCCGTTTCGCTCTAATCCACCCTGAGGGATCTATTAACAAGAACTGGGTTACCTTCACCTTCTGTGGCAGGTCCATGGCATTTAGGATGGGGAACAAGACACTCTGAGCAGGAGAAGCAGCTCTACCCCACAAATAAATAAATGGGGAATGAATGCTTCCATGCAGCACCAGGAAGAGCTGCACGGAGACACCCACTTGTCTCCAAAAGCCACGTGGCTGGATGTCCCACCACTGCAGGAGGTCCAGCCGAGGCAGATGGAATATCCAAGATTGGAGCCATTGGCTCTGATAGACCCAAGGTGTGGTGTGCAGGTCCTTAAGAGTTTAATCGCAAGGTAGGGAAAGCAAGAAACTCCTCAGTCGTGAATTATACAACTCTCTGTGCTGTCGGTGAAGTTATAGAAGCTTGAGTGAGGTAGGGTTTCCAGAGATGCTCCTGTCCTTCCTGAAACTGATCTCCCTGTGGCACATGAGGCAAATGAAGACGTTGTCTGCTTTATCCACTCAGTCACTGGCTCTTCATTAACCACTTTGCACTGGAAGCGCTGTGTGAAGCTTGCTGTTAGTAAGACTCAGAGAACATTTTGAACAACCAATTAAAAAAGACCCATAAAGACATGCTGTATGGCAAATTAAACATGTTTGTGATGAAGAACAATAGCACAACACTAGAGGGATGACTGCACGACTTCCCTGCATTATCTCGGCATTGGAGACAATTACTGGTCTATCAAAAATCCAGTTAGAGAACCAATTAAGCAATACTAGAACTGCTTAGGGCACATGAGCAACTCAGTTGGTCACTTCTAAGGGGAGTGTTATTTAGGAGACCCAAGATACCAGACCAGCAAGGCATGACAGAGTTTGCTGTAATTTTTGCTCCCATTGCAAGGCTTCCTGTTACAATTATGAGATGTCATAGGTGAACTCTGATGTTAAAAAAAGGTATTTATCTATGCTTGTTAAGGGACAATGTTCATTTTTTTGTTCAGCATTGTGAGTTCTATTTTCGTTAGTTCCTGCACTGGAGACATTCAGAAATGTGTCAGTGCTTCCAAGCATGTAGTATCATTTTCACATGGACATGACCTTTCTTTATCAAACCTGCCTTTGAGTGTTGAGACACATATGCACACCCGAGTTATTTATATATTTATTTACTTAGCTGGTTATTAATATTTAAAAACTTCAGGCTTTTATTTTTTTTTTCTGAATAATACTCTTGGTTTAAGAAGAATGGTTAATTCAGGATTAAGGGAATCCTTGGGTGGCTGAAGACCTAGGGAATGATAGTTCCACTACAATATGTCTTGATCTTGCAATATAATACATAAACATCAACTCCAGTACTTTGGGATGGAGTGTCCTTGAGATCCAACCATCAGAGTTAAGACCCACTTGCAGAATTTTGTTGATGTCATTTTTTGGCAATGCTTGAACAGGAGTATTTTTGCACCAAGAACCTGTAAGTGTTACTTAAACAAGGATTTTCTGTTTTGAAGTTGCATCTTACCCCACTTTACTCTGTGTAAAAAGTAGGTCTTGAAGCTCAGCTGCTCTTTTAGGACTATAGGACAGAAACTGTCCTGATACAGGTGCTTCAGACTGCTGGGATGAGTTTCATTTTGGAAGCTGCCTCTCCTGTAAAGACTCCAGGACATCATCTTTAGTGGCAGAGCAGACTGTCAGCAAGCCATGATATTGTAATTACAGACTGCCAGGTGAGATAAACCTTATTCTTCCCAAATCTGTGCTAATTTCCAACAGAGAGAGAGCTAGGTAAGACTTTCTCCTTTGTGCTCTGATAAGATCGACCTCTCTTTTCATGAGAGAGCATTGCTGTCTCTGCTGGGCACAACAGGTTGCAGAGAGGCAGCTGGCACTCGGAGAAATGCTGCTGTTCGTGTTCTAGCTGGATGGTGGCTGCTAATTGGATGCTAACTCAAATTACATCGTGACGGCCCGCAGCTGTGGATTTGCAATGCTGCATACTTGATATGCCCATTCAATCACACTCACTCAGACTCCTGTCCAATTTGTAAATGTTCACAAAATCCAGGCACTGAGATTCCAGGAATGAATGTGGGTGGCCTGAGTGCTCGCATCATCGTCCCACAATGTATTTGGGATTAAAAAATGTTCCTAAAATCAACTTCCAGAAGATAATTCATCTCACCTGTGTTATGAACCTATTTTAGGGTAGCTTGTGCATGCACCAGCTGCTCAGAATTTTGTCTTTGTTCTTCATTAATAATGGATCTCTCCTTGGTGTTAAAAGACAGAAGTATAGACTCTATTTAACAAGTGATCAGATGCTGCAGTCCTTTGCATTTTTTAAATATAGTTATGCCACATGATACAAATTGTAACTTGGCCTTCTTTGTCTATGCTAACATAAATCTCAATTTCCCCACTGGGTGTAATCACAGGCCTCATGCATGAGGATTTAGATTCACCAAGAGAGCAAAGGCTAATAAAACACCACCCTGAAGATGGAATATCTCATGTCTTTTATCTAATTTTTTAACTTGTTCTCCCTCAGAACTCAATGTTAGATGAGTTGGACCATTAGTTATTTTTATCACACTGATAAATGCAGAGTGAGGTAGGGACACAAACTGGCTCTGATTGAGGAATAGGATCACTGCAAAGATGGAGACTCTGCTTAGGTAATGGCTAAACCAGAGAAGGACATTGTGTATTGCTGTCCATGAAACCCAGGGTATAGACAAGAGATCCCACCTCCTCTACTTAGGCAGCAAAATGGATTTCACTCCAGTTTTCAACTCAAAGCCTGGAAAAGCCTCTCAAGACTCGGTGTGTTTATTCTCTTTTTCTCCTTGCTGACTGAAATGTGAAGAGGGAAGAGGTTACAGTCACTTTTGATCATCATGATACCTTTTTCCTTTCAAGTCTGTGCTCTTAAGGGCTCGCTGGGCCATTCTCAAAAGGCTGAGGAACCATCAGTTCAAAGAATCTCTTTCTATTCTTTTTAACATTAATTGCCCAAATGTTACCTGTCACTGGTCTACTTCAGCTTAAGCACTGCAGGTCAAAGTACAGAGCATTAAGAACTGGATGTTAAAGTCTGCAACCTCCCACTCTGCACAGAAGCTGAATTTGCAAATAGTAGGAATATCTCTGATTCGAGCTTTATTGCTATAGCATAGAAGTCACCACACACACTCCAGATGACAATTTCCATCTAAATCACAGCTTTGTGGCACAGTGGAATAGCTTGATCTGGCAAGTCACTTCAGTTTTTATGGATGGTACTTTCCAAATGCCTTGGAAACCCTCACTCTGTGCATGTGTTGCATTCAGGACTGCATTTCTTGCTGCATCCATTAAGATTGTGCCCATGAAGGCAGATTTCAGAGAGCTGGTATCCCTTCGTGTTGTCTCAGGAAGGGGTTGAGTTTGGGAAAGAGGCAGAGTTCCCAGGAGAACTTTCTGGGCCAGCAGCCACTTTGCAGGAGGTTCTGACATTATTCAGCAGGAGAAAGCCTGGTCAGTGGAAATTCACCATCACCTGTGATTCAGGCAGATTTCTTTCTGTGAGTCGATGCGTGTGTGTGGTTACAGAGTTTGTAAGCCTGTGAGGCTGCTCATTCCCATCACTTGCAGCCAGACTTGGTTCCCCAGGCACTGCGTGGGCCTGGCCCTCAGTGCCTCAACCTCACTGATGGATTTTAGCCTCAGGACAGCTCTGTGGAGTAGGACTAGATGAGCCTTCTTATATTTAAATGACTTTCATTTAAATATAAGGGTCATGAAGGGTCATGAGGGTCATGAAGCCAACAGATGAGGGTATGAGGAGGCAGAACTAGACATCCATCATCTTCTGTGTGACAAAGAGATCCTCAGCAAAACCACATCCTCACTTGTCCCTTTTTCAGGGACTTCAGGTGTCTCCCAACCCCTGTATGTCTGTGCAACTCACAGTTTCTTCCCCCCTAAAATACAGCTTCAGTTGTGTCCTTCCCCCTGCCAGGGCTGAGTTTGGGTCCCTGTGGCCTCTGTGGGTCCCTTAAGAAGTTCCTCCAGCCCTTGGAAGTCAGAAGCTGCACTGAAACATGTGCAGCTCAGACGATGCAGCAAATCTAGCAGTCTGGTTAAGAAGGCCTGGCCTCAGGATTCAGCAGCCTTTTGGCAACAAGCTGGGAGGGAAAAAATGGTCATCCAGTTAATTATTGCTCAGATATGCTCTGTTATAGCCAGGTCAGGTCCAGGAGAACAAACCTTATGATATCATTTCCTCAGTTAAAGCTTTTAAAATCCACTTGCCGTGTTTGCCTCTCTGTTCTGCTTTTCCCTCTTTCCTCTGACTTTCTGTTTATTTTTCACTACCAGTAGTAAGTGCAACTTGTGCAAACAGCTGAGGAGCCTGTGCCCTCTCACCCTTCTCCCTGTGATTCTTTATTATTAATAACTGTGATATTTTTGGCTTTTGCTCATCAGGCAGCTGGTACCAAATCAGCAGCCTGCCTTTCAGTGCTGCCAATCAAGCCTTTCATTCTGCTTATGGGAGCAGAATGCTTTCTCCTGTTAGGGTTCCTCAGCAGTCCTACTGCTGCTACCCTTACCTAGAGCTCACATTTGGACTGAATATATCCATATGTGTGTGTATGGAGAAGGAAAATAGTTTTGAGAGCAGCTCATATTTTCCAAGCCCCTCTGTTTTGGAGGCAGAGCAAAGACTGCAGCACCAGGAGATAAACACGCTCCACATGGCACCTGCCTTTTGATGGAGTGCTCCTCAGCTTGGGGAGACTTGTGGTGCTGTGGCAGCGTTCACTGTGCTTTACAGTGGGCTTGTTTTCATTTCCAGCCTGAAAATTCTATGCAGCACAGAGGGGGAGGAGGGTGGCTGTTAAAATGACATAAATAGTGGTACCAAACCAGATGGGAAAAGCAGATAGAGAAAGGAAAACAAACACGTTAACCTTATTAAAGAGTTATGGGCCACAATTTTTTTAGCAGGGACTGTTGCAATAGGACAAGGGGCAATGGCTTTAAGCTGAGAGAGGATTGATTTAGATTAGATATTAGGATGAAATTTTTGACAATAAGGGTGGTGGAACACTGACACAGGTTTCCCAGAGAGGTGATACTTTCCTTATCCCTGGAAACATTCAAGGCAGGGTCGAACAGGACTCTGAGCAACTTGGCCTGGTTGCAGAGGTCCCTGCTCGTTGCTGCGGGTTGGACTAGATGGCCTTGAAATGTCCTTTCCAAAACAAACCATTCAGATTTTTATTGTATTTTTTTAAATGGACTGTGAGGGGTATTGTTAATTATTGAGAGATGCCTCTGCTGGAAGGTGCAGATCAGACCGTGTCCAGAAGTCAATAACACGGATTTTATTTAACAGCAGATATGAGGCAGAGAGATAGAAAGAAATAGAAAAGTGAGGGAGGGGGGAGAGAGAGTGAGAGAGACAGATAAGCAGAAGACTGTTACCACCTGTGGACCCAGTGGTGTCCTGTTGGTCCTTTTTCACCCTGGGCTTCTTGGTTTGGGGGGTACTGAGGTAGTTCAAAACTTTTCACTATTTATACATTTTAGAAAATAGAGGAATTGATGCTCATTAGCTACACAGTTCTCTTATTCTATTGGTTAAATGATTCCCTCACGTCCAATGCTATTTTGCCCCTTGCTCAGTCTTTCTCTTTTTTTGAGTTGCTGTGCTTCTTATCTTGAGCTGGTGGGTTATGGTCTCCCTCTGCCAGAATTACGTTTTACCCAATCCAAACTGATTTCAGCTAAGTTGCTTTCCTCATAGCCCATAAATTCTGCATTCTTTGTGTCCCCTAGAGAGTTTTGTGCATCTCCTCCAGCTTTGTTAACCTCCCCCTGGGTCTGAGATAACACTCGGACAGTGGTACCACCTTCACCTTGTCTCAAATTCTGTCATGGTGGCTTAATTTAAAGTTCCAAGTCCAGGTATCCATGGAGGCATATTCGGGGTGGGGCAGGTTTTGTAGTGTATGTGTTTATATTTTGTATGTGCTTATAGTGTTGATGCTTTAATAGGCGAGCTAATTATTGACACAATCAGGAAAACACCAATAATTTATCCAAAATACCACTAACATAAGTAAACAGAAAATTCTTTGATCACTCCTGACTCATACGGGAGAATCAGGTGCGGCAGAAAACCAACAAACAGGGTAGGATTAGCTGAGTGTTAAGCAAATACCACATATCTCCGTGTGGCTGACCACCAGTTTGCCCAGGGGCCCACAGGAAACCCTGCAATGCAAAGCAAATTGCTGGGATCAGATACTGGCAGCAGTAATGACCTCTGTGGGTTTACTCTGTGAGTTAATTTGGTCTCAACTGTACTTGCAGGTTCTCAAGACTGAGTGCTGGAAAAACTTGTGGCGTCACTTAACCTACCCCTTTTCTTTCCACTTTTTCCAGCATCCACTTGTGCCTCACGTGTTTTTCCCTTCTCTGCTCTGTCTCAGAGCTGAGGACTTGGGCTGTTATTCCACGGCCCAGCACACCTCCAAGCACAGAGGGTGTGCTGTCATGGGCTGCTGTGCGTCACTGAGCTGCAGCAATTTGCCATGTGCCATGAGAAATAATGTAACTTCTGTTAACCCTCTGTCCCTGTGAGCAAAGCTAAATCAATTTTCTATATGTCTGCCTTGGGCTGAGGGTGTGCATGAGGACCAGGATGGGGTTTTGGGTGAAGTGTGACAGTCTGTTAAGCCATGATAGTTCGGTCACCTTATAATTATTGTTATGGTCACTGCTTTATTTTAAAATTTAGCATGACATTTAATATCATTTGACATTTATTTTTAAAATTTAAGATCAGGTATCTAATCCACCTTCTGACATTAAAAATGGTAAGGATCAAGTTCCTTTAATCCATACATCCGCCATGTGGGATTGCTGGCACAGAAGCCAGTGCCTTTTGACAGCAAACAGTGTCTTCAGAGTCCCAGTGAGGACTTGTCTCCCTCTTTGGGCACCATCCTCTCTTTCCTTTTCTATTCTTTCTAAAAAATGACAGAAAAGATACTTTCCTTCACCTCAAGCCGTTCTTCTCACTTCCTTCCCTTGCAAAATCCCCTTCTTATCTCTAACTTATCCTTTATCTCCTTATCCCAGCACCACAGAAGGTCCCTGCCCCAGATCACAGTTCTGCTCAATTAGCAACATCTCCAGCAAGTGGTGTAAAAAATGTAAATATTGAGGAGACAAAGGTGAAATGCCCTTAAAGTTCTAATGGAAAGGGCAGGCTGCAAGGAAAAAGCACAGCCTCTCAGTCTGCTTTTCTTGTGTGCTGCTCAAGCTATGACAACATCACTAAATTTTATTTGATGCTTTGTTTAGAATTTTCCTTTTTGTACCATTGAAGTAAAAAACAAGAATCATGAGAACTTGTTTCTTGGCAGTTATTTGCAGTATTTTCACTTTGATGATGGTCAAACACAAATGGTGTTGGACTCAGGTTTCTTTCAGCTTACTTTACATTTTTTTTTTTCTTGCAGATGTGCCTGAAAGCATAAAACTTCCTCCTGCTCTAGTGAGCTTAAGGTATTTTCAATTCAAAATCTGTCCCACCCATCACCCTCCACACATCAACCTGCCAACCCAGATCCCTTTGCAGCACTCTCAGTCACTTGTTAAAATGTTCTGTCATTTCTTATGCAGGCTGGCAGCTACAAGAGCTTGGTGTGTCTGATGCCAGTGTTCATGTGAACCAAACCTTGCATTTGCCATTTATCTTATTTGTAGACCTAAAGTGATCACAGGCAAAGATCAGACGACACTGAATATTGTTCTGATTAGTTTTGGGTCACAAACCCTATGTCCACCTCCCTTCTGCTCCCCAGAAGGGGTCAGGAACTTGCACTTTATGTCCCGCCTTGTGATTCAAGGCATAATAATATGTTTTTAAGAAGAAGATAAGAAAATCTGTGGGAGGTGATGGTCTCCTGAGGAGTGGTAAGGGCTGCTTGAAATTTCAATACATCCAGATTTGATTTGAGATCAATCTCAAAAACAAAGATGGCAATGTTTATGTAAGTGGAACTACTATGCCGTGTAACTGAATTGCCACCAGTTTTGCCATATGAGCTTCAAGAACAGTGGGTTAAGTCCATATAAGTCATGGAAGGTCTGAATATGTTCATACACTGAGAAATGTCTCAGTGTCACAGCACCAGGTGCACTGTTTTTTTGGCTTTATCACAGCTGGGCAGTAGAGAAACATTTACTATTTAGGGCACCAAGGTGTTGTACTGTGGGCAGGGTGATACCAGGGTGCTACAGGACAATAAAATCATGTTTTAAAGGCAAAACGTCTGAGCCAGAAGGACTATCAATGCACAAGTACTTGCCTATCCTCAGTGAGATTCTGAGGGGCTGTAAATTGGGCCAGATCCAGGTGTGGTGTGTTTATGGAACTGATTTCTCCAGCTGAAGGTCAGACAGGCCTGCTCTGCTTCTGCTGAAGTCTAGATCCCTTGCACCAACCCAGTCAGTGAGTGATTTTTAGATTGCATGGATTCAGTCTGCAAGAAAGAGGGGATGATAGTCCCAAATCCCCCAGGCATTCCCTGAAATCTCCCTGAATCCTCGAGGGACTGTAAAACTCAGATTTCACCAGCCTGTGGCATCTTGGCTGAAAGTCCTCTGTGCAGCCAGGAAGAGGCAGGGGATGATGCATCTCACACATGGTAACATGCTGCAGTCCCCCTGAGGCTTGAACAGAACATGGACCATCTGGATTTTTGTAATGTGAAGTTCAATTAAAATGTTTTGATGCTAAGCACATGCAATTTTTGAGGATATAATTTTTTTTTCTCTCCAGCTTTCCATTTCTCTCTATTCTGTTAAAAATAAGAATAAGAGAGAGAGAGAGAAAGTTATAAATATTTCACATGAAAGTCCATATGGCTTCTATCGTCACACTAATGTGCATTTAGGAATTATTCATTTTTTAATAAAGATAAGCAATTGAAATATGAATCTTGCCCTAATAAGCTAGGAAAATAAACTTTGGAAAAAGGCATGACTTTCTAGACCTGTGTATTGAAGACTGATGTGAAGAACGAGACTTCTGTCGTTGGACAAGCCTCTACAGGTGAGACTGTCAATATTTATTCCTCCTGGGTCAAACCTTTTAGCTGACAGCTCCAGGACCATTGGCAAGTAGTTAGAAAAGCCAGTCTCCTCTCAGTCATCTTGGAATTACCACATATTGACCTGCATGTCTAGCAAAATGAATATACTGATCTGTCAGCCAGTGAAAAGATGGTGAAAAATTTCCAAAAAAAAAAAAAGGTGAAAAAACATTGCTCGAAGCACTTCTCCCTTATTGTATGGGCACATACCAGTGGAAGGTGGGAAAAGAGCTTTGTGAGGAGCACGTGGCACCTTCAACAAAGTTCCTTTGTTGCCGAGCGTGACAGCTGTCTGTGCTGGAAGCAGTTGCTGGGACAAACACTTGGAGGTCTCTTGATATAAGGAAAGAGAAATGGGCAAAATGCTCTGGCTGGTTCACTATTTTTTTATTTTGTCCAAGGATCTTTTTCATTTTGTTGGCCTGTTGTTCATGATTGGGAATCTGCAGTATTGTGGATGCCAACAGGGCAGCACCTCCCTTTCGCATCCCATCCCTGGAAGTGCCCAAGACCAGGCTGGATGGGGCTTGTAGCAGCCTGGGATAATGGAAGGTGTCCCTGTCCATGGCAGGGGATTGGAACTGGCTGATCTTTAAGGTCCCTTCCAAACCAAACCATTTGGTGATTCCGTGATGCTCCTGAGGGCCTCCTCTGGTGGCTGTGTGTGCAAAGCCATTTTAACAGGGATTGCTTGCTTGGTGTCCCTGCATGACTGATCCCACTGTTGTGCTGAACAAAGTTCTGGCTCTCTGAGTAAAAGCACATGCAAAAGACAAAGTGAGGTGCTCTCAGTCTAATTAATTCAGGCCAGGTTTACAGCCCCAGTCCTGTGGCTGTGCACAGTTCACCCCATAGATCAAGCAGACACTTTGGATGCACTGTAGGAGTGTGCTGAGCTTTGGATGTACTGTGTGATTTTACTGCATGCAAGCTAGAATGGTTTTAAGAGTCAAATCCCCATCTCTCTTAAATTGGCAGGATGTTATAAATCGTTTCATAGCTTAACACTTTGAGGCTGCCTTCTTTGTATTAATGAAAAAGGATGGTCACATTCATGCAGAACCTGTTCTGTTATTCAATTCACTGCTGTTAATTGGGGCAAATCTCATTCTTACCCAGTGGAAGGGCATGGATTTCATATTTTTGTAAAGCAGGCTGGAGAAATAGATGAGGGGCCTGTTTTGAAACTAGCTCAAGTTCATACACTGCCTCATTTTCCCCTGGTCCAAAACACCTCTAAACAGAGTCTATTTGGCATTCCATGTTTGTTGGGGAATACCCCCACATCTTTTCCTTGTGGATTTCAGGTCGCATCTGCCAACTCTGAAACTTTCAGTGATTTGATGGGTGCCAAGAGAACATTCAAAAATAAATAAATCAATATGTATGTTGGTTGTTTTCCCTGGAGTGCAGAGCACCAGCTTCATCTCTGAGAGAAGCAGTGCAACTCCCTTATAATTAAACGTAAGTTACCCTGCTCACGACACAAGTTCCGAAATGTGCTTGGAAATGGCTTCCGTGGGAAGTCTTTAAAGCTTAGTTTAAGCAGATGAGTATTGCTGCAGAAATAAAGAGGATTATTCATGTGCTTACAGATAAGTGCATGCATAAATTCTAGCAAGATTGAAGTCTTTGAGTTCATGTTAAAGTGGAAAAAAGTAACATATTTCACCTACTTTTTGTTTTACTTATGTTTTATGCCAAGCTAGTAAGCCCACTGTAAAAAAATAGAGTGCTTGTGTGAGTATATGGGATTATTTATATTGCCTTTCATAGACCTTTTAATTACTTCAAATAACATTAGAGTGCAGGTAATTCTCGGTTTAAATTCTCAAGTTAGAGAACCTTGGAAAAAAATTGCAGTTTGAATCCCAAACGTTCTACATTGCTCAAGAAAATGTCTTCCCAGGACACATATGGGATAAAATGCTTTATTTACGTTGATTGATCTTGGATTATTACAGAACATCCAGATTTATTCAAACTACATGGAATGCTTAGAGATGATTAGTGACCCAGACCGAGAGAGGTCAGTGAAACAATCTGAGAACAGTTTTCTTTCTTCATTAAACATGAAAAGCATCTGTGCTGATTCAAAATACGCTCAAAGTTTGATTTTGCTAACTACTGATCAGTCAGAGAGATTTGAAATGATCTGGGAAATACTGCTTTTGTTTATGTGCTACTACATAAGTGATGTGACATTGCTTATAGCTTTGTGCTTGATTGAAACTCAGATGTCACAGAAGGATGAAGGGAAGGATGAAAGTGAAAACAAAGCTGTGAATCACAGAATGGTTTGGGTTGGAAGGGACTTTAAAGATCCTCTTGTTCCAACCCCCGGCCGTGGGCAGGAACAACTTCCACTGAACCAGGTTTCTCCAAGCCCCATCCAACCTGGCCTTGAACACTGAAGATTGACAAATGACCCCTTCCTTCCCCAAAATCCAGTGCCAGAACCAAGAACCTACCACTGAAGATAGTTTCTTGTTTGTGCCTGTTTTCGTTCGTTGTTTTGGCTTTTTTAGTCTTTCTCAGGAACCCCTAATAATGGAATGTAGATTACAGTGATATTAAGGCTTTTGAATCTTGATGTCAAGGAAATGAACACTGAGCCAGATAAATAAGTATAGAGAATTTTATTACATATACAACAATTTAAAACCACTAAGTAGAAAATCCTGGACCGGCTCTATTAAACCTCTCATTCCTTTACTCATGGAAATGAAGTAATAAAATCTCTTTCAGACAGAAAGCTCACATTAGCCATGCCATAGTGTGGGTAAATAGGTATGAGAGTGAAAATGACCTTAAGTCTAAATTCTGCTTCCCAGCATCATGATAGGCTGTACTGAAATGAACTGTAGCTTTTGGAAAATGGGATGAAAACCCAAATGGAGAGCAGCATCCTGCAGGCTTAGTTCTAGATACAGAAAGGACAAGATCATATTTTAATCAATAACCAGAAGACTACAGCCTCTCTGCAGTTTTGTTTTGGTTATAAGAACTCTATGTCTTCAAGGGAAAGGAATGTACCTTGGTCTTTTTTTCCCCCCCCTGTACTATTCATTCCTATTCATAAAATAAGTGGCCCTGATTGAAGTTTTTGACTTTTATTTCTGGTGTCTCTGCTGCTTTCTCAGCTCTGCAAATGTCAATTTGTTCAGAATGGAGCTGGAAGAATTATAGGTGTGAAAGAATAAAATTTTGAAAGCATTTCAGATATTCTGAAGACTTTTAAAATCACCCAGCATCTGAATGTCCAACTTGATATCAAGAATATTTCCCTTTATGTCTAGCATCACAAAATTGTCGCATCATATCCTTCTACACAAGATACTTTCCATGTTTGGCACCGTCTTGATGTGATCAGGTAAAAACCAACAGCATTAAGAAAATCCTAGGGGCTCTCCACTCAATCTCTGTCTGGGAGAGAAGTTTCTGCTTTATGGACAATGATTCCAGAGTGTGATATGGTGTTAGTAACTGAAGTAAGATCACAATGACAGAAATAATAATAGAAAAACACCTTAAAGCATCTGACTGCTCAGAAAACATCAGAACTTACTGGCGAGATGAAAAAATACGCACCAGTGAAGAAGAAAATTCCCCCCCAGGAATATTAAGGAAACATTAAAAAGGATCCCAGTCCAAGAGGGCAGTTTTGGGCTAGTGCAGGGGTTTAGCTCCCAGTTACCATGTTGCTTGGATACAATTATGGCCAAAATCCCAGTAGTTTTTTCTCCAAAAGAGCAGCCAGTGCCGAAGCTCGCCGTGCTCACGTGCCCGAGCTGCCAGGCGTTTCTTCACAAAAGCGTTCACAGAGATGCTGTTTGTCATGTGGGGCTTTGCACCCCCCCTCAGGAGCCCCCTTTTCCACCCACCGCCAGTGACACAGCCCCCCGAAGCTTGTGGAGGCACCACCTGAAGGGAGGACTCCCTCAGTCCCCCATAAAGGTCGTTGGACACACAAGGATAAGAGGATGAAGATTTGACTTTTTCTCTGCCTCAGATGTCGGAGCAGCTGCTTTGAGGCTGTTCTATCCTCCGAAGGAACATTCTGTCTCAGCAAGTGAAGAAAGGAAAAGAGAAATCTTACACCACGATAATTACTTGAGCAAAAATAAACACACATATGGTGTGACATTTTCCTAATGCTCGGATCTTATTTGGAAGCAAATGTATTAATTAAAGGGGGGAGTCGAAAGGGGAAAAACAAACAACAGTCTCTGAGTCATGAGAACATGACAAGCTGTCCTTTGAAAATGTTATTTTTATTTTTCATTGACGCTGTTTTTAATTTGTTAGGTGTAATAGTGTGTGCTTACTTATTTGTTGTTCAAAAGCAACAATTTTCTTCCTCATTGCTTTTCTGTTTCATGTTTCAGTTTTGTTTATTTTTATAGACAGTGCTGAGCTAAGAGGAAAATTCACCCCCGGATAAGGGGCCGTATCAATGTCTTTTTGTCCTTGAAGCTCTCAAAAGCTGATGTTAAACTTTCCCTGGTCTCATAAAAGATGTGATCCAGCTTTAGAGGCAGGGCAGATATGAAATTCTCTTTGTTTCTCTTTGATGATAAAATTCTCTTTTTATTTAAGACATGCTGGCCTCGTGCTTAGGCTTCAAATGAGAACATCTTTGACAATTGTCTTCAAGAATTAGAGGTAGAAATGCAGAGTGAAGTCCAGAAATGGCCATTCCAGCAAATACTCACAGTGTTGATGCAGCAGTAATTAGGCAGAAACAAATCTTTAAAGACTGAACTTCACAGAGAAAAAGTAAAAGGAGGAATGGATAAAAATCACATGTTTCTTCCCGACTGGGTACATAAACAGGCACTCAAGGAGGTCCCCTGGGGTTTTCTTACTGCTGCTGTTCTTCACATGATTATCCTTCTAGTTTTACAGAACGGGAAAGCCATATGCCAACCTAGTGAAAACATGGAGATTTTACTACCCACA
The DNA here is from genome assembly GCA_013397975.1 of Machaerirhynchus nigripectus. Taxonomy (NCBI): domain Eukaryota; kingdom Metazoa; phylum Chordata; class Aves; order Passeriformes; family Dicruridae; genus Machaerirhynchus; species Machaerirhynchus nigripectus. The sequence goes on from VZRQ01007127.1 coordinate 273,090, forward strand.
GCCTTTTATATTTTTCAGGCTTTTATAACTGTTTTTGTAACTATTGGTCCACAATATTAAAATTAAAACCTTTGGAAAGAACACAGTAATGGCTTGCTGCCTTTTTTTTTTNTTTTTAGGGTTCTTTAGTAGTTTCCTACTCTCTTCTGTGAAGTTTTTCCTTGTGGAAGTATTTTAATTCCCCAGAAATGTTAAACAGTTCAGTTTTATATTTTAGATTTTCTACTTTGCCTCTCTATTTTCACTGCTGTCTTCTTTCTTAAAAGAAAAATAAGGAGATGAAAATAATTAGTATTAAACCTGTAGATGCTGGAGGGAAAAACAAAATGTTAAAAAGCTATATTTTTTTTTAATTTAAATATGAAACCCCATTAGTAAATAATGACGTTCTAGAGGAGAAATTTCGCTTCAGGAAAGTACAACTTTGAGCTGAAAATATTTAAAAAGTAAGCTTTAATCGGTTCTTGAAATAAATGCCATGTTTCAATCTAAAAGAATGTTTGTTTTATTTCCATTCACTTGTAATTGCAGAAAATATACTAACTATAAGGCGTCGTGAAATAAATCATGATATGTTTCAGTCAATTATATGTTGTAATAAAAACCCTGTAAGTGTTTTGAATCATGGCTGTTGTGTTCTTTCAGAAGATCTCTCAAACTTCTTGCCTAATCTGTGGAGCTGTTCACTCCCAGCACATTTTACAATCTATTCACTCCTGCAGAAGCCATCTGGTTCTCAGCTCAGTCTTTCTCATATGCTCGGTTTACTTTTTTCTTCTTCTTCTGAGAACCTTAGGCTAATAAAGACTTTTTAAAATACAGAGTTGGGCTGGTTAAAGTACAATGCATGTTCTTTATGAAAAAAAACCTAGTTGAAACAATTTTTCAGATTTTCAATATTTGGTTTCTCCCACCCTCCTTTTCAAAAAAAAAACAAACAACCCAACAAATCAAAACCCCCCCAGTTTTCATTTGCATTTCGCCCCTTTTTCTTCTTTATTCTTTCTATTTTGTTTCCACCCCAGCAGGAATATACAGATAAAGATAAAATATAGAGAGAAGCAGTATTTTAGGTGCAAGTTCCCTGGTACTTGGTTATTTCCCTGCTTTGGTTCTTGGACACAACTTTAACCTCACTGACCTTCTGCCTGACCTTGCCAAAAGCACCAGCAATAGCAATGGGAAGGAACAAATTTTGTCTATATGGGATTTACTGGGACAGGAGAGAACTTGGAGTGTCCTGAAAAGGAGAGAAAAGGATTTCCTGGCAAGGAAAATGACAAAGTTGTTGTCCCTTCCTATTCAGCTCAAGATGCCATGAGTGGTTCTTGCTGTCTGGACGGGACTTCATGGTTACTCTGCTGGCTCACAACAAGTGGGGAATATGTCCTCTTACACTCCCATTTTTCATTTCCAATCTATTTTTTTCCATTTCTAAACCTAAATCACCCGAGTGGGCATTCTAGAGAGGGTGTGGCAAATCCTTACTCTCACAAAGTACAGTCAAGAGGCAACGAATGCACTTTATGTTAAATATATTGGGTTATCTTTATTTTAATAGAGAGGAGTTGTCAAAAAAAAAAAAAAAAAAAAAGGCGGCTGAGGAGGAGATTTGGCTCTGAATTTCCTTCCCTACAAAATAAATGGACGTGATTAAGCTCCATGCTGGGCTATCATCCTACAGAGCTTCCTTTCAGTGAGGTACCCAAGATGACAGCACGGTCCTGGCAGAAATGGCACAGGAATTATGGGGCACAAGCCATGAAGGAAATACTCAGCTTTACCTGGAGCCATCCATAGAATTCATCAGCAAGTTGAGAGTGTAAAACCTGCAAACAGGAAGGGCTGGTTGCCAGTCCTTCTAATTGCACCCCTTGTGTGTTGTTCAGCCTTGCAATAGCCAACTGCTTTATAACAAAACGCCCTCAGGGCTTTCTACAGTTGATTTTCTTTCCCTGGTGCTGAATTATTTATTACTTTTCCTCCACCTACACAGTCCTTCACAGTATATTTTATCATTTCTATTTTAAAAAGTGTTAAAAAAATCCTCAAAATAAAAAAAACCACCAAAACAATTTGAGAGGTTAACTTGGGGTCTGCCTGTTCTCTTCAATTGCTGTGCCAACTTTCAGCATAAAACTGATGATTTAATGTATATGAAGACATCTCTTTGGATAGCCAATGGAATTTTGAATACTGAATGGAGACTGACAACCAAGGATCAGAAATATGGTTCCAAGAGGCTTTTGTGCTCTTTTTTTTTCTGTGCTCAGCATAATTTTAACATTATTTTTTTAACATCAGATGTAAAGAACACACAGAAGAGTTTAGATTAAATCCAGTGACTCTCAAAAATGGAGGATTTTGAACAACCTGACCTTTTGGAAGAAATGTTTATCAGAGCCAAAGATAAATCCAGATCTGTATACAATCAGGAACCTGACTTCTGTTTTGTCAAACACTTGCTGGCAACAGAAGGAGAACCAAGGGGGAAATCTGTTTGCAGGGGCTAAGGGTGTATAAAGGAATAAATGAATTGCACACACGATGGCCAGCAGGGAAAGGAGAAACTGCTTTATTTTGTCTGTAATTGAAACTTCAACTCAAGGCACTATCAGCATGAGGTGATTAGGTTGGGGTGATTTAGACCTGCTGTCCAATTTGACCTGTTGCCGTAGGGTTAGGAGTAATATGTATAAAAAACCCCACAGGACACTGATAGATTGGGAGCTGGAAATGTTGGCCTAATTGGAACCCAAAGCTCTGATATGACAGATAGCATCAAGCCAGAAAGGAACAGAGGTGTTTGGTCAAAATACCTGCACCTTACTGAAGCTGTTCACGTTGCCATTCTGGATTTACCCTCCTTTGGGAAGTGAGATTCACAAAGACTTCTCCATTTAAAATATAAGCTGCTCACCTCAGGAGGCTGATCACACCTTATTGTATATTTTTAGAGCTCTTACTGCCATCTCAAAGCAGTTTTGTTTCTGGATTGAAAAAGAGTCTGTTTAACTGAAAACTGATTAAACAACAAAAGGAAAATAAATTGCAATGCCAAGTATGAAAAATGACACATGAGTTGCATAACTGCCAAGATGAATAGCTGTGCCCACAGGCAAGACCATTACAAACAGCATCCTCTAGCTGGTTTCACTGGACTTTGAATTTTCCCTGTACATGACTTAAGATTAATTAAATAAGGCAAAAAATGGTAGCTCTTTGGTATGAATAATTGCCATGTCTGCCTAAAGTAGCCACTGGAAAAGAATTAATCATCTCTAGTTCAGTTCCTCTTCATCAGCAATTGGCTTTGTTATGAATGAAGTTCATGTGTATCATTGACTTACTCTTCTCAGTGATAATGAAGTCTCCTTTATTCAGACTAACAGATTTCTAAAATTCAGTGAGGAAGCAGTATGCTAAAATTACAGCAAGATTGATTTGTGAAGTTTTCTGGAGGTGGTGGATACAGCTTCACTTGAGTACCATCAATCATATGTAGATGGAGCTTATACACGTTTGTTTGGAAAGATAATGAGGCTTTCCAAAAAGCAGCCATAATGACATTTAGTCTGAGGACCAAATTCAAGAGAGAACCCTGGATAACCTGAGTCTCGCAAGGAACAAACACTTTACACTCGAATCAAAAGTCACAACACTGAACACTCGAATCAATAAACACCTCTACGTATTTTGTTGTGCTGTCTGTAAGATGAAGAGACCTCCACGCAATCCAGAGATGAAGTGACCCATCCCAAAAATTTGGAGCATGATTTTTCTCTTCTTGGCTAAACAGTTTTCTAAGGCCACTATGCAGAAAAAAAACTAGTGTCAAGAGGTTTTAGTAATATCTGTGGCAGCAGCCTCGATGAGCAAACTGTCCTGTCTTGTCATACAGTGAAGCGCACGTTCAGCAAAGGAGAAAAAAGAGTATTCATTAGGAAGCTCTACATTCATCCTCAGTGCCTGAGCCTTTTGTAAGGCCTGAAGAGTGAATTTTGACCTTCTTCAAGATCCATGTTGACCCGAGATATAATAATACTAATATTCTCACTGGGCATATAAACATGCATCCTTTTCAGATATTACACATGAAGTGGTCCCTAAGATCCTCTGCAATAGTGAGTTACACGTCTAGATTGGCCAATAGTTTAAGGGAAAGACAGCTGATTTATGAAAGGCCATGTAGTATATCTGGTTAACAATACAAGTAAGATAAAGGCAAATCTTATTCTTGAATGTGCTCATAGGAGAACCTCGTGTCAGGTCCTGCGTGTTACCTTTGAATGTGAACTCCACACGACATCAGAGTGCCTGCAATCAGACTACTGTGTCCAGGGGGTTTTATTTGGTGCCACTTAAGAACTGAAACAAGAACTTGAGCAGGTGTCACATAGAAGGGATTCTTGAGATTCTCATTTACTGTAAGCTGGGGAAGACTTTGGTTCTACCTTTGTCAGCTGGCAGAACAACAGTCCTCCAGTGTGTATAGCTCTAAATACAAAGCAGAAGAGGTTTTGCTATATCCTGTGCAAGGTAGGAAAAGAAATACTTGTTTTAGATTGCAGAAAAAAGGTGTGAGGTTTGCTGAATATTCGGGGACCCTTCCCAGCAGCAGAGGTGATGCAACACAAAAACAGGCATCTGGGGTGGTGCTGCATGGTCTTCACTAAGGCCTTTCTAATCAGTTTAAACAGACACCTGTCAGGGGTAATTTAAACATCATTATCCTGTCCAGAGCAGATGATGATTTAGATGGACACAAGGAGATGCTTCCAGAGTAAACAACATCATTTTGGCCAAGCAGTGCTGACTCCTGCCAAAGATGTCTAATTGGGCAATGAGGCCACTTCCCCATCTCCTGTGTGGTCTAGAAAACCTCTCAAAATGATGTGATAACCACTGCACTTAGCCTAAAGAGAGCCATGATCACCCACCTCTCTTTCTCTGTGATGTGCCTTCTGCACTACTGTACTGCCAGGGAGATCAAAAGTACCTCTAGAATTAGTATACATAAAATCATAGAATCATGGGATAGTTTGAGTTGGAAGACCTTCCAGTTCCAACCCCCCTGCCATGGAACCTCTCCCACTGAGATCCAGGTTGCTCCAGCACCAGACCCAGCTGGTTTGAACCTGGCAGGTTCACATTTCCATAAGGTTTTGCCTCAAGCTGCTGTAGCTTTGTCTCTTCCCTTCTCTGAGCGCCCTGAGCTCTGTCCTGCTCTTTCCCTACTCTAAGCAAAAGCCGTCCTCTCTTTGATACAAATCTCAGCTTTCTTGTTTAGTTATACAAAAACTTATCATAAATCTTCAGAAAATGTGTAATAGGAATGAGGGGAAAAGTACCCATCTCTGATGGAGCTCTCTTCAAAGAACCGGCTGCTTTTTAATTAACCCTAAGGAGTTTTAGCAAGACAAGCCAATTTGTCTGTGTTACCATTAGAGTCCTGTTTTCATGGCACACTTTGGGTGGCAGAAAACAGGTCAGGTTTATTTTAATTACTTTGGGTGACTAAAAAAGACAGACATTTCTATCTCATCCATCTTCTCTAACCTCAATATCTTTCTCAAGCAGATTTGAATAATAATAACACGGTAAGCTCTTCAGTTCATTAATTGTTCACGAAAGAGAGAAAGGAAAAAAATATTTTAAGAAAGGAATTATGTTTCTTGTAGCCTACAAAGCATTCTAGTCCTTTATAATACATGGTTTAATCTGCTCTCAATTAAATAAAACATATTGAGAAAACTTATTTATGAAATGCAATTAATTTCAGATTAAACCTATTTTTATTCTTAGCACCCTAGCATGTGGGGATCATGAACTGTGTAATCAGTGAAGGATAGAGAGAGGCATACAAAGCTCTGAACACTGAATATTAATAAAAGGGCAGGAAATAGGCCTAGGGAGCTGGAAGAAAAGTCACCCAGTTTTCTACCTGTTATTTTGCAGCCAAATGTTACAGCCATAAAATTTATGGGAGTAGGGATCTCTTTCCACTCCTGGCATATGACATTTAGCACAATGGTGTGCTGACCTGCACAAGAACCTCTCATGTCTATTGGATTATGACTGCTGCTCTGCTAAACTAGACATTTCTCCAGCATAATTTTTCCCAGATCCCTGAAACACGGAGCAGGTGCAGAAACTGCAGTAGTTGTTGTTATTATTATTATGATTATTATTAGGTAAAATAAATGTACTATCATAAGGTAAAATACTGCCACAACACAGGGGAAAACCATCAAGTGAGACTCCTATAAGAGAAAGCTTTCTCATCAGTTTCCAGTCTGACCCATCAGTGTGGTGATGCACTGAGTCCCCATAGGATCTTCCACCCCAGCTCCAGCAGATGCTGGTTGGAAAATAAATTCATAGGTCTCTGAAAGTACCAGACTGAACTCCACGTCTGGAGAAGATGTGAGGGTCTTCCTTGTAAGGGTCGTCTGATCAGGAAATATTTTCTAAATCACTGATCAGTTTACTAACAAGAGCTTATTGTAGAGTTACATTATCTGTGAACTCTTTGCCATATTTATTGGGTGCACTGGATTAAGCCAAGATGAGTATTTGCTAAACAGTGATTATCCAGCTTTTCTCATTATGTTAACATTCATCTCTTTTCAGGACTGTATTTGAATTCAGAGCCTTTTTTCCCAGTGTTACCTGTCAGTCTCAACATTTCTCACCTTCAAAATTGCCCACTACTGCTATTAGATGGGTTTTGTTCATATGAAACTCATTTTCCTCCCTTTATAAAAAAAAGAAACAAGGTTTAAGAAAATTTGAGTCCCATTGCTTGAATTATTCATGGATTTTTTTTTTTTCCCCAGCAATTTATCTACCAGCTCTGTGATTTTCTTCTCACTGTATCTTTAGTTTATACTTTTGGTAACACGTAAACAATTCCACAAGTAATAAAGAAACAAGCAGTTGGCTGAGTGCTTTACTTGAGAAAAAACCTAACACTGCAAATATGTCCTTTTCAATAAAGCCAAACAATCGGAGCTGGGTGCAGCTCTGGCACCGAGTCGAGCACAGCACTCTGAGCTTGCTTCTAATCTTGCTGGGGTATGAATTGTGGGTCTTTCCTTACTCTGGTTTGTCTGACTCCTCACCCTGATTCTCCACACTGGAAATCACAGGAATTAGAGAAGTGGGCTCTTCCATCAAGCCCAGATGATGAGCCATAAACATATAAATCAGTGCTTAGTGGGTTTGGACAGAGGCTTTCCAAGTGAGAGGAAAGACTTGAATTGATTTCAGCACACTCTGGAGGGGCTGCCAGCCTCGTTCCCTCAGTCAGCAGGAGAAACTCAAGCCCGTGTTTGCCTGAGCACCAGGTCCAAGTGCAGAAACAGTGACTTCAGTGCATGTTTTGTTCGTGCCTGACTGGGCTCTGTGCTTGTTCCAGTTTCCGTGTAAATCACTGGGAATTGCTCCCCTAATTTACAGAGAAGATGGGTTAGATTTTAAAGGAGCTTTAAAAGGCTTGGAATCATAGCAGAGAGTCATAGAATATCCTCAGCTGGAAGGAGTCCACACGAATCATTGCATCCAATTCCTGGCTTTGCACAGGACACCCCAACAATCCCACCCTGTGCTTGAGAGCATTGTGCAAACACTCCGTGAGCTCTGTCAGGCTGGTGCTGTGACCACTGCCCTGGGGAGCCTGTTCAGTGCCCAACCACCTTCTGGGGGAAGAACTTTTTCCTAATATCTGACCTAAACCTCCCCTGACACAACTTCAGGCCATTCCCTTGGGTCCTGTCACTGTCACCAGAGACTGAGTGTGAGAGGCTGACCCTGTACCCGTGTCCATTTGGTCCCAGACAGCTCTGGGATCAACAACCAAGTTAATGTTTGTATTTTTTAGAAAATTAAAACTCATATGTGGAAATGTCTCCTTTTAGTGCTAAAGGATGAAGCAAAACGGTCCAGAGAATGGAATTCAGTCAAAGGCCTGAACTACAGAAGCAGGAATGTGTCCCCTTCCCATCTGGAGCCTTAATCGAGACCATTTCAATTATTTAGCTCATGAATGCAGCACCCTTTACATTGCAGCCAACATTTTAATTTCACATGAAATACAGTGCAATTATGGACTACTGAGAGAAATGACAGCACCGTTTATGTCACTCAGTAGAAAATTACAATCGGGTGGAACAATTACTGCAGTTTATTTTTGTTTATGAGGAAAATTATGCTTATGGCTTCTTTCACACCCTGGGTACCTGATGGGCAGCTCATGACAGGAACATAATCCACGAAGTAACACAGAATTATTAAGATAATTTCTCAAAACCACTTCCCCAAGGCAAATGCTAAAGTTTTTCCCATTTTTATTTTTTTTTTAAATTTTAACATGACTTGTGGTGGAAAGTAGAATGATAAACTAAAGGTACTTATATAGTTTTTAAGGCAAAGTTGGCACTTTCTGGGCATAATAATGCTCTATGAAATACTGCAGTGCTTAGCCTGGAGCTTCATTTCACTTTTTGGTCATCACATCAGCACCTTGTAAGCTCCCATCAAAGACATGAAAAGGACTTTGCCATGTGTCTTGGTTTGAAAGACAGGTGTTTGCCAAGGAAGGCAGGAGCCTCCCTTGGGATGGAAAATGTAAGCCCCTTCCCTCTGAATTATTATCATTTTGAAATTAAAGGGTTCTCAGGCAATTATATAAGAAATAGGAATAACAGTTCTTTACTTATATATATAAAACAGAGCAATAATTGCATTGCAGACAAATATTCCCAGCTTTTTTGATAGAGACCTAGAAATCAGGAATCTCAGAGAACAACCACTAATTTTAGAATAGTTATCTTTTTTCTCAAGAACAGTAGCTGCTCAACTGCCTATTCACCAAGGGTTCTGAGCAATTTAAAGGGTTCTCTGTGGTTCATCTGCTTAACTTTCCTTTTTCATACTTTTTTTTTAACCTGTTAATTTACAAAAAGAAAGGAGAAAATAAAAGCCAGTAATACTGCCTGATAAATACTTGCTTGTTTTCTCAGGGGTTGGTGGAGATTTATTATTAAACAGTTTGAGGTGTAATTATGAACTAAATATAAATATCCAGGATATGAACACACTTAGCTAAACTGGTGATCTTTAAATATTACAACCCTTACACCTTGTGTTATTTGTCTACACCCGTCTACTTCAAAAGAGTCCTTGTAATTGATGCTAGTTCTTCTTCCAAAGGGTTTTGGAATCTTTCCAAAGGGTTGAGGAACTATCCTGAAGCAGCATAAAAAGTGGAGTTTCTCTTTTTCTTCAGTAATTCAATATTCCTTTGTTTGCTTAGGGATAGGCCAAGTTTATCCTGGTTTTAGCCTAAGATTTGGAAGACACAGCACCCGGCCTCTGCTTCCTTCCCCACAATTCCAAGGAGACTACAACCCTCTTAAAGATTCAGAATTCACATGGTAACATGGATTTGCCGAACCACCTTTTTAATCATCTCTATTTTAATGATTCTTTTAGAATTATAGTCCGTTTGAACCACTTAATGCTCTCAGAATTAATTTTTCCGTGGATCTTGGTATTTCCTTCATGTATTTCTGTGTCTTTAGCTGAATTGTCTCCTCCTTAGCTCTCTTCACATATAGCTCTGAGCTATGAAGAAGTCTTAGCAAAGAAAAAGTAGCAAAGCAGAGATGTTTGGAGTCCAGTACACACATCCATTGATGTGCTTTTAATGTCTCTAATTGAAATTCTGATTTCAGATCTATGCAAAAAGTTCCCTGATGCATTGAATCAAAGGTGTTCATTGTAGAGATGACCTCTGGATTGTTCAAAATTGAAAAAAACCACATACATGTGATGAAAGAAATTGCCCCTTAGAGATGCAATCTGTGAAGAGCTACAAATGACCTAATTAGCAATCCCTCCTAACAGCATGATGCCTGAAGGCAGTGAGGAGCCCTAATTCTTCACACTCAAACTGTGCCTGTTAAGCACTGAGGAAAGAAGCGCATTCTGAAGAGATGGGATGAGAAACAAGGATGTGAAAGGAACCTCTGGAGTCACGTGTAGACATCCCTTTTTCACTGAGTTTACACAAGTTCCTTTTATGCCAAGCTGATCTGTGAGAGCACCATCACGTGCCGGAACATCCTGGCTAATTGAACATCAAGCCTATTAACTGAGTAATTTGTCTTCTACATTGAGACTTTGCTAATGCACCACTGGGATAGTTTTTCATTATAGATGAACTGTTTTTTCCTTCAAGCACAGGTGAGATGTGTCTCACGTGGTTCTGGCAGCCACCATTAACAGGTGTCTTTCAGAATGCTTTATCATTATTACATTATCATAGTTACTTTAAAAATAATAATAATCTCATTAACCTTATTAAAACATCCACTGATGCATGATCATATTTCCTGGCTGTGAACTGCCAGGCAGCCTATGCTGCACTAATGAGTCCTTTGAAAGCTGAAGTTTTACAGCAGGTACCCACCTGTGCTGCTGAAGAATTTCTCCAAAAAAAAATCTTTATTTTCAACCCCATCTCCTTGGATACCTGGCTGTTTCATTTAATAAGCTGTTATGAAGCTTAGCACAGAATCCTTTGCTCCATAAAACACACGCAGAGTTGTGTTATTCCATGTTGAATGTAAAAATTTTATTTTAAAAGGCTGTTTTTTAAAGCTTTGTTCAGTTCAATTCACCTCGTATTTGTGGCAAATATTTCCCTAAACAGACAAAATGACTAGAAAAATTTTTAGTTTCTGATTTACATGGAGCTTGCCAGGAGACAGAATTCAGAACAGCACATTCCCCTGTAATATATTCCTTGGGAACCAAATACCTTCTCATGGCTCACCTGCACTGTTAAAAAATTCATTTAGTGCAGTTGAAATGCCTCAGCTTAGCAGCTCTGGAGACAAACATCCTGTATGCACCCACGGAAAATGGGCTGCCCTAGGCAAAGCAATCCCACTGACTTCTTTGAGTCCATATTAGCAGAGATGGCTGTTGGGCTCCTCCCCTCATAAAATTGCTACTTTTATGGCCTTAATTCAGTGAGACCATCGGGAATCTGTCCATCCTGCTTCAAGAACATTTAGGAATTCATCTCTAGCCTTTAGAAAATCCGAGCTAAGGGGTTCCTGCTGTGGGAATTATTTTGTCAAATCTCACCAGAAAGCAGCATTCAAATATTGGGTGAGGTGTGGGTCTCAGTGGGTGAGGAGGGAAAGGAAGTTTATGCTCTTAAAAGAATTTTGTTCTCAGGGGAGGAAGAACTAGTGAGTCCTACTGGACAGAAGCACAGCGTGACTTTTGGGTTGCTTCCCAAGAGTCTGCTACCCACTTCCCATGCTGCCCACTTTCCCAGGAAGGGAAAATCGCTGAGCACCAGAAGTCTCACTGAGAAGGGGAATTGCAGGCAGCAGCTTGTGAACCAGCCTCAGCCAGGGGCCTGTGGAACCTGGCAAATCCTGGCCCCGGCTCCTCGGTGCCCCAGCTGAGGAGCTGTGGAGCCCAGCTGTGATGCAGACCAAAAGCCAAAGGGCAGGGACAGCCTCGAGCAAGGTGTGTGAAAAGCCAGATGACTGGGAAACCTGGGGGTTCACCTGCCAGCCAGCAGAGAAGGTGCTGAGCAGGTGGGCTGGCAGAAGATCAGGAGGATGGGGGTGATAAAGTGCTTCAAGTTATGTTTAATTTTTTACAGGAGCCATGGAGAGCACTGCAGGAGCAGCAGAGTGGCAGAGAAACTCAAAGCGAACGGGATGTTTGTTAATTTTTAATTGAGCTCTGGGACAGAAGCCAGGGATCTGACAGAAACCAAGATACGATTCATAAAAGAAAGGCCACAGGTAGCAGGGGATGAATTTCGAGCTCTAGGGTGGGTGATAAGCTCTTTGCCAACAATAGAAAATGTGAGGCAAATACATGAGAAACATATTGCCTGAAAAGAGACATTCATAACAGTGTTTGAACAGAGGGTAAACATCTTCATGTTGGAGACATGCTGGGATGTCCTTGATGCCATCAGAAGAATGCACTCAGCAGAGTGGTGTTGGACAAAGTATTTGAGGCAGGGCTGGAGTGCCCTTTCTAATTGCAACAAACGGGGCATGTGTTTGTCAGAGACACATTGTTCCCACATCCCATCAGAGCAGCCCCTCCCAACAAGACAGGGTTGCAGAGAACAAAATGGATACTCATGTTTTGAAAGTCTAAATAGAAGAGTAAAGGGAGCAAATTGACTTTTTTTCACTGGTACCTGCAGGCAGGCAAAAACAGGCTCAGGTGTTTACTCCAGAATAGTCCCAGAGCAACTCAGCAGGTATGTAAGGAATAACACTGTGATGTCTTCAGCACTGGGGAAGATGGCTGTGACTGTGCTCAAGCAATGATCTGCTTGAGGAATTGCCATTTTCACAGTTTGCTGAAGAGTTTGTTGTTTGCACCCAAAGTGTTCCAGCCGTAGGTATCACCACTGCACAGCAGGTAATGAAAGGGAATATCATAAGCAGCTTTAAGACAGGTAATAAATGGATTTTTGATCTGGGAAAAGATAGTAGAAATACATCCACAGCCTGTTGTGGGATTTGGGAAGAATCAGAGCTAATGGTCTGAAATAAGTAACTGGTAATGAAGGCTGCATGTAACGCAGGAGAAAAGCTAACAGCAAGGAAAGTCTTGGAATAGTTTAGGTGGGAAAAGACCTTTAAGATCATCTAGTCCAACCATTAACCCAGCACTGCCACACCTGTTTCCCTGCCCTTTTGGAGGTGCTCCCCAGGGGTTTCTTTTATAGGTATGAGGGAGATTGGCCACTGTTGCTCCTGGCCCTGCCCAGGTCCCATCAGATTTGAAAGGCTGACCACAATGAGTGTGCAGACATCTGCGCTGTGTTTATCCCAGAAGAGAAAAAATGGGTATAAAGATGTCTTGGAACAAAGATGTATGTGCCTAACTCATTGGCTCAAAGTGAAGAAGGGGTGGTCAATAGCTAACTCATGTAAGCACAGTTAACTACTAGGAGACAGCAAATGTTAATTCAGACAGCGAATGTTAATTACAAAACCTAAGAAGCCGGATTCGCCCTAATCTTGCCAAGATAGAGGGGACAAGGATCATCTCAGAAACTGCTGAATCATTCCTCAAAGGACTACGCGTGCCCCCGGGAGAAGGGTGAAAAGTGCATTGTGAGGAAGACTACTGATCTTCATCAGAAAGACCCCCGAGGAGGAGGAGGAACCTTCATCAATGCAACCACCAGGGCACACAGCCTAGCACGTATGCTAATGATACTAGTGACTTCCGGAGAAATAATTTGTATAACCACGCCTGTCCCAAGGAATGGGATGAATATTCATGATTTAACCCTTAATACTGTGTTGTAGGGAGCACCAGGGTGTGTGGGTTTTGGAGGAGTGATGCCCCCACACCCGGCGCGCCGGATAAAGCAAATCCCACTTCTCTGACTCTGTCTCTGAAGCGTCTCCTGGCCCGGTTGGGGCCGATTCAAAAGCAGCTATCTGAGAGCACTGCAGTGCCAAGACACCCAATGGTACTGAGGGGTAAATCTCAATAGGAGCTTGAAAATCTGGCAGAAGTAAATTCTAGAAATTGTGATCCCAAAGACCTCCTGGTGTGATTCCACTTTAACAACTTTACCTGCCTGAAAGTGTTGTGTCTTGTCAAGTCTGTTCAGCTCAGGGTAACATAATAACTCCTGGTTTGGTCCAAGACAAATTTTTCCAATCTGTACATCTATTTTAGAAAAGGATTAATTTCTTGCTGTGCTTGCCTATCTTCCTCCACAGACAAAAAAAAAAAAATGCCAGTGCAAAATAAAAGAAAATAATAATAATGTGTTTTATTGTCTCCCAAAGATTTATTTTTTTCAGGGATTTAATTAGGAGATGATATTTTTAATTGAAATACCCAGAAGCCATTTATTACTGTGGATGGGAGAGGGTGGCAAACACCTGATAATACAAAGAACTGTGTGTCCTCCCCAGCTACAAGTGTGTGCCTTGCAAATTGAATACAAACCAGGGTTGCTGGTTTTATTCAGATTCTCCAGAGGATTTGACAAAGTGCAGTGAAGCAAAGTCCAGATCAACACTGGAAAAAGTAACAAACAGGTACCAGCACAGGGTGAAACAGAGAATATGTTCCCTTTTCCCAACAGATTTTAAGGTGACATGTATTAATACAGGATCTCTAGGTTATTAATCTTTAAAATGATACAGAAAAAATTAATTTTAAAAGATACCTGAACATAATGTATGCTCAAAGAGCATTAGACACATTTTCTTCTGGCCTCAACAACTATTTCTTCTGAACAACTATAACATCAAGGAAGCTGCTGGAGGATGCATGTTCTGAAAATTCAGGTCAGCTTAAAAGACCACTCTAAAGGCCCTCGTGGAGGAAAATAGACATTTTTACATTGCCTGAGTAGACAGCTCCCATTCACAGACCTGAGTTAGCTAAACAGGCAACTGGTGAAATCAAAATTATTTTTGTTTAACGTGACACGAATATCAGAAAACACCTAACAAGTGGTCACACTGTAGGAGACATGGAGTTAAATAAGGAGTCTCCATGGGCAAAGCTAAGCTATGCTGTGTGAATCACATTTGTCTGCAGTTAAGAGTCAGTTATTAAATCCTAGTAAACAGGATTTGGAAGAATTGAGTGTGCAGTGGAGGTCAGAGAGGGTTCCAGGATCAGATCCCAGCAGTAGAAGCCTGTTCTGAGCTGTTTTCTGATGCAATAACCACCGTGTCTGTCAACTAAAGGAAGTTATTTGATATTTTTAACATCACCGTAGTTGCACCTTTTCATATTCTCATGTTGAGTCAGTTTCACTGCCCAGTCTAAAAGTTTTAATGGTTTGGCTGTTAAAATAAAGAGTATCCACTTTGTTAAAAACAGAAGTGCAAACTTGGTAAGGGCACTCTGAAAATGAGCTGTCTGGGAACTGAGCTCAGAGCTCAGGGCGCTATTTCTCACAACTATTCATTTTGTGAAAAAGAACACTCTGAGCTATTATTCCAGGAAGCAAAAACAGTCTTTGACATGACCAGGTGAAAGCACCTGGCATTAACACAGTTTTGATTTATTCACTGTTCTACAGAACTTAAAACTTCTGACTATTTATAGTACAAAGTATTGACAAGTTTTGAGGAATTTCACTGCCTTTAGTCGTGAAGTTCAGCTGTTCCTGACTTACCTGTTCATGTTTCTTCGCACAATTCTATTAATTAGTGCAGAAGTGTTGAATTAATTAGTCTTACAGTCTTGCCTAACAGCCTCACCTAAAGAGTCTTCCCTAACTAAGGCATTTTCTGGGTTCCCAGCCCCACTCTTGCCTCCAGTCCCTCTCTCGGTGCCAGCAGAGGGCTGCTGTTCTCACTCCTCAGTGGGCTGCACCCCTTCTGGGCTGCAGGCAAACCTCCCTGCTCACAGGGACCGACTCCTCAGGGATTTCTGATCCTATAAACCGATGGCAGCACTAAAGAGCTGCAGTCAGTGGAGTTATTAATTAGGAACCGTGGTTTAATTATCCCTTGGCTTTGACACCGATAAGAGAGTAGAACTTTAAAGGAAAGGAAATGAGAAACCTGAGATACTTTCAGGATGAATTAAAAAAAACTCCTTATTCTCCTATTATTATTATTATTATTAAACTGTAAAAATAGCCTTTCACATGTCTTTTATAATATAAAATCCTGGTATCTTTAAGAAGATCCTCTGAACGCCTCGGCTGATGTATAGAATGGACTGTGGAAATGGCATCTCACAAGAAGAATGATGAAGGATCCCAGAAAACGAAGCTTTTATTGATAAACCATTGTAATGTGGGCTTTTGAATACACTATATGCAAAACTATGATTTACTAGAGCATTTCTTTTTCTAAGCAGGCTCTAGGTGGAGACATTTATCCGTAAAATTTTCTTTAACAAAGTTTGTGAGATGAACAAACCACTCCCATTTGAAAAAAAAAACGTTGAGAATTCATTTGCAGACTCAAGCTTACTACAAAATTATATAAATTACTAAGTGATAAAATTGAACACAAATGTCACTAAAAAAACCACCAACTTTGTAAATGTTAAACTAAATGTGTAAATAAAGATTTGGTATTAACCTATACATATTTTTTAAAAATGCAGATAAAAAACTATTTTCTTTATATATTCCCTTTTGATTCAAAATGTAACCAGTGTTAAGAGCAAATGAGTACTCAATTTTCTTTCATAAATGAAAAAATTGTTCAGTGACTGTCCTTAAAATTTTGGGGAGGCATACTACATTACATTTCCGAGGAAGAATCCCACAGTTATTTAATAAATAATGAGATAATTCTATTTAGTATGGCCTATGTGTATCTTGTGTTCATAGTTCTAGATATAAAAATATATATCTTGCAGTGCTGGGTAAAAACAGACAGATACTAAAGTTTTATAATTTTGCTAATGACATAGGTAGTTATGAACATAGCAAAGCTCACAGACAGACAGACAGACAGAGAGATAGACCTGTTTATCAGTGTGCTTTTTGCAGCAGTCATTACTCTTCCCATTAAGTGCAGTAGCAAATCTGTTGGATACAGTGCAACCAGGAAACCAGAATCAATTCCTCTACAATTTGTTGCATGGCAGGAGAATTGCCTCCCTCCTGCTCCCACCATTTCAAACCGTGATCTCACAACTTTTGGGTCTCTGTGTACTTCCAGCAGCTTGACCAGCCCTTGCTGCAAGACTCACGGCCTTGCACTAATGGGCCTAATAATTTGCAGGGTTTGCTTGTCCCTAAGCCAGAAGATACCAAAGGAATGAAAATGAAACGTGAAACATTCTGTATTGGCACACTGAAGGTGTCAGACCAACTCAGAGCAGCAGCTCAGCTCCTCCAGCTCGCTGTCCTTCTCCATCCCCACCAGGACCAGCAGTTCAGGAGAGGCTGGCAGGAGCTCTGTCCCACTGACAGGCAGCAGCCTGTGCTGGGCATTTTGTTTGCACCCTTCCTCTGAAGAGCTGTGATCTGTGGAGCATTTAATTTAATTTATCATCCAGCACTTGTGTTGTCATTAAATACAGCAACTCCTGAGAGCCTTGTGTGGCTCTGGGTTGACCCTGGCTGGACACCAGGTCCCCACCAAAGCCACTCCATCACTTCCCTCCTCAGCTGGACAGGGGTTAGGAAAAATAAGGAAAGGCTCTTGGGTCAAATAAAGGCAGGGGGAGATCACGCACCAGTTACTGTCACGGGAAAAATAGGCACTGCTGAAAGAAATTATTTTATTGCCAGCCAAATCAGAGTAGGGTGATGAGAAATAAAAGCAAATCTTAAAAAAACTCCTTCCCACCCCTGTCTTCTTCACGGGCTCAAATTCATTCCCAAATTCCCTACTTCCTTGCCTCCAGTGACACAGGGGGATGGGGAATGGGGACTGTGGTCACTTCATCATGTGCTGTCTCTGCTGCCCCTTGCCATGGAAACCCAATACACCTCATTGTCCCTACAAATATCCCTGGTACTTTTCCTATGGCAACAGCCTTTTCTAGAAAATAATTCCTTGGCTTTCCAAGATGCAGTGGGTGAATACAACATACAGTCCAGTTTGACTCTCTTAACATTTGATTTTATTTAATGTTCCTGTGTAGTCAAAAGAGGAAGTCATCATGATTAAATATACACCATTTGCATCATTTTCTACATTACATCTTCATTAATACATATGATGTTTAAAGAGAGAATTATTCCCTCTCCCTTTTTTATTGACCTAAACTCTCCCCTTTTCCCGCAATCTAAAAGAAGGCAGGACCATGAAAACATAAACAAAAAGCATAAGGAGACATTGAAACTTCATCTTGTGAGAGATTTGTGTGTGTTGGGCTACTTCAGACCTTCTGATATCTTCTTCTTGCCATGCAGACTAGAGATGCAGGGTTGGTTCTCCCAGTACAATTCATGTGTGATGCCCAATTTCATTCCCCAGCAGCAGACTGCAGTGAGGTCAGGTACTGAGCAAGGTCAGACCCATCTGCATCCTGTCTTTTCTGGGAGTTGCTATTTTTCCTCTTGCTACCATGAATTATCCCCAAAATTGCCATTCTGACCCCACTCCCCTGCTTCCACGGGAAGGGGCCTTTGCTCTCCCCTGGTTTGGCTGCAACTCTGTGCTGTAGGAATGACCACACAGCTTTTGTTCTCCAGACCCCGACTGTGAAAATTCAGGTTTCTGATAGAAATTTTAAAATCCATTTTGATAAGGAAGAATCTCCAAGAAAAAAATTTTTACCTTAGGAATTTCACGTCTCTCCTGGTCTCAGCCACCTCCGTGCAGGAATTAGTCACCTCTGGGCCTTTTTGATTCCATGGTCTGAAACCTTCGCTGTGTTTAAGGAACTTTTCTAAATAAAGAACATACAAGTAATTAAATGAGCACTTTGTGGGTTACTACACAAATTCATGATGACAAAAATCACTTATGCAGCTGATTTACTCTGCCAGTCAAACACTTGTAAGAAACACTTACAAAGACGGCAGAAGGTCATAAAATATTTCAGGGAAAAGCTTCGAGTAACCACTTTGTTTTATATTATATAAAATATTTGGTCATTATTTACCTTCACATTTCCTGTTTCTATAAAAAACCCCACCAAAACAACCAATCAACCAAAAAAAATGTAACACCTAAACCACTCCATGGGTTTAAATTCAGCACAGACAGGGCGGGTCTTGCATGTTTTCCCCTCCCACAAAATTACTCACAAAAGCTGATAATGAGCAGCGCCAGCACTGACTCTGATCAGGACAATGAATCCAGAAAGATAAAAATCAAGTTAAAATCTCTGAAAGTTGGCAACACTCAACAAGGGGGAAAGGAATTTTAAAAAATCACTTCTGTAAAGTCTCAGCATTTTTCAGGCACCGTTGTTTTCATTCCTGGTCACTGTACTCAGCATTTTGCAAGCAGATTGATATGTGGTTTCAAGATATTTAATAATTGATCTTTGAAATGAAAAACCTCCACTTTACCAGCTTTGCTCTCACCTTCATCTGGATGCAATAACTGTTGTCTCCTGCATTCAGCACACACGTACTCCACACTGTTGCATGGAGTTCTCATCAGACTGTTAATTAGTTCTGATATATTAACCCACTAGGCTGTGAAACAAGCCTTAGAGAGGAAACATGCTTCACTTTCCTCTTTATGTTATTTTATAGCAGTAGAACTCCATCAATTTCCTGGTGGTGTTCCCAATAAACACGAATGAGAGCCGCAGAAGAGTTGAGGCTTGTGAAGAGGAGAGTGCAGCCAGGGCAGCTTGAGAAGAAAGCAGCCAGAGGAGTCACAGAATCACAGAATATCCTGAATTGGAAGGGATTCACTAGGGTCACTGAGTCCAACTCCTGGCTCTGCACAGAACAACCTAAAGAATCCCACCATGTGCCTAAGAGCATTGTGCAGACACTCCTCGAGCTCTGTCAGGCTGGTGCTGTGACCACTGCCCTGGGAGCCTGTTCCAGTGCCCAGCCTCCCTCTGGGGGAAGAACTTTTTCCTAATATCCAACCCAAACCTCCCCTGACACAGTTTCCTGCCGCTGAATGAAAGCTATTGTTATCACCTTGGCCAGTGATAAATACAGACAGTTCAGAGAGACACTGAGCTTCTCAGCTTCCTTGGAAAGGCTCAGTTGCTTCAGATTTCCCCTCTGTCTTGCAAATCAATCTAATTTTTAAATCTCCGTCTTAAGTAAGAGTACAGCTGTATTCCCAACAGCAATGCATATATTTCACTTAATGTAGGCTTCATCTTTTCCTGTCTCTTAATTGGAACTGACGGATGCTTCTTGCCCAATTTCTTGGCTCTCCAGTGCACTCACTTCACTGTGCATGTTCATACAAACACTTCATTAGCAGTGTTACTTGAAAAATGCACCTCTCTGCCACGGGCATGGGTAGGAAGATGCTGTGACTTCATTCAGCAGTTCCTTTGTTCAGGCATGGACGTTGGTGCTAAATGGAGTTTGCCAGTGTTTCCATGGAAACCAATCAAAATTCATGAAAGGACCGATTTGACTGGCTCCAACCAGCAATGTTTTATTTCATCTGAGGGCCCAATAGCAAAAGATATCACTTTCATCTACTTGAAAAAGAGAGTGGATTAAATTGTTGCATCAGAGTTTGATGGTGGCAAGAAAAACAACATTATCCAGCTGATTGCAGGGAGGTTTTCTGTCTATCCTTGGTGGCAACATCCAGCTCCATAGCTTCGTGCACATCCCAGTGCTTCTGGAGCACCTGCAGCAAAGCAGCACACTGGAGACAGTCCCAAGTCCTCCCCTTTCCTGCCTCTTTGCCCTCTGTCCAAATTTACAATAAATTCTTACTCATCAGATCACAATATTCCAGCTGAGGGAATTTAGTACGTAATCATTCTGTTCTTACCTACCCTCACTTACCAGTCTTTTAACACCAAGTCCTGATTCGGATCATTTTTTCTTCCACGTGGAGGAAGAAACTGCATAAAGTTTTATGCCAGACTTTATTTACTGTCTTGTACATTGTTGCAGTAATAAACTCAGCATGATTGCATGCATATATTAATTTAGAGCTTTGAAATGGGACCATTTACATGTATGATGTATCTTCAGCTTGAAGCTTCTTACAGCCAGTTCCGTCTGACCCACAGAAAAGCTGCGTCGTGCAATGATTCACAAGAACTGCATCCCAAAATTCACTACAGAGTTCTGCCACTGGATTGGATGAGAAATAACAGCAGAGGGAAATGAAAAAGGATGGAGAAGAGAGGACATAGGGGCTTAACAGAAATCTCTTCATGGTGCTGCAGGGAAAGGTCACCTCACTGGCTGTGTGGAGGACCAAATGCAGTGAGAAGAACCAATTGTCCCCTGACCTGATGTGATAATTGACCCATATGGGTCATTCCTGCCCCACACAGCTCTGAAGAGTTAGAGGTACTCTGTTGCTTTGACTAAAATGCTGGAAATAAGCAGCTGAAATCCATTTAAATCTGGTTTATGCACCCAAATCCTGCTTTTTATCTGGGCTATTAGTCATCTTAACACCAGGTGAAGAGCTATTTGTTATTTAAATAGCTTAAACTGCTTCTAAAATAGCGTGTCTGCCTCTATATTTCTTTCTCTTAATCTGCAGTTGTCACCTTTACCTTTATGACTTTTTAGCTATAAAAGGAACTGCACCCAAACATCACTTTGAAGTCTGGAAAAGTTTGCACTTTGGTCCCACTGTGATGCAACACACTTTCAAAGAATGGTCCTTCACTCCCACAACAAAGGCATATCCATTTTTTGTAGTCAAAGGACCTTTAAAGAAATTCCCTTTAATAAGGGTGTACTCTATGGAGTTCAGACAGAAAGAAAGGGACCCTTAGGAAAATTTATCACTGGAATAATGGGAAAATGCCAAGACTAACTCCTCCACAGGGTAAAAATATACCACCTTTGTCCCAGTTCTGCAAACATATTGGTGAATAACTCAGTGTGGGGGGATGACCCCACTCAAGGCATTGGGATAAAAGTGATGTTTGAAGAAATAATCCCAGTTTATGAGCCCTTGGAGAATCAGAGCACATTTGCTGAAGAGGGTCTGGTTATTTTGTCATCTTTCAAAGCACTTACTGAGCTTTATTAGCACTGCTGAACCAGGAGGGTACAATTACAAGTTTTCAAACATAGTCCAGGTTTCTGGGTGTACGGGTGGTACCATCAGGGGCAAAAAGAAATGTGCATCCAAGGCAGTGTGGGCAGGTTAAGGGAGGGGACTCTGCCCCGCTCAGGTGAAACCCCACCTGCAGAGCTGTGCCCAGCTCTGGGGCCCAGCACAGGAAGGACCTGGAGCTGCTGGAGCAAGTCCAGAGGAGGCACCAGTATGATCAGAGGGATGGAGCAGCTCTGCTGGGAGGAAAGGCTGGGAGAGCTGGGATTGTCCAGCCTGGAGAAGAAAAGGCTTTGGGGTGACCTCACTATGGCCTCCCAGTGCCTGAAGGGAACCCACAAGAGAGAAGGGGCAAGAGTATTTACAAAGGCCTGGAGTGACAGGACAAGGGGGAATGGCTTCAAACTGAAAGAGGGCAGGTTTAGATTGGATATTAGAAAGAAAATGTTCTCCGTGAGGGTGGGAAGGCCCTGGCACAGGGTGCCCAGAGAAGCTGTGGCTGCCCCTGGATCCCTGGAAGTGTCCAAGGCCAGGCTGGATGGGGCTTGGAGCAGCCTGGGATAGTGGAAGGTTTCCCTGCCCATGGAATGACATGGTTTTCATATCCCTTCCAACCCAAACCAGCCTCTGATTCTTTGATTCTGTGAGTACAACACGGGCCAAAGCACACTCGGATTTACTGGGATGGGGAAGGGGTTGGGCCATGGACCACTCTGCCAGCTCAAATCCTCTGTGTCCATCACTAACACAGCAAATGAACAACTAACCTGTGTGGGAAAAAATCTCACAGGAAGTACACCTGGTCTGCCTCAACCAGTACTTAATGGAAACTTAAAAACAAACCAGCACTTCATACATTTTCACAATGTCTAAGACAGGCAGTCCTAAATTCTTCTGTACCTCTAACTGTTATACAAGTTATATTCTACTGCCTATATTTGTCATATAATAAATACAAAACCATACTCCCTGGGCAGTGAGCACACAATTCGTTAATTTATTTCTTTAGCTTGTTTATTGCTGTTTGATATTTTGTTTTAAAAACTTTTATTGATAGGCATCACTTGCAAAAATGAGTTTTGATAATATTGATGACTAAACTTTCCAGCTTTTGGAACAGCCATGAAAATAGAAGAAGGAATAATAATTTCAGAGAAAAAAAATATTCACATTGGAAGCAAAGGCAGTCAATGCTAATGGCCTTAAAATCTTTTCCTTCCACAATCAATAACCCAGTGACACGGATCTTTTCAGGCTGTTACTGAAGAGCTGTGTGTTTGATACCACTGGCGTCACTTTAACAAATTGTTGTATGAAATAGCCCTTCAGAGCTTTTGTTGATTGATATCTGAGTTAAAGAAACTTCCTTTTGTGGAAAAAAGAGAGTGAGGTGGAGGGATGCAAATGACTTCTAACTGCAGATCAGAAAAGGGCCACTCCATCATCCTGTCTGCAGCTTGTCAACATAAATTTCAGTAAGTGTTCTTAAAAAAAAAGAAAGAAAGAAAGAAAGAAAGAAAATGAAGGACTGAGAGTGCCATTTTGAACATCAATATTTCAAATAAGTTCCCACATAGTTTACACAGCAGGCTTAAGTTTTGCATAAATTAACAGAGAGAACTTTTTTTTCAAACTCATGAGAGCACTGACTGATCTTCTCCAACAACAGCTGTGCATCATTTCTACTTTAAAGATTCCCCCAGTGTGAAAACCATTGTAGCTGTTAGCTTTTTCTTTTTATGCTTTGGTTTTCCTCCCCCTTCTAGGACTCAGCTGCTGCTTTACAGACTTATGTCAGGGCACAGGTTTATGTGCTTACAGAAAGTTCAGCTCCATAAACCTGTTCTGGAGGGCAGAACCTATAAATGCTGACCTGCTCAGAGCACTGTAGGTTATGCCTCTGTCATATTTACTGGGCAAGGTGGAGATGAATCGTTAAAGCAACATCTGCAGGTAAAGGAAGAAGTTTTTGTCTTTCAAATCCTCTTGTAGGGAGAGGACAGCTCACCTGGAACAAGATTAAGTTAACACAGAAGGTTTCATCTCTGAAATAATGTTAGAATTTGAGGCCTGATACAGCATGCTTTGATATTCTTGGCTTTAATTTAGAACACATTTCTAGATGCTAAAATTATTTAATTTCCAGAAGATGAAAAGTGTCCTAGTCAGAGTAAGAGCCTTTGAAAAATCTTATTATTTAACTCTAAATACAGGGAGCAAGCATTAAATATAGGCATTACCCAGCATTTAAGCAGCATGAGAATTCACTTTCATTCCTTATGGAGTAGGTCATCTTTAACAGCAGGAGAGGAAAGCAAGCAGGCAGAATTTGAGAAAAAGCTGATTTAAATAATCTCAGTGTATCATTTTAGCCAGTAGAAGAGACATTTTCACAATTTCTCCTGCTTTGAAAAAAGCTATTATTAATGAATACTCCAGATCTGTGTATTTCTGCCCACTAGAACTTCACAATTCAGTAATTACAAGACATAAAGCTGAAAAAAAAGAACTGTGTTTATAAAAGGTATGACCTATGGCTAAAGCACTAAAGTTGCCTCTCTGAAAGACTGAGAGGAAGTTTTACAGTGAACACAGGCTGGGTTTTTTAATCTCTGTGATGAAATGATTGTTTCATTTAAAAGCTGCACTGCTGGCAGGCCAAGAGGTCTGTGTATTTAGGGTTGCCTGACACTTTCCATTACAAGGACCTGTTTTCAGACACTCATACCTTTGACAAATGTGAACTGTTTAGACTGAAATATCTCATGCCAGGTGTCTGCCTCAGAATTAATTCTGTGAGGAAATTATGTCAAGGAAAGTTTAATGTTTTTCAAGTATAAGGCAAAGAAAAAATACTGTGCTTTATTCCTAGTGAAAATAGGGACAATTTTTTTTAACTCCTAAGCAGAAACACATCCATCTTGCAGAAGAGTTACTCAAAGTTTCTAGTGAGGCCTTTTGTATTTATCAGTGTTTTGTCACCATCCACATAAAAGTGGTTATTGTGCCTTTTTAAAGTCACAGTTTGGGATGGACTTGCAAAAAACCCACTACCAAAATATCCACATAGAGCATGTTCCTGCTGAGAGTTGCTGTTGACTAGGAAATAACAACCTGAAATTTTAGTCCTAGATTGATTTTGAGTCAAGCAGGACATGGAAAGTAATTTTCCAGCCTAGTTCTGACACTATACTGGGATCCAGGAGGATCATTGCCACGGTTTAGGAATGGTATTCTCCACTTTAGTGCACAGAAAATTGGACTTGCTTTAATTCTGGTATTTCTTGTTACTTGGAGGTTGCTTTTTACTATGATGGGTTTTCTTAAATCCAGTCATGGGAATATGTTGTAGAGTATCTATCTGTCCATCCATCAGTCCAGCCACTCATCTGTGAGGGACATGAAGAGTCCTCTTGTTGCCCTGAGTTTTGCAGTCTTTCTATGTTTTCATTCCTGTAATAGAGTTTCTCCCAAATTTTCTGTAAACATAAAGCATGTTTACCCACTGGTCTTTATTATTACCATTCTTTTTCTAAGGCAGAGAATTATGATAGACTTTTGGTCTGACCAGTGTCATGGAGAGGTGGTAACCTCATCCTCCAATCCATGGTTGTCTCTAAAAAGATATATAACTGACTGAATAAAGAGGCTGGGCCCCTTTTTTTGCCCTTTTTGGCCTTTTGCTCCTTCTTTGGCCCTTCTTTGCTCTCTCTTTTGGCCCTGGCTCCTATCCTGACAGAACAGTGTCTGCGTGGTTCTTTCGTGTCTGAGTACGACGTCCTCTGTTCCCAGCCAGTTTCTAGCATATTTACCTGTATCTGTGCAACAATATAGTGTCAGTTTGATCTTAAGGAAATATTTTCTCCTTCTGCCAAGCCCAGGTTGTATATCCAGGGACGGTTGATGTCTCTGCAGGATTTTCCCAGTTCCTTTTGCCAAGACAACTGCACTGGAAAGGCAGCAGTGTGGGTGGAGTCAGATCAGATGGATGCAGATGCTCTGTGGCTCATGTTTCAATGGACCTTGTACCACTCACTGGGCCAAGAGATGCAAAAGAATTTCAGTTTTCATCTCACTGATTGCTCCTGCAATTGGTGCTCAATCTGCTTCTGCAGTGGTGCTGTGAACCTGAACTTCTGACAGGTCTGGGTTAAAAAAAGGCATCTTAAGTTGGTCATCAGTGTCTTCAGATCACAGCAGAACTCTGTGTGAAAGAAGATTTTGGGAACTTATTTTCACATTTGGTACTTTTTTAATGTGAGGTTGGCTAAACATTGGTGAAAAACATCGCAGGTAGGACTGACCCCACGTCACAGGCAAAAAGGACAGGGTCATTCATCTTCCAAGAGCTCCTCCAATCCTCTTCCTTGTGATTTTCAGATTCAGTGACCAGCATTCACATTGAATTTACGTTGAATTTACATGCTGCTGGGTGCTGTGGCCATGGTTTTACAGAATGGATGAGATTCTTTGTGTGGAATTAGGTCAAAATTAAGACCCTTACAGATGTTTGCAGATAAACTATTTGCCTCAACTCTCATTCTGACTAGCAGAGCCCTGGAGATGAATTCATGTGATTGAAGATAAGTGCCTAGTGCTGTTTGAGACATCCTGAGGTACTCAGCGACTTGTTTTGAAGTCCAGTAGATGTACAGGTGTCACTTTGCTATTGCAATTTTGAAAATGCAGTTTTAAATGTTTTAATTCTGCTTCCTGATATCGTTATAATCAATCCAGCCCAGTCAGGAGAAACCTTTATCTTAATGTTTTTGATTTACAAATATTTTGTTCTCAAGAGAGCATCCTTTATTCAGAAAAGAAATTGTATCCTCACTTTGTGGCCATAAATATTTTGTGGGTAAGCTTGTGGAGGATCTCTCTTGGGAATTTTTCCTTTGTAGGGTTAAAGTTCTTTCAAACTTTTCAGTTTCATTTTTCTATTTCTTTCATCTTTCTATTAAACCATATTAATAGAATGACTACTTTGTTCCTTTCTTCCCCCTCTAAAACAGGACAAAAAAGTTTCTATTCCTTCCTTTATACAATGTAAATAGGCTGAAATAAATAAGGAGCAGAGTGCCTTTGCAGATTGGCCTTTTTGAGTTTAAATGTCCCAATTAAAACCTAGTGCTTGCTTCAAAACATCTGGTGAGTTTATGAGAATTCATATATTCCAGAGATATGACAATCCAAACGTACATATTTTATTGCACTGCTCCTGTGAAATACAGTGTAGGCAGAAATATGGTCCCCTGGCCTCAGCAGGCTTGACAAAAGAGAAAAATAGGGCCACAAAAATTTCAAACGGGTTTGGAAATTTATCTGATCTGTGGAAGGTAGACCTAAGAGGGAGACAGACATCCTGTGAGGTGATTTAGATCCAAGTTTTTAAAGATATATAGATATTGGTCTTCTTCGCCGGGGGAGTGAAGCTGAATCTTGTTCCTGGTGTATGAACTTCATAAGCATTTCGACCTGGAGATGTGGAAAGAGGTCTCTTGGTGGCCAGATCTGGTGTCCAGAGGTGGGACACATGGACTGGTGCCCCCCCAGGGATGAGGACATCAGTGAATCTGGTCCCTTGCTTGCTGTTCTGGGTTTCCAAGATGGGTCCTACTCCTTTCTCCTCCAGTCACAGGGAACAAAGTGGTGGGGCTTTGATGACCTCACAGCTGTTGATGTGCAAGTATTTAAGCTGAGTTTTCTGGGCAGTGTAAGTGGGAAAATTCCTGAGCTGTTGGTTCTTTCCAGAACCTCGCAGGTTCTCAGGAAACAACTCTGAGAGTACATGGAAGGAGAAGATCAGGACAGCACCAGACAGTGCAGGTGGCCTCTGGGCCAGGGGAGGCTGGGGCACCTCCTGAGCTTGGGTGGGCACAGCCTGTTCACATTTTGTGATGGCCACCTAAGAATTTCCATGTGTTTCACCCCAGGCTACAAACTCCTCAGAAAGATTTCCTGGGCACAGTTATACTCTTCAGATCAGGCGCTTGGGAATTTTCAAGGATGCTGAGGAAACACTGAATTTTAGGCAATCCTTAGCTGGTCACTGAAGTGTGGCCAGTCTTGGCTGTGGGGTCTGAGTGCCTGAGGTGTGGGAACTGACTTCAGTCTTGGTCCCATTTCCTGTGGTTTGGAGCCTGGTCTTTGTCACTGCCTTTCTCTGCAACTGTAAATTCACCCCCCTGGGTCTCTTTGTCCCCAGCCCTTTTCTCTGCCAAAATAACTCTTTTGAGGCAGAGTCATCCTGGCTCTGTGTGTTACCCCTGCTCTGGTGAGATGTGGGAAAGAAGGTCAGGGGCTCATTGGGTGCCTCAGGAACCCTGGTGTGACAAGGGAATCCCAACCCCTTACGGCCCCACGTTACCATGTTTAATGCAAAATATTTCAGCATTCGGATTTGATGGAAAACTCTGACTGCTGTGGTGCACTTGGGAAACCACAAAATACCTTGGGATTCTTGTAGTCAATCTCTGCAGGCTCATTAGTATCCATTTACCCTAAATTTCATGTGCTACATACCCAAAAATAATTTTTTTCCCTGCATTTAATTCTGCCATGATTCAAAGCTCCAAAATGTAACACATTACAATTAGCCATTCCCACATGCCCAAAACAAAAAAAAAAATTCTGTCTTAAAAAAAAATATTATTGCACCATTTCTCCAAAAGACCCAGAGAACTTAGAAAGAATGATAAATTAGTAAAAATGATCCTTTGGGCACATTTTTATCCCTACCCAGCTTATAAATAGGTTGCATTAAAAAAACAAACAACCCCCGAAGTGCATTTTAGTAAGTAAAATAAAACTATTCAGATTTATTGCAGCTCAAGAAACAACAAACAAGCCAGCTGAAAAATAAAAGTAAAGAGTTTTACAATGTAATGAATAGCAAGGTAGGAGCTATTATTTGTATGAAACTTGTTCAAGTATCAGCATGCTGTTAGCAAGCTATATAACATTTTTCTACAGTGTACTACTTCCCAATTTTGATTTTTTTTAATGAATGGGGGAATTGTTTTTATTTCCTAAAGCACTCTGATCAGGAATTGTTATACTGAGGCATCCAGCTGACTTACTAGCATGAAAACCAGAATGCAAGGAACGAAAGGGAAAGCAAAAAGGAATCAATGGGTGCTAAATAACCCCAGCTGAAAAGAAAGCACATGTCACAGATGCATTTAAGCGTGGCATGTCCAGGAGTAGTAGGAATTAGCATAACTGCTGCTGTAGAAATCAGCAAGAGTTTAATCATCAAGTTCTATGGGTGATGACTCAGAAAAATGCTGAGTACTTTTGAAAAATCTCGCTCCAATAATTTGACTTTTCCTTTTTTTTCCCCTATGAGTTGGTAGTATCAAGAGAGGGGGGAAAGAATAAAAGGCTGTGCTCCATTTAGTCACATCTGCATGGTGATAAATCCAGTTGTGCAATGATCCCAATGAACCCCTACAGAGTTGGAATTTGCTGACTGAGAACACCAAACACTTGAGGGGTTACAGATCTGAGCTGCATGACACTTTTGATTTGGTGAGTGAGCTGCTCTGACACTTCTGAAATACACTGTCAGCTTTATTCCATTCAAAACCACATGGATGGTTCAACCCTAAATCACAAATGGTTTCGGCTGTCCCAGCACTGCACTTTCAATGAATAAGTGACTTGCCCTTCCCAAAATCTCCACATTTGCAGCTTGTAGTGAGAGCTGGAAAATATGGGCAGCTCCCCAGCTCTTGTTAGTCCAGTGGAAGCCAAATGGCAAATCACTGCCTTTTGATCAGCCCTGAGTGACAGAGATGGCAAAGCTGACAGTGAATGCTGACAGAATAAGTCAGCACATGGCAGGTTTTAAACTGAAGGTTTTAAAATGAAGGAAGGAGTGAACCAAACTGATAACAGAATCTTTTTTCACAGTCTTTCCACTATGAAGCTGCACCATATCAAGATAATTGAAAAAATGCTGATTTTTTTTTCCCTGCTCTCTGAAAAAGAAATATGAAGCTTTTAATGAAAAAAATATTATATTATTATGTTCCATAAAACGATTTAAAGCAGACAGAAAAGAAAGCCAACTCTTTGTAAAGCACATTGATTTAAAATATGAAAGGAGTATGTGGAGGCAGGGGACAGGAACATGGTTTGTTGTTAATTACTGAAACACCTTTGATTTGTGCAGCCAATAAACCAGAATGAAATAGATGAGATGCTTTAGATAATGTAAGAAAAGTCTTGTCTCTATACCCTGGCAACAGATCAAGAAAAAGTGGTTATATTCTACTAGGTTCCACTTGAGGTACCTTTTCTGTCTCTAATGCTTTCCTATTGTTTATTTCTGTTCATCACTGGAGTGATTTAATTCTTGAAACTTACGTATATTTTACAAAGTAGGTAAATAAAATTAGCAACTTGTTGCCAGGAGAAAGGTCTGGCAATTGGATTGTGAACAAAATTTCTGCCCCCTCATTTATGCATTTCAGCACAAAAAAAATATTCTTCTTTCAGTGACTTCAATTCCTTTTCATCTCCAAAACTTGGACCTAAGTCCTTTCAACAAAGGTTGTTTTTCTTTTTGTTCTGCTGAGTTTCTCTCCTTTGCTCTCTAAGTTTTGTTCTAGTGGAAAGAGAACATTAGTGATGTTGACCTTCCACTTAACTTTGATGAATGAAGAAGGCATCAGAAATAATCTACTACACCAACTTCTGCACTGCACATGTTGTAGTCTTCCAGGAAGGGCATGAAGTTGGCATCCTTCACCCCTGAGACAGAGTAGCTATTATAGGACAAGTAAATACTCTCACCTTGCTTTCTGAGTCCCCACCGTCTTGTTCTGCCTTGTGTGCTTCAGATAAAAAAAGACAAGAGTTCACATTTCGAGGTGTTTGTTCAACATTTTAAAAAGAAGGGGGAAAAAATCCCTTTGATTTTAGCTAGTAAATGCAGACTTCCACTTCTCCTTTTTGTAGAGAAAAGAGTCACTGTCAAATTTGACTCCAGAGGTTTGTATGGAACAAAAGCTTGGGTAACCTGGCATCTCTTTCTTTCCTATTTTTAGTGACAGTTTAAAAGGAAATTTCTAAAAGCAGATTTTCATTCTTACTCCTTAGGGTACATCAAACTCAGCAGGTAGCAATATAAACTTTAACAGCTGACACAATGATTCTCACCCATACCACTTGGAAGAACAATTCCTGAGCGGAAAAATAAAGTTAACTTTTAAAAATACCCTTATCTGATATGATCGGAGAAGAGAAAAGTGAAGCCAGCAATTGCACAAATACTTTAAGGCATTCATTCCGTACATCTGTCTTAGAAACTTAATTGCTCTGGTTTCCCCCTGGAGTCAGTGCATGAAGGAATGTTTCATCAGATGGTCTTTTGTCTTCAGATCTTGGGCTTGTCTTCATCCATCACAGTGTTGGATCTCAGATCTTCAGATCCCAGTGATGACAAGGTCTCAAAATTTTCAAGTCTAGAGTAATTATTCATTTATTACTACTTCCTCTTCCACCTTTGCCAACAAAGACACCTTTAACAAAGGAACGTCTGAGATGGGCCAGGCAGTGATCAGAGTGGCCTTAGTACTGATCACCAGCTTCATCAAGCACCTTTTGACTCCTGTGAAAGCTTTCTGCTCTGCTTCTCACTTTGTCCTATGCTATTCTCACTCTCAGTGCCCTCTATTCTCTTCCGAGCTGTTCGTCTCCGCACTCTTCCTCACCAAACATGATCTCTGTCTTTCTCTTCACATTCTCTTCTTCTCACATCCTCTCTGCACTTCAAAGCACATGCTGCAGTTACATAGTAAATAAACTAGTTCAAAAGCAAACCAGTGGGAGGTCCCAAGTCAGAATTACAATTTAACAGGAAAACTAAGATAAAGGGAATGATACAGAAACACTGAGAGAGTCAGGATACAACCTGACACACTGTTGGGCTGGTGGTAGCAGTCCGGTTAAATGGTGGCCACAATCTTGCTGAAGTGACAGATGTGGTTCTGTTGAAGCAGTGATCCTGTAGAAGGGCCTGGTCTTCCTCTGGAGGTCCAGTGGTGGTTATGCAGCTCTTGTCCTCTGGCAATTCAGTAGGCAAGGCTGGCTGTGGTGATTCAAACCTCAGATTATACCCAGGTAGGAATGCTTGGTTCCTGCCCCTGGGCGGAGCATCTCACAATGGGGTGATGTAATTTTATGAGTCACGCAGTGAGATTTGATGGCCCATTAACAGAAGATATCCCCCAGAGGGAGTTATCAGGGATGAACCATGGCAGAGATAAAGAACACTGCCCCACCTGGTTTTAACAGCATATGAAGATGGTGATAGAACACGTGCTTTTGGTTACATCTTACATTGTAAACTAAGACAAACACAAATAATACATAAATACTGAAATTAAAGAGATACATTTTTATTCCCAATATCAGTGCCCTGTAGCACATTTATGATTTGAAATTCCTGCCCCTGGCAGCTTTATTTGCATGATAGCTCTGTCCTCAGTGTGGTTTGTGAAGCAATTCAGGCATGGAGAATCCCTTGTTGCATTATTTGTACAGTTGGGACTGGAAGCCTGTCTGCTCTCACCTGTCACATTTACAATAGTCCTTACGAACTTTTGTTCCAGCAACAGGGACCACAGGTTTCCAGGAGATTTGCAAAGAAGTCAGCACATATTAGGTGAGGGAGCTTGATGGTTCCTACATACACACTCTTACCTGATGGCAATAATTTAGTGTAATCCCCTTTTGTAACAGGCCAAACCAAATCCAGTATCAGATTTGGTGCAGGTAACAAGGATTCAGGAAAATAATTCACACAGCTCCATCGGCATATGGCAGCTTGTGAAACTGTTGTAATCTCACTCTGTGCAAATCCTCTGAAAACATGGTCCAGTTTGCTTTTTGCTCTTTATCTAAAACTGCTACTAGGTAAGGAATTAAATAGTCAATACCTTGGGTGGGGAGTTTAGAAGCTTGAGTTCAATTACTGAACAGACATTTCTTGAGTGACCTTGGGTAAATTACAAATTGACCTGTGGTTCTGGTTATTTATTGCTAAACCTGCTATGGGGGAAAATCCATGAAATACCAGGATTCTGTAGCAAGAACGGCTGCACAAATACTCTGAAGAGAAATGAAGTTGCAGCACACGATATTTTCATTCATAGGATGTCAATTTCGAATTACCTCAAAATATTCCCCATGCTTTGGAGGGAACCCTGGTGATCCACATCACATCAAGCTGTGCAAAATAAATTCCCAGTTATAGGGTATCAAGTCCTATCTCATCGTTCACGCCACATCACTTTTGTGCAAACATTTAGAAATATAACTTTAATATCACTTTAATGGAAGGCAAATAATGTGCCCTTTCCATTCAATGGAAGATTAACCCTGGAAAAAAATAATTTACCGCCCATTGTTTTTGCCTTTTTAGTTAATGGAGCTTTTCAATTAATAACAATAAAGTAGGTTTTTACACAGAATATTAATTTTATATGAGCAATATCCTCACCTTTTTTGTTCAGTTCAGTGTCATAATTTTCTTCCGACTCTTTCCTAACTCAGGGATGTTATTAGGAGGTACTGATGGTTGGCTATTGCTCCTCTGCTGTATCTACAGTCAGTCACAGACCATTGTTGTAAAACTCCTAATGGCTTGGAAAGTGCTTTCTGGAGCAGAAAGAACTTGGTGTAAATTGCAAATCTCTGTGTGTATTTCCCAAGTGTCTGCACTTACAATGCCTTTAGTAGATTAACACAGGCAGATAGTGACAGGACAAGGGGGAATGGCTTTGAGCTGAAGAGGAGAGATGCAGATTAGATGTCAGGAAGGAGTTCTTTGCTCAGTGGTGAGCCCCTGGCACAGGCTGCCCAGAGAAGCTGTGGCTGCCCCATCCCTGGACTTGTTCAAGGCCAAGTTGGATGGGGCTCTGAACAACCTGATCTAGTGGGTGGCATCTCTGCCCATGGCAGGGGGTTGGAGCTGGATGATCTTTAAGGATGATCTTTAAGGTCCTTTCCAATCTAAGCATTTCAATGATTCTGTGATTTACCAGAGGCAAGAGGACTTCAGCTGACATCGGTGGTTTCCAATGTCCCCACGGCTCTGAGTTTCACCTGTTTCTAGTTCAGTGCATCAATAGCTCCCCAGCAGTCCTATTTCATGTACCAGAGATGTAGAGCAAAACAGACCATGCTGCCAAGGAACAAGGCACCTTTTCTCATTAACTCCTGACATGAAATGATGCAAAGGAGGCAGATTTGGTTCTGTTCCACCCACCGCCGTCAAGAAAATTTCTTCACCTGACTTTGGCTTTCAAGCCATGAAATAAAAAAAGGTCTTTGCACAATGCCATGAACCCATTTCTGGGTTTTGACTCCCAAAGGGGATGTCAGTCAGTGAGTGCTCTCATTGAACAAATATTTAACTCTGCAGTCCAGCGTGACCATGAGACCACGTTACTGAGCCATGCTAACCTCACTGCAGGAACAGACCTGACGTGCACTGTGCTCCTAATGCCCTTCCCTGCACTGGCTCGTGTCAAGGTTTCCTGAAGGGCACCTTGTCTATGTGCTTAGGTTTTCTTGCAAGGCACTAGGTGAAAAGGGGATGGTATCTATTGAATCACCCTGACATTATGTCAGGACCCAACCAAGCTGTGTGCCCTAACTCAGGAACTGCCGGAAGCATTATGGATAAGAACTACCCTGCAATGAAGGCACAAACCTTGCACTCAGTTCTCTCTTATCTCTTTGTTCCTGAACAGGGAGCTGTGTACTGCCAGTCTATTTTAATCAGGGAGCTTCTGTCTCTTGATTTAGCCACACTGTCATGTCTTCTGCCAGTTCACTTGCCTCAGAATGCCAGGAATTTGTCATGTAGAGAGCACCTCTCTGTGTCAGCTCAAGGGCTCAGGTCCATCTGAACTCAAGCCAGAAGAAATTTGGAAGTTGTTTTAAAGCTGCTCATCTCCACGGTCATTGAGAAGGGATTCACTTACAGTAGGTGACTCATTCCAGCTGTCTCAGGCATTCATTTTTGGGCATGTTGGAGTTCCCTGTGAAAATCTCTCACTTCTACTCTCCACAGGACATCTATTTAAATAACATCTCCTGTGAACTTGAGGTAGTTGCCCAGATCCCCATAAGAGACACAATATTCATCTCCTGTGGAGACACAGGGCAGACAAATTAACCCCCCAATCTCACAGAGGGAAATCTCTGAGCAGGTTTAATTTCAAACTGAATCTCACCCTCATATCTTGATCATTAGTGGGCTGAAGGCAGGTGAACTATGCAAGGTCACCTTTAGAGAGTTTAGAATTGTTATCCTACTTTATTTTTGGGCATGCTGCAAGGCAGAAGGTGATACCAGAAACAAGACCATTTTCAGAGAGTTCTAACACATCCTGCATCATATCCCCATGAGAGCAAAGTCGATATTGTAGAGGATAGAAATTATTTACAGGCAAATTTCAGCTCCTACAGTATTGGGAGTAGGTGGTCTCGGGAGGCTCTGGGAGAAGCCTCTGTGAGAAGAGGTCAAGGGCTGCCCTGTGTCAGACACTACAGCCCATGGACCCACTGTAGGACAAAGCTGAGCCCATCAAGGAATTTTGTGGGGCCTCTCTGGAAATGTATTTGAATAAGAGCAGAAAGTACTGGGACAGTGGGAGGGAATCACAGAGAAACAACAGAGGGAACGCCGAGGTCAGAGCAGCAGGAGATGTTTCAGGGTGGGGCAGATATCCCTGAAGGGCCTGCAGCCCCTCTGGATGTGAGGACCCACACCAGAGCAGGGGAAGAGTGAGAGGAAGGAGCGACACAAATGGTGGCAGCACAGTTGAAGGACCAAAAACATATCCTAGAAAATTTCAGATGCCACTAGATGCTTTCCAGTGTGCCCCCGAGTTAACCATTGATAGTCTGTGCACAGGAGTATTAGAATGAGATGGGCCAATTCAAAGTAGCATCACTGACTCCCTTGGAACTGCAAGGAAACATGATCAGGACTGGTCTTTTTAAAAAAATACGTTACTGGGGAGCCAGGCCTTTGAATGTTTTCATAAGCAAAGGTATAAAGCCTACTGGCAAATTCACAAAAACAGAATCTAACTCAAATCTGACAGGGTTTAAACTGAAACAGTTACCATAGTAACTTTGCTGTTGACAAGCAATACTTAAAATTTTCCTGCGAATTCAAAGCACTGTTTGGTGCTCTGAGAGGTACACAATGGAAAGATCCCATTAAATGTCCCCTGGAGGAAGCACTCAGCTGCTTGGATGCATCTCAATTATGGGCACACACTCGACACAGCCAGGTACATTACTGACCTTTTGGGTATCACAGGAGATTAGAGGTTGTGTCAGTCCATGACCAGTTTCAAAAAATTTTATTCAAATTAAAAAAAAAAGAAGAAAAAAAAAAGAAANAAAGAAAAAAGAAAAAAAGAAAAAAGAAAAAAAGAAAAAAAGAAAACGGAAAAAAGAAGAAAAAAAAAGAAAAAAAAAGAAGTGTGAGCTTGAAGCATTAACTCCTGCAATGTATTAGGGCTATAATCACTTTATCTTATAATGGCCATATATGCAAGATGAACCCCCACTCTTGCTAATCAGATGGTTCCACATCACGATCTGTTAAAATCCGAATTTGTTTTCCACCTGCTTTTCTTGTACATCAACAAGCTCAGAGAGTCTTTTTTTCCTTTCCTTCCTTTAGATGTAAAGGTTTTCTGCAAAAATCAATTTTATCTGTTGAATGACTGTTGAATAATCTGGTGGCACTTCTGCAGACCTGATATCAGAAACCTATGATAGTGTTCTCCACAAATGACTCTCTTTTGTGTGACTTGTCTGTGAGGCAATTAGCCTGCAGCAAGTCCAGGTTTTCTCATTCACAGAGCCTTTCCTTTCAGCACTACAAAAGCATAATACTTTCTTTCAATTTTTCTCTCCACTAAGAAAAAAAAAATTCATGACACCTTAAAAATAAAACTATGGAGAATGTCTTCCTGATGTTTTTCTGGGAAAACATATACTGTGTGCAGTCTTAAAAAAAATACTCAGTTTTTCAGAATAACACTCAACTAACATTATGGTTTTTAAACCTGTGACATTGTCCTTTCTGCCCTTGTTCATATATATTAAAGCTCTGGAGAAAACATTATTAATGGAAAATGAGAATTCAGTGCATGAAAGCACATGTAGGACAAAATGTATCCTCTCACACTGATGAGCCTGTGTTTCTCATTAAAGATTCCGAGTGGTACAACACTGTCGAGACAGAATACACACAACTTTTAAGTTAGCATAGGTCCAATAATTTGTTCCTAATTCGTATTGATGATTCCTATAGAATGAACACCTCAAGTACTTCACAGTGTGGGGCCGAAATAGTCAGCATTGGTGTGAGTTTCCCGTTACCAGAACACCCCTGGGGTCCAGGTAGGAAGGGCCTGAGCTGGGCATCTTCCTCTAGACCTGATCCTTCATTTGAAAGAACTTTGCAGTTTCATGAGCAAATAAAGATATTTTTGAAGACAAGGACTGCAAATCAACTTCATCTAGTTCCAAGAGGGCCCTGGCAAAGCATTTCCATTTGAAAGATGTGGGGTTTGGTGTCATACTTACAGTCTTTAAGATCTGTTCAACCGCATTTTGAACAAACAAAAGCTTCAACTGAGTGAACTTTCCTGGTGTTACACAGAGGTGCGTCTGCTCTCAGCGCAGACAGCAGGATTTAGAATAAAATACCCACACACCCCTTTTATATAGAAATTTTATCACTGTTCAGGACCTATACCAAAGTAATTTGTTATCTTAAGTCTGTTTCTTCTGATTTCTGTTCTGATCTCAATTTCTCTGAGTAGCTGCTGTGAACACCTGTCTCTTGAAACACTCAGACATTTCCAGTAGCCACACAGCACAGCCAGCAGGAGTTAAAATGCTGAAAATATGGTCAGGATTCAGAACCAGGTTCAAAGCCATGCAGCTGACTGCTTTTAACCTCTGCCACTCTCTATATATCTTCTGGTACAAATAGGGAGATCTGCTGGAGCTAAGAAAGCTACACTGATTTATACCAGCCAAGCATTACAGGGCAATGGACTGTTTAGAAAATTTTATCTACAGCTTCGTTGTCACATAAACAGCTGAAACTTCACTTACTTAAATAAAGTCTTCCTTGATTTACGCTGGTGCAGTGACAGTAGAATTTCATCCATGTTCCACTCCATGCTGCACTCAGTGACATTTGTGAAGTTATAGAACGTCAGCTACATTTATAGAGAAAAGGAGTTTCATTGCATTTAATGAAATTGCCTCATTTTTGTGATGCTTTCAGTTCTGAGACACACCACATAATGCCAGTTTAGCACTTGAAGCCTGTGATCATCTCTGTGTATTTTTGTTTAGTTAAGCTCAGAACAATTGCACACTAGTTAGCTGAAGTGAATCATTCTGTCAAATCCCAAAGACCCTCTCCACTGAACAGATTGTCTTTCAAAAGTCACACCATAGGTTGGCTGTCCCCAAAAGCAAGACATTTCTTGCTGCTTGTGGGAATTGAGATGCTTTTAATAAGGCTGAGCTGCTCTATGGGATATAAGCCTTGTTCAACAAACTGTCTGCTGCTTGATTGCTTTAAAGAAAATGTTTTTCTCTTTGCCCACTACTGATATGACTCCAAACAGCTGCAATTTGTAGGCTAATATATAAATGCAAAATAAAATATTCACTGGGCAAGGAACATGGGACTAAAAGTCCTTCAAATAAATTAATCTAAAGGCAAACAGGCCAATGATTTTACCTTTATAAGACCTTGAAAATATTCTATTATCTGTCCTTAACATCAATCTTCTCCCACATGTCTGTCCACATGCACTTTTGTAGCATTTTTCCTGGATGGGTGAGCAGATTTTCATCAGTGAGGTGTCAGTCCAAAGCCTGTGACCCAGAGGGTAATTTATCAGGTTCCATTTCGAGCTCGAGGGCTTGAAAGGTATTGAGAGGACCTGCAGCCTCTGTCAAGCCAAGCATTTTCCAGAGGGTGAGTTCCTGGCAAATGCATGTACAAGACTTCGTTCCACGGAAAGAAAGTAAGTATTCAGGTGAGAATTCATCTGTTTAGGTGAGGATTAATCTGCTTCCACTCATTTTTCTTGGTGAGATGGATGTCTCCAACAGATGTGTCACTGACTGATACGATTCCCTTTCCATGAGCGCAGCA
The DNA here is from genome assembly GCA_013397975.1 of Machaerirhynchus nigripectus. Classification (NCBI taxonomy): domain Eukaryota; kingdom Metazoa; phylum Chordata; class Aves; order Passeriformes; family Dicruridae; genus Machaerirhynchus; species Machaerirhynchus nigripectus. The sequence goes on from VZRQ01007127.1 coordinate 312,006, forward strand.
ATTCAAACCAAGCTGCCCCTCTCCATAGTGTCCCTGGGGAGGTTTAAGGAAAGCAGTGCTCTTGCAAACCCACACTCAGTAATTACCAGGTGAGGTTTACCAGGTCATGTTACAGAGAAAAGCTGGAGGAAGTAAAGCTGAGGGACAGAGACCAGTGCATGAGACAGCTGCAATTGCCAAGTGAGCTCGATGCCATTTGAAACCCAAGGTGGGCGCTCAAGGTCAGCTAGGGGAGGTAAAGGATTCAACCTGTGGCCCAACATAGCCCAGAGGTGCCAGAGGGAAGGTTTCTTATGTGCTTGGCTTCACATCTGCTGACAGACAGCTCTGGTCACGGAGCTGTAATCACATGGGTAAATCAACCTGTTTGACAGAGAACTCACAGAGTCATTTCAGTTGGAAAAGACCCCCAAGGTGATCCGGTCCAACCGTTCCCCCCGCACTGCCGAGGCCACCACTGACCCATGTCCCCAGCTGCCACATCCACACAGCTTTTCAATCCCTCCAGGGATGGGGACTCCACCACTGCTAGGTATTGACGACCCTTTTGGTGAAGAAATTTTTCCTAATAACTAATCTAAAAAATTTGAACTGTTTAACCTAGTCTTGTTTAATAAATTTGGAGATGCACTGATACAAACAGAGTGGTGAACTGAACCATCCCAGAAAGAGTTTAACACTCAGTAATGGAATTTTCAGGGAATGGAATCCTCAGAGGGAATTTTCCTTTCCAGTTTCATTGCTGGACTTGAAAATCTAAGATTGTGTGCTGCCTGTGTCTCCATGGAAAAGGAAGGAGAGCTCTAACATTACCTCTGCTAAAGTTTGGACACTGTAAATATTATAAAAATGTTGATAAGAAAGAAGATACGATCTGTACTGATTCAAGAAAATCATAATGTTGGCAAAAATGTGTGTGTATACAAATCTTTTAAATTGGGTTAATTTTTCAGTACACATGAAAGCAACTGTTTATTAATTTTTTTCCTTCAGTGGATAGAAAACAAAAAGAAATTAAAATAAGCTAAAAGAACATTCAGAGAAAGAAAAGAAAAAATTATAGATGAAAGGAAAAGTAATACTAATTGAGGATTTAAATAATGCCAATAATATTTGGACTTAATTAATTCCCTGTCAGGGAGGGCAGCATCCACAGATCCCTTTAGAAAAAACCTCTAGATTTCCTTCTGTCTGCTCTGTCAAAACCAGTCTATGCTTTAGTCCAGCACAAAGCATGAAGTACTAGGTTAAAACTCAGAGGAACTGGGTGAAATTAAAGGGAAGGAAAATCAGCTTTCTGAGCTACTGGCGCTTTGGGCCCTGTAACTTAGAAAGGTTTAGAATTGAAGCAAATTCAGAAGATTGCCTTGTGCCAGTGGCACACAGAGAGCTGAGTAGTGGCACGGAACCCTAGCCTCAAAAACTGGCAGTAACTTGAATAATATACTTTTTAACTACCACTGAACTTGGAGTCCTGCCAGATCCTCAGTGCTTCACAAGTGCTGCTTGCTGCCCTTTCAGCTACAGCAGCTTATTAGGAGCCATCAAAACAACCACCCACTTATTACCATGTTAATGTGTTTTTAATCATAATTATTTATTGCATCTGTAATTTTGAGTCAATTACAGACCAGCCTGCCCATGTCAAATAATGTCACTTCCTCCAAAGCTGAAAACTTCCAGAAGAGGTGCAGTTGGTATGGAGCCTACGGTATGCAAAGCATATGGCAGGTCTTAATAGGGCTTAATTAAGTGCTTGTTTAAATCAAAATGATGCAGAAATATTTATTCTATTTTTATGTGTAATTAAAGTGCATTTGTAAAATTATGCTAATTACTAGACATGGGAGGAAAAAGAACTCCCCTTCCAGAAGCACTAAACAAGCCTAAATTGTGCATTTACCTTACTTAATGCTAATGAGATAACACTTGCAAAGTTTTTGAAGCCTTGAAGGGCAACATTTTCTTTTATTCACTATTGCGATTCCCATTGCTTTTTAGAAAAATTGGTTATTCATTTAAATCACAGAGCTGGAGAATGATTTGGGTTGGAAGGGATCTTAAAGATCACCCAGTTCCACCCCCTGCCATGGGCAGGGACACATTCCACTGTCCCAGGGTGCTCCAAGCCCCGTCCAACCTGGCCTTGGACACTGCCAGGGATCCAGGGGAAGCCACAGCTTCTCTGGGCACCCTGTGCCAGGGCCTCCCCACCCTCACAGGGAAGAATTCCTCTCTGATAGCTAATCTAAATGTATTCTCCCTCACCTGAAAGCCATTTAATTTTAATTTTAATAATTTTATTTTTAATTTTAGTAATTTTAATTTTTATTTTTCTTTTATTTCAGTTTGCAATGCCACGTTTTTCACACCTCTTCTTCAGGCTGAATAACCCCAACTCTCTTAGTTTGTTTTCATAGGAAAGGTGCTCCAGCTCTGTATTTTTTGTTAGTTTTTCTTTTTTTTTCTTTTTTGTAGTTTTGTTTTTGTTGCTCCCTGCCACGCTTTGGCTCAAAGGGGCTCTGAGGAGTGGAGCAAGGGGAAGAGCATGCAGAGATATCTGCAGGAGCTCCATTCTTTCTCCATCTACTCACCCTGCTGACATTCTATGTGACAAATATTCTGCTAGGTCACCATGTCTGTGTCCAGGGAAAGCACAACTGCAGGCTGTTATCACCCTGTAGCCACAAGGCTCTCAGTGAGAGGTCCCACAGGTGCCTCTATTCCACAATTCCAAGATCAGAGATGGGGAAAGAGTTATGCAAAACATTTTCCTTTTCTGAGTGTCCACACTGTGCTTCAGAGGGCAGCTGCTGTCTGTGGATGCCCTTCCCTAAATGTTAGCCACAATCCAGGCAGGCTGCACATCCGTGTACAGAATTCCAATGGGCTGAATTCAAAAGGCTGAAATCCCTCGTTCTGTCAGGAGAATGTCAACTTTATGATTCGAGGAGAACAAAGGAGAGGAGAGACAATATCCTCCTTTCTCCCCCGCTGTGAAAGATGTTGTACTGCAGGAAGTTTGCGGATTTGTTTTTACCTATCTCTGACAGCACCACATCTGTCCTGGCCAGTCAATACACTGTGACTGTGCTTTGGATTTCTGGCTCCCATTGACAGTTCTCCCTTTGTAGCAGGACTGAAGAGCCACACCAAATGTAATGGGCTGCTGTCTTTTCAGATTGCCCCCCAAAGAATCGATAATTTCATCAATTCTCCAGCTACTTTTAAGCCAGGAGTTTGGTGCAGTGTGGGGTCACATTCTGTACTTGCTTAGCTGGAAGAGCAGAAGTATTTTCTTTGACTTGAACAAATGACTGCCCTATAACTCATAACAAGGCAGCTGCTGCACTGTTTTGCTCAAAATTTCCATCCATAAATGAGAATGGTTTTGAATTTGATGTGCTTTTATTGATGTGGAATATAAAACAAATGCATAAACTGCATACAGGGACACTAACTCACCCTGGAATTGCAGGTAATCAGAGTGGGCAAAGACACTCTTTAAAACCTATTTACTGTTACAAAATAATGCAAATATATACTCATATGCATTTGCTGCTGATCTAGCCATATTTCTATATCCAAGTCGGTATGCAGTGCAAATTTCTTTTGTTTCTTCTCATTTTTGGAACAGACACTTTCAGCCTCCCAGAATCAATCCATGCTCAGGAAGATCTGTTAGAGAATGGGGCAGATCCACAGTCCCTACACAACACAATCAACAAAATACCAGAGACAGAGGGAAAGGCACAAGAAAAATTATTAAAAATCTGAAGTTGGAGAGATTGCTGTGTGAGGCAATCAAATCAAATAAGAAAATTCAGTTTATTCAGGGCACACATATTAAAGTACCTAGTCAAAAACAAACCCTTAAGCTGAAGGGAAAGAACACAGGTATATGGGCCTAGGTGAGATGTGAGACACACATTATTGCAATCAATGAACCTGATATCCAGCTCTTAAAAAACAGACAAAAATTGTGCATTCTGAACACAGACAGGGTCATGCAATCCCACTGAGCTCCCTCTGTGAAACTGTGTTCTGCATGCAGTAACTCCATGGACGTCTGAGGGCTGGGGTATGTTACAGGATCAAAAATGTTTCTGCTTGTAGGTATGGAGGAATAATGTGTCACCCACAGGCACTGTGGCCACTGTGTTTTGAGAAATCAAATGTCTAATGGCAAAGAAGAGAAGGAAATGGTCCCTCAGTGGTGCTGTAGCCAGTGAGATATGCTGTGGGTGCTCCTCTGTGGGTGAGACACAGCATTTATTTATCTGTGTTTTTACAGCATTATTCCTCTCCTTTTTTTGATTCACCTGCAAGAATAAGGAGGATGAGTGGGGGAAAACCCTTAAAAATAGTCAAACTTCCTGCCAGCAGTGCACACTGAAGTCGGTGCTGATCTGCATTAATTGCAGCCTGGAAACTGTCCCACCACCTTTCCAGCAGTCCCAGACTGCCAGCCCCCCTCCAATATCAACACCTTGTACACAGGTGAGACAGATAAATGGATTTAACCTCAACAATTCCAGCTTATCCATCTGTGGAGTGTGTGTGAACCAGGTGCAGTTCCCTGGGCATCACCCCCTCAAGAGAGCAGTGGAGGACAAAATGCTTTGGGCTTGTCCCCCCAGGCACACACATCCCATACCTGGCTCCAAGTCTCAGCACAACTGCTGTAGTTTCTCTCATGTTTTGTTACATCTTTTCCCTGTAGCACATGCATCTGTAATGCCCAGTTCTTTGCTTCTTTTCATCCGGGGTTGAATGCTGGCATTAAAGTATTTCCTACTGCAGCTCCAAAATGAAGCAGTGGTGAGGAAACACCACGAGCAGCAAACATCTTGTTCCACCCTTCAGACAGAATGAAGCTGAGCCATCCTAAACTGGCCAGCTCAAGGCTCACAGTAAATATCTGTTATAAAGCCTCTGCAGATGCAGAGGGTCAGCAAAGGAAATAACCTGGGGAATCTCCTTGTTCCCTGCAGGAACTATTGGAATGGCTTAGATTTGCTTCAAGGGCTTTAGGCTACAAACAACTAACAGTAATTCTCTTTTAGCTTAGGCCCAGGAAATTCCCAAACATTACGACCTGCAGCAAAATAGCAGGTGTGCAACAACGTGGCAGTTTTGGATTTGTTACACTCAGTTGTTACAAATAAACCCCATCTCCAGTTACTGCTCACGTTAATCTGTTTGTTCATTCCCTGGGTTTAATGTTTACTTCTAGCTTGATACCTAATTAAATATTGCCAAAATACAGCTATTGCTGATGCCGTGTGTTGATGTAATCACTGTGTTTAGTCTGTTCACTGATTGGGTGGGTTTAGATTGAGATGCAGACCTCAAACAAAGCCCTGGGAGAACCCTCAGGGCAGGAATTGCAATGCAGCAATGCCTTAGGTTACTGCTTTTCCCATCACTGGCTCAGACTCTTTTCCACCACTTGCATTTCAATGGACCCGTGCCTCATTCTGGGTACGCTGCAGATCTGAGCCAGGGGAAGCCAGTTCCTTCAAAATGTCTCTGGAATTTTGTGTATTCGTGGCAAAGGATGAATGTTTTGGGGGTTAGTTAGGACACTGTCAACACTTCATTAAGACTGCTTCCTACTTGGCTGGCATTTTCCTTGCACTGAAATGCTTGTTACTTGCACCAGGAATAGCAAACATGCATTTTAATATTTTGGTATTCATTAATAGTCCCTTCCTCCTTCTGCATGTTGATACTTTATTTCCAGGACTATCCAAGGATTGTCCAAGGCCATTAAAGTAGCAGATTCTGCCAGGAAGCAAAAAAACCCCGTCAGTATTTTTTTTTAAACTCCTGTTTCACAACATTTTCTATCGGTTTAGCCATCTAAATGTGTCTGCTATACAGCCTCCTTTCCTTAGTCAGCCTGAGCCTACTGGGATTCCTAGACAAAGCCTCCTTTTAGAGAAGGAACTACAAGTTTAAATTGGAAGTCTGATTTTTGATGACAGTCGATGCGTTTGATAAGCGTACCTTTAATGGCTGTCACAACAGGAACACACACTTCAATCCTAATTTTCACTTCCTTTCCCCTCTGAACTTCGCTGTCAGCAGAAATGGAGTTTTGGAGAGGAATTTTCTAGACATTTTAGGACATCTACTCATTTCTTCACTGTAGCTTGTCAATCACAGGTAATGGGAAAGATGAAATCACTGTACAGATAGACAGGAATGCATTGCCTGAAGGCAGCTTTGCCTTACAATTAATAATTTTACCTACAGTTTTTCACAAAACTTTTCTTCTATATGACAGGAAGAAGTGCTGTGGCAGTGAGATACCTTGTGTTCACCATAAACTTGATTTATCCAGCAGTGTCTTGGAAGAATACCTGGAATAACATGGTCACAGCAGGTCTGCTCTGTTACAGCTGTCCCTAAACAGCTTTACTGCCTGTTCCACAACCCTTTCTGCACATGAAGGAAGACAGGATGTTTGAAGAAATGAACAACTGTGTGGAAAAAATGCCGTTCTGCAAGAAGCACCAAGTGTACCCAGGGCTGAGACCCTTATCGCCTGTCTAGGTATTTTCACTTGTCCACCTGAGCTCCCTTATCCTCCGGTGTGAAAAAGAAACATTTCAAAGTGTGATTTATCTGGCCAGGTTTAGATGCCTGTTTTAGCACAGGATGAATTGCACTGTTAATGTCTCCTCCTCCTCTCTGTTGACTATTAAGGGAGTGCAGGACAAGATACAGTGCAGTTATCTGCACCAGGAACGTGTGCTGTTGCTCAGATTAATCCCATTCCTGATATCTGGATTTCAAGTCACCAACATGCTCTTCAACCTGACACCATCAGCGCCATGAAGCATAGAATTGGGCTTAAGGCTAACACAAATGATGGATATTGTGTCTCAATATCCTGAAATAAATCAGGAGAATTTTGCTTACAGCTGAAGGCTGAGTTGGTGAGAGCTCACCTGTGCCGGGTCCATTTCAGGAGAAAGACACCAGGACATAAATCCCAGACCATTGCCATTAGCATCCTTGTTCAAATGTTTAAGTAATTTCTTTCAGTGCATGGGGCAAGTTTAAGCTGGTGATGAATGCTTAGAAATGAGACTGTTTCCCAGCACAGTGTCCCCTTTCCATTTTTATATTCACACAGAGGAAAAACCCCGTTTATTTGCTTGACAGTGTCACTGAATTTGCACTGAATTTGTGTAACTTTGTGTGAATGTAAGGGAAGAAGCTCAATGTCTCAACACAGGTCCTACCTGTCTGTGAACCCTTGTCCTGACAGCATGGAAATGGGTACAAAAAGAGACTGGTTTCCTTACTGAATTTTCTGAATGATCTGAAAGGAGGCTGTAGCAGAATCACGGGAAAACTTGGATGTAACAGAGGCTTGGCTATCCAGGAATTCTTTTCCTTCTGTTTTAAGCAGTGCCCTCCAGAGGCTGCTGCAGGGTGCCCGAGTCTCCTTCTTATTTACTAGAAATCATTAGAACACGAAATAAAATACATTCATTTTGTCACAGGAGAGATTCTTGAAGCAAATGCCATGACAAACTAAAAATGGATAAAGCAGAACCTGATGGGTTGGGACTGTTTAAATAGACTGTGACCCAAACCAGGCCAGCACTGAGGTCTGGAATGCAGTGGTGGGTTCAAGCACACCTGAGTTATCTGGGACAGAGCTTGACTGATAAGCCAAGGTTTCAGCACCACTCACATGCCTACCTGCACACCTGAGCAGCTGCACTGAACTGAATTATCTCCCCAGTTCCTCTACAACATCACTATCCCTGTCACCTGCCTGTTGCAGTTAGTTCCTGAATAGCAGCATGGATGTACCCAAATTTTGTAGAGAGGGGTCACCTATGGCAAAACACACCAGCAGAATAAAGCAGCAGCACTGCCTGTGTGCCTGACCATCTAGATAAAGCCTCTCATGCTCATTTCTAGCAGTTTCAAATTTGGCAAGAAAAACTGGTCTGATTAGCCTGATGTGGAGGTAAAGCCCTCTATGCGAAGTACCCTCCAAACAACAAGCTTTGAGGCCTTTGATTAGCAAAGGTCATTGATGGTTTAATGCCCATTTCCCAGATGCCACATTAATGAGTATAAACTCATTTAAAAGATTTGTGATAAGTAATTAAGCTACTGTAGGCCTGCTTCAGCACATTCCCCTTCACTCCAAGGGCAAGTAAGAACTAAAGGAATGTTTTCCTGTGTGAGCAATAATGAGAGAGGAAGGAGACTCATTATTGTTTTCTGCCTGGGTGTGTTGGTGGGCTGGTTCCTTCCTCCACCATTCCTGTTTGCTAAAGCTGAGTGCACTGTAAATGAGAATAAACCTTTATGAATGGCTCTTGCAGAGGCTTCCAGGGCCCTTGTGCTGTGCTAGTTGTGTTTCATCCAGAGAAACTAAGTCACTGGGAGCCACGGGAGCTGTGTGTCTCCCATGTGTGCAGAGAAAGGACCTGTGTGTCCCAGAATGAATCCAGCAGGGGTGGGAACTCTTTAACAAATTAAATCAGAGTCACTGGAACAGCACCTTTAACCAAAGGAAGCAACACGATGCCTCTATTTTTCCAGCTACTGTATGCTCTGAGGAACCAGGTACTTTTCTTTTTACAGCCCTTTGACCTATAATATCATGTATTTTTACTATATTAATTTCTTCCCTGTTGACATGCATCCTCCTGAATCTTTCACCTTTTCCTAGTTTTCCATTTTATTCTGTTTAGAAGCCACAGACTTTTCCAACTCTTCCCTGCCCACCCTCCAGGAAAGAAATGCAGAAACCAAAGACTGAAGTGAAAGAGGCAAACCCCACGTATCCTACACTTTTCTGTCTTCCTATTTTACATCAGAACTGGTTTAGCAAGTATGGAATTAAATAAAAAACCAGCTTAATTCAGACAACAATTTTGAATTTGAAATGTCATTTGAAACCTAAGCCACTTTAATTGCTCAAAGTAATGTCTTCATAGATATTTTCATTTGGAAGTTAAGTTTTCAACAAGATAACTTTTTTTTTTTTCCACAGATGTTTTGGGTGATTAAGGACAAGAAGCTCTACTATTTGCACACATAAAGCACCAGCATGACTTCACTGTCCCTTGGCCCAAGGAGCTGTGGAATCAAAACAAGAAACATTTTTCTAGAATCCCAGTCTGCATGATTGTGGGTTTTGCTCCATAAAAGCAATCATTTTCTCCACCAGCACTTTCTAAAGGCAGCTGAAGTGTGGATTTTCTTTTTTGAAAGAAAAAATTCTCTGAGAGACCTCAAGAACCAAGTGCCAACCTGTTGCAGTGACCCTTTCCCCCCCATACTTGGTTTAGCCCTGCTGTACTTGGCTTATCCCCGTTGTCAATCAGTTTGCTGTTTGCCCTTCCCTTGTAGTATTGTGTATGCCCTACCCCAGTTGTCAATCCCATGTACACACCACCCCTTCCCCATCCCCTTTCTAGAAAGTTCTTCGCCCTTCAACGCCCCATTGGTTCCTTTGAATTTCTCCCCTCCCCTTGTTTCCCCCATTGGACTGGAATGTGTAACTCTGCCTATGACCCCTCCCCTTCTCCTCTCCTACTGGCCCTGAGATTGGTCCCACCCCTTGTTCCACCTCCCTTTAAAACCTTGTGTCACCCCCTTGTGCTGTGTCTTTGGTCCTTGGAGCCCCTGAGGTGAATAGACTGCCTTGGATACTACACTGAAGTCCCCTCCTTTCCTCTTTTCTGCACCTGCAGAGCATCGTGCTTGCGAGCCTTGCCCCTCGCACTGGGACTTGCTCCACCTTTGTCCCAGGACGGCCACAGGCCCGGCGCTGTGAGCCCCGGGTGGCTCCAACAGTGTCACCAACCCTCACGGTCAGACCGAGAAAAGTGAGTTTGTAAGGTGAACCTCTTTGGTTTTGCCTCTGCTGCTGATGAAAGGCACTGAAAATGTGCTGAGTGTGGAGGACCAGGCACCAGAATGTTCTGTCTCAAACATTCTCACTGTTGCACCAGGAAAGCTGTGGTTAGCAGCAACTTTGGGTACCCTGTGGAAGAGTGTTGTGAAACATTAAGGGCTTGTTGGCCAGAATTTTTGAGAAGTTTATAGGAGGAGTGGGGAGCTTGTTGAAGTTCTTGTAAAATTAGGGTCTTGTTGGCCAACCTCCTTGAGACTAAATAGTGGGCTGGTTGCTGGAGTTAAGAAAACTTTATAATAAAAGCATAAGAGCTCCCTGGCACTGGGCTGGAGACTTTGTTCAGTGTTAGGGTAATTTATAATGAACATTATGCCCCTTGTCCATGGGTCATGACACCGAGGCATAAAGTTACTTGGAATAAATGTATTGGGTTTTCTTCATCTGCTTTGGTGACATCTACGCAGAATAACTGTGGAGTCAAGTGAGATGTGAGCCTCATTTGCTTTTGTCTGACTGGAGGCAGCTGAGGTGCATTTGGGCAGCTGAACTTCAGCTGAAGTATTTTAGATGTCCAGAAAAATGGTGACACTTGGAAGTGATGTACAGTGTTTAAAGATCTCTGATTTAATATGTTCTAAGAGATCCTTAGGTGTGGATGTTTTCAAGTTAAGATCCTGGGAGTTTTTAAGTCAGTGGATTTGTTTAGCTGCTGGAGCGAGTTCTTTTGGGCTAGACATATGGGAACTTTTCAGCCTAATGGGTTTGCAGCTGTACATCTCTTCCATGCTGGAGAGAGGTCTGGTCTCTCCAGGAGGCGATTTATTCTCCTTTCCCTAAAGCTCTATCTATAAAGGAAGAAATGTCCAGTGGTTAAGATGTTCATTTAATACTGAGTTCTGATTTAATAAATTCTTTGAAAGGCTGGCTGGATGCTTCTCCAGGAAGCCACATGGAAATAAAGTTTGCATCAGTCATAACTGAATCCACAAAATATGCTTCTGACAGATTTTGGTCCTACTTCATTCTCAGGCTATGCTTATTAAATTAACATGCCTATTTATATAATTCTGGCACTTTAAACCCCAGTGTTTGGAGTGATTGGTTCAGGAAATGCCCTGGAATGTCTGTGTTGAATAATCCAGGGAGTTTTTTGACATACTCTATTTATGACCAAAGGTGTTGGGAACAATTTTCAGATCTAGTTACAGATTTAGATGTCCATGGAATTAATAGTAGAAATAGGGAATGTGGTTTGTCCTTGTTGCCTTCTCACTTACTGTTACTTGCTGATTTAGGATCTTTCTGGCCAGAGGTTGCATTAGGATCACTGCAATACTGAACTTACCCAACTTTCATTGTTTGCAGTAATCACTCCATGAATCCTGCCATCTTTTTGGCCACTATGATTAGAGCTGGGAGTGCTCTGAACATGAAAAAAGGGGGCAAGAAAGTAATTTTATTTTTCATTGCTTTTGTAACAGGTTCCATGTTTTTGAGATCTGTTTGCAGTTCCTTATTCCTTACATACATTCTTAATTTCTTACATAATTTGTATTTCTTATATGGTACCTTTTTTCCAGATTTATTCTTAATATTTTAAATTATTGTTCCTGTTTTTCTTCATTCTTTATTTATCCATTATCTATAAATACTCTGTTTTCTTTTACTTTTATTCTTTTTTGTCCACAAGTTTTTTAACTTATTGTTTGATGTTTTATTCTATACACAGTTGATTCGAGAATTCCCACATCTCCTTTATAAATAAGCAAGAAAACAACAAAAACCACAAACCACACATAACACAACACAAAACGAAACACAACACACACATTTCTTTGGGAGTAAATATTAAAAAAATGTGATTGTTGTCAATAGCAAAGAGCATGAGTGGCAGGAAATCCTGAGGGTTTTCAAAGACATTTTCCCATTCTTTTACAGATGTGCTAAATATGCTGGGATGTAGAATCAAACATTTGGAAAGTAGAGGCGCCTGCCCTGGTCAGTAGATGTATTAAAAGAATGGTGGTGAAAATTTACTGGCTGGACAAAGCAGCTTTCTGAAAGCAGAATACTTGGCAATTCATGTGAAAGAAATGACCACAGGGTTCAGAGTTAATAAAATATTCACCTTTGAAACTGTAGGTGCTGGTGGTACCATCATAAAGTTGTCAGACTATTTGTTTCCATCAACCAACCAAATTTAAGAAGCTCTGGTTCCTACACAATCAACGGGAAGAACAGGCAAAGTAGAGGAATGGATTTAGAAGGCTGAAGTAGAAGGCTGTAGAATACAGAGAGTAGCACAGTTAAAGACCAAGAGAGGTAAAAAAGACGTGCACTGTACAATAAAACAGATTTGTTTAGTAAAGTGACTTCTTTTGTCCTTAAAGCCTATGAATCTATTACCCTGCTCATGGAAGGAACCAACTGTTGCTCATGCATGCTGGATCAGTGGCCTCTGAAGGGAAAATAGCACAGTTCCTGTGGAAATCCAGATTAAGTCAGACCATCTGACAGAAGAAAAAAAGCTCTGAAAAAAAGAATGAAGATAAATTGATAGGAACAATTATGAATTGTTCAATGATTCATGATTGTTATGAACTATCAAAAAGATAAATTGAGGAACAATTTATGTTAATGGAACAAGAAAAATTAAATGGAGAAGTGATATTCTGTAGGAATGGAAGGGGCATCAAGAAAAAAGCATCAAGAAAGAACTAAATCTTTCACTTAAATAATATTTAGAATTTGGTGCTTTCCTCTTCCCCATTTTATAAAAATAACCGGGATATTAGGAGAAAAATCAATTTTTATTTCAACAGTTGTGTTACCAGTACAAGTGGTAATGCATTCCTGGTAGCTTCCATCACCATTAAGCACTTTGAAATAGGAGACTGTGCCAAAAACTGGCTGAAAAGAGTTTCTTTCTTTCAGAACGTGACTTAAGCGATGTTAGTTCTCGTTCAGAAATATGTGAAGTGGTAGAGCAAGGGAATCCCCTGTTTAAATTGAGTTGACTGATTAGAAATCGCTTGGCAATTTTACAGAGCAATCACGTGAAGATATTGTTAGTTGTGAGCAGCACACATAACTAATTATATTAAATCTGGCTGGTGGTTTTTTTTTTTTTAGAATTTATAGTAATGTAGTGGTTCTGATACATTGCACCCAAATTACAACCAGGCCAGAAGAGCACTGTAACAGATCAAAGATGAAGATCCTGGACTTCAGTGAAACCGCTGTTGGAAGTGTTGCACTGGTAAAGTTTTCACAGTAGAACGTTTACCCACTGCCCTCACCTCAGTGGTGCTCATCTAGAGATCCTTAGTGCTGAGTGTAATTCTTCATTCTTCCTGAAAAAGAGGTGTGGATTGGAAGAAATAAGCTTTGTGGGTCCCATTTATTTATCTTTTATGTCACTCATTAGGCAAAACTGCTTTTGGCTGGTGATGAGCAGTTCTTTCAGAGCAAGCAGCCTTCTACTCACCTGCAGTACGGATCAAGAAATGCCCTTCACCAGTACTCTGGGCAGCAAACTAATACTGTGAATACAACTGCTATGTAAAACTGACTGTGTCTGACAAGTATAGTTGTATTTAATATTAATTTTTACCTCTGTGATGGGTGGAGATACTACATGGTACATAGCAAAAACTTTGCACTGAGGAATAATTTCAACACTATCAAGAATGTAGGTCAGAAGGCATCTGACTCTCTAAGTATCTTTCCTAGATTAGTTCCAATGAAACTTACTCCTCTCTTACTAGTTTTTGCCAAATCTTGTCTTTTGTCAGCAGTGAAACAAGGTTATTTCAGAGGTGGCACAGAGTTATTGTGTTCTTCCTGCACTGTGAATTTGCTACATTATCACTTCCTTTAAAGTTTTCCTTATTTAATCCACAGAAACATTTTGATGGTCTGTTTTTACAGAGTCCATAGCAACACAGTTTTCATGGCATCCAAAATTATTTAATTTCATGAAACTTAAGAAGTATCGAATATAAACTACCTCAGTTTCTTTTATTAGGGAATTAGGTATTAGCAGGAAGCTCTTTGCTGTGAGGGTGGTGAGGCCCTGGCACAGCATGCCCAAAGAAGCTGAGGCTGCCCCTGGATCCCTGGAAATGTCCAAGGCCAGGTTGGATAGGGCTCTGAGTAACCATGGCAGGGAGGTGGAACTAGATGGTCTTTAAGGTCCCTTCCAACCCAAACCATTCCATGATTCTATTCTATGATCTACTATTCTACATTGTAAACTGTGAAAAATCTCCTAAAGCTTCTCTTCAAGGAATACAACAAAAAGATCAAGCAGAGCTTTCTCTTTGCCTGTGTGATCAAATCCAACAGTGGACATTTTGGAAACAGCGCACTGTCCACTGACTCCACCTCTGTGCCTCCTAATTTATCTCACCACGTTAAGCCTCTATTCATTTGATTTAAATGCTTACATTAGATTTCCTGATTTTTTTTTTTTAATTCATCATTGTCAATTGCAGAAGGCATATTAGAAGTCCCCCAGAGGATTGCTGGGTCTAGCAAAGGACAGACACATAGAAACATCCAGGCAGGTCCAGGGCTGCCAACCTCATTCTTATGCCACCTTTATATGCCTCCTTCTGAAGCTGCTGCCATACTGTGGGCTTGGAAAACTTTGGAAACGGGGTCGCTTTATAAAACCTGTGACATAAACCACATCATGGTTGTCATCCACACTTCTGCTGTGTCTTGGCACTTCAGGAGCTGCAAAACCAAAGACCAAACATTGCCCCACCAACTGCCTCCATTCTGTGGGGCTCTGCAGTTTAACTGGGAATAACATGTTCTGCTGGTTTTTGACCCAGGAAACTTTCCTTTTTTCTGCCTTTGGCAGCTGAAATTCCTCTGGTACTTGACACACGTGGTTTTATAGACCAGCAGCGTACTGTACAGTGGGGACACTCCATCCCCGCCCTCTGATTGATTAAAAGCCATCTGCACCCCCTTGCCAAGCTCCAGACACAATAAATCAAGAGCAGTCCAGGAGCAGAGGCCAGCAGGAAAGGGGCATCGATCTTGCCCGGTGTCACAGGGTTGACAGGAGGATAATGCTGATCACTGTGAGATGCTAAACTTCAATGATTAAAGAGGTCCATCCACCAGCAATGGCCACTGCCAAGATGCCCAATGCCAGAGGCGTCCTGGCAGAAAGTCTTTAAAACAATAAAGAAAACAAGCACTTGCAATCACTCAGATTCATTGAACATAATGGAAACTTTTTGAGGTGCTGGGGAATTGAAAGGGAAGAAGTGGATTGAAGCTGTTCATATCCAGTGATATTATTGTGAAGACAGAAAATTCTGTTAAAGAGGCAAAGCTTTTAATTTATATTATCATTATATTTATATATATCCATCATATCTATTATATGCATTTCCTTCACATTATCATTATTATCTACTACTTTTTTTTTCTCCCTACAGTAAGGAAGTACACATATTATGAAAATTGAGAGCTTTCCCTCTGTGCAGAGTAATCAGACCCAAGGGAGGACATCCAAGTGTCAGGGCTGGTTCATAGTGTCACTCTGTTCCCAATTACTTGTCAGAGTTCTAAAGCTGGAGAGTTCTTAGGGTCATACCTACATATACTATATATGTATTTATATATATATATAAAATTTATATTTAGATTTAGTGTGTGACACAGAAATGTTGGACAAAAACCACTAGAAAACTGTTCTAAAAACTTCTGCCACAGAATGTCCCAACCAAACTTCCCTCAAAGGGAGGCTGGGCACTGAACAGGCTCCCCAGGGCAGTGGTCACAGCACCAACCTGACAGAGCTCTAGGAGTGTTTGCACAATGATCTCAGAACCATGGTGGGATTCTTGGGGTTGTTCTGTGCAGGGCCAGGAGTTGGACTCGATGATTCTTGTGGATCCCTTCCAACTCAAGATATTCTGTGGTTGTATAATTCTATGAAGCTTGCAGGTCTGGATTCAATAATCAGTTCATATTGAGTGATTATAGATAACTCTGTCCTTCAATCTGACAAATGCCTCTGCCACACGTCACTGTCTGCAAGGCAAAACCATCAGCAAGGAAGGTGGATCCATAACTCAGCTGCTACAGTTTATTGCCGAAAGACATCAGCTAATAGGAAAATTGGTGCCCAGGCATCATAAATCCAGTACAGATGGGTCAGTGAATATTTTTTCTGAAGTAAATAGAAATATGAAATGGGAAGCATTGGAGAAATTCGCAGAGATGACCATCTCCATGGAGAGATGCTTCAGTTGTGGCACAAATAAATTGCTTTCACCCCATGGCCAGTCCGTGTCAGAACCTCAGATTCTCACTTGTGGATTAGACAATTTACCATATTTGTTGTTCAGGAAAGTCCATGGAACTTTTAGCAAAAATACTAACTTTGCTAATAAGAGTTGTCTTTTAATCCATATAAATAATTGTTTTTCTGAGTGATTAGTAATACCCCTCATCTACTGTGTCTTAATCTTGGGGGGTTTTGACCCTTACATATATTCTTATGAGGCATTATAACAAAAATTAGCTATATTTGCTCAAGCTTTTATCCTCAAATTCATCACCCTACATTGTGATCAGTTAGGGTTATTGATCAAGACCACTAGATTTATTTTTCAGGGTAAAATTAGATGGCTCTGTGCACATTATTTTATCAGTGTCCAGGTACAGTGGACATTGCTTCTTAAATTGATTGATCTACTAATGTTGCTATTGAGGCATAAAAGCAAATTTGAGGCTTAAAAAAAAAAAAGAATGAGAGACTAGAAACAGCATCAGCTGCAGGATCAGTAAAGGAATATGAAAATATGAAACTGGAATATGTTGTAATCACAGCAAGGGAACAGACTTGAAAATGCTCTCTTCCTCCTCCTGGCTGTTCTCTCTGTCCCCAGTCAAACCTGTATCTATGAAATCTGCAATTAATGAAACTTCCTAGAGTTAGGAAAAGGCACATCTAAGCCATGGAAACTGGCCTGATGATAATTTTATTTTTCTAGTATTTCTTTCATGTATTTATCTCTCCAGGCCTTTGTGTTTGTTTCCCATTTGCTGAACAGTTTTAGACTTCAAACAAAATTGAATAAGCAGCTGTTTAAAATAAAGTGAAGGAGACATTTCTGAGACTCCTGGATGCAGTGACTGAAGAATGTAGCTGGGAGAGACCTTTATGTGATATAATGTGTGGGTTATAAATTCTCTTACTTCAGAGAGACCTGTCAAACACCCAGACCTCTTTTACAGAAGACTTCCATTGCCCCTTTGATTTATTTGCACTTTTCTTATGGATTGTTCCATCACCTTTCCTCTTGAAAGTTCAAATTTACTAACCAGAGGCTCTAAGCTTCAGTGTACAGGTCCCACTATTCTCCTTTCAAAAGGAATGCAGTTATTGTGGGTCAGGTACATGGGTTTCAAGTTTGGTGGTGTTCTAGTGAAGGAGATTAAAAAGATGTGCAGGACTGGTCCTTCAGGTGTGTGGGCTCAGGTGCAAAGTGGAAAGTGGTGTTCCCAGTTAGAAGGAAAGTTGAAGCAAGGTGGAAAAGCATCATCTCTGTCTGAGAGCATTCCAAATGCTTTGTTTTTCAAATGGAACTGAAGTGCTGTGAAATCACTGACCATGAGGAAAAGCAAGCTGTGCTTGGGGTCTCTCATGGGGACAGTGGTCCACTGATCTTTCCAAGCTGCTACAGGAGAATCCATGTCACACTTGCACAGAGGACCAGGGGGAGCAGCTAAACAAAAGCATTTAACCATGTGCTTACCTCAGGGGATTAAACTCAGGTGAGTATCTCACACCCACCTGGCTGTAAAACTGCCCACCCCAACCACTTAGCAGTTTCTGTAGCTGTTAGGCAACTGCAAACAAATCCAAGTCAATGTTAGGAATTTAAAAAAAAAAAAAAAGTCATCATCAACTTCCTGCAGAGGTTGCAGGTAGGGTCTGCGATCTGAATTATATATTTTTAATATTTTCCCTTAACTTTTACTTAGAAATTTATCTTGTTTGTGGCTGAGAGCTTTGTGCAAGGCAGAGTTCCTTAGAGGCTTCTGTTGAGTATTCCCTTGCTCACTAACTATAGGAGAGAAGCAGAACTGTCCTGGCTTATTTGTGTGTGCTGCAATTAATTTCTGACACTAATGAGAAAGAGACTAATACAATGCACACCAGATTAGCTTTCCTGCTGTGTTCCTTTTTGTATTGACTTGCAAATGATGGTAGCACAAACTTGGTAAAGAATGCTCTCAAACTAATGTGAACTCACACAATTCATTACAATATTTCAGCTATAATATAATATGTCATATTAGCACAGCAGAGAACCAATAATGCCTTTACATTAAAACAATGGTTTCATTTCCGTGCTGCTGGTAGTCAGACTTCGTTCTTCATCTGGAGAAACGAAGTGGAACTGACCATTTCAAAGATTTGAGATTAAAAGATAAAACTGATGTGGGTTAAAAACCTATGCAGAAATCCTCATTTTAACGAGGATTCTAATTCTCTTATCTCTGAGTCAAAAGAATTTTGCTATTTTAATATTGGAAACACACGATTGCGCAGATAGATCCTTCTTTCAAGGCAAGAATCTGAACAAGGTGCAGCATGTGATTGTGATGAAGAAGTGATTTCTGAACGGTGGAATGTCTTATGTGTGTAGGGAAACACAAACTTATCCAGCTGTACTGCTAAAAAAAACCCCAAAACATTGCTCTGCACATAGAATGAAAGGGTTGGACATATTTTGTTATTTAAAATAGTTCTGAAGACATTTTTGGAAGACTGGGGATCAGGAAGGAAGATCATTATAGAAGATAATTCTAGAAATCATCCTTTCCAGAGAAAAGGAAACCTCCAAAATTTAGGGGTTTGGCTTAGGTGACATTTTAATTTCTGGAAGTTCTAGAAGCCTTTCAAAAAAACTCTCGGCCTAAATATTGTTTATCTCACATTGTTCTAGAAGAAAAGTCTGTCAATGATTCATAGCTGTTAGGATCTGGTTATTATTCCTTTCCAGTTATTTTGCCTGGAGTGGGATAAAATAAACACTAGTACTAAGCATTTTGTCAAGAGGTAATGAAAAATCTATGTGTTATCACAGAAATGGGACTTGAGAGGCCATGTAAGGGTGGAATAAATTTCACTTGAAGCAGTAAGAACAGGCTAGTGAGACAGCAGTGTTTTCATCCTGTGGTTAGAGAAAAAAGAGAGTGTTAAATCTCCAGGGTTTGTCTATAGCTGCACTTCCTGACTCGTCTTGGGCAAATCACTTAAATACCTTTTGCTGGCTTTACCAACTCCAAAATTGTTGTGGGTGATTTCCGTGACTTGTAAAACCTCATCCCCAAGGGACACATTCACACACCCTTTGAACACTTCCCTGCAAGGAATTTAGGGTACAGATTCAGTAGCAGTCACTTTTATCTTTCCATCTCAAAAGTTTAGAATAATTGATACAAGTAGCAGGCACAGTTAGGTGCTTGTTTACCAATAACTGCCTCAAGAATATCTCTGTTCTCTAGATTTAACTCCATACCTCCCGAAAATGGGAGAAGGTGCCCAAATATTTATTTTTATCTACACATATTTGAGCTGAATATGCCTGAGTTGGATTTGTAATTAACCAAGCTGGAAATTAACACAGAACTCATCACGTTTTTGAATAGGATTAGCCCCAGGAAAAGAGAATCCAACAACTGACTGGTTACATACTGCATTATTTTTCAGTATGGCTCTGTGTTGTGGTTCAACCCCACCTGGAAACTCAACCCCACACAGCTGCTCATTCACTCCCCCATAGTGGGATGAGAGTGGGAACTGGAAGGGTAAAAGTGAGAAAAACTCAAGGGTTGAGACAAAAATAATTTAACAATAATAATAAAGAGAGAAATAAAACCCAGGAAAGACAAGTGCAGCAAATAAAACCCAACGTTCACCACCAACTGATGGCCAACAAGTCCTTGGTCAGTGCCCACTCCCAGAAACCTCTCCCCTTGTTTATATGCCGAGGATACCACATGGTTTGGAATATCCCATTGTCCATTTGGGGTCAGCTGTCCCAGCTGTGTCCCCGCCCAACTCTTTGCCCATCCCCAGCCTCCTCAGTGGCTGTAGGCCCATTAATTTTTTTGGTTTTCTGAGCTCTTTATTATCCCTTCTCTGCTCACTCTAATCCCCTCCTAAGGTCACCATGCCTTTTTCCTTGAAGTGTCTCTCATTTTGAGATTTATGGCTACCTGGAGAGTAAAAGGAAGGAATCAGAGTTGTCACTTGAGTTTTGGAGAGCAGAAACTCCACCCCAGGCTTTTCAGTCAGAGTTTGTTTTCTGCTGTGGTGAAATTTTAGTACCTGTCAGATCAGTGGGAATTCTTCCTGATTAAGAGTAGGCCAAAATTGGAAAAAACTTCCCTTGTGCTTAAGTAGTGGAATTACCATCTAAATTTTTTTTGTTTGGTTGGGGCTTTGGGTTTTTTTATTGATTGTTTTGAGATTTTAAAATATTTTTTGTTTATTTGTTTTAATAACCGAAGAAAGTAGATAGTAAGCCTGCAATTAATGTGATAGAGATGAGAGCTTAATTTCCATAGTTGCCTCCTTGTTCTTTTAAAAGAACATTCTATAAAGAAGGGTTGTTTGCAAAACAAAACTTTTCTAACAAAACCAGGGAACTTTTTACCTCTGTAAAATAATCAGGAAACCTGGAGCACTATTGATTTCACTCGTGATGCTGGAGGAAGAAAAGACATAAGGGAAATGGTACTTGAAGTAAGTGAATCAGATCAATTGTTTTCATTTTGCAAAGGCTGGTCAAGAGAGTTTTTCTCCGACGTGCTCTTGCTGACCTGGGAATTTTGTGTCAGAAACGCCTTTTAATTAGGTTCTAAAATGATACAGAAGTACTGGCTTTGGAGGAGAGTGTTCAGTCTGTGCAATTGAGAATGACTGGTCCTAGTGTAGGGTAAAATCTCTCAAAGACAGTCAGGTACTTAACAAGCCCAAAAGGAATCCATAGAAAAATTCATAAGTAAGAGTAAAAAAAGGTTTTTGGTTGTAATGATATTGTGTGTGTGTGTGTGTGTGTGTGATACTTTATATATGATACCGTATATGTAAGGAAGTTTTCTGAAGTGTATTTGACCAGATAAGTTTTAAAGTGCAGACACTAATCAAAATAGGAATAAAAGTTATGATTTTCATGTCCTGAAAATCTGACACACTATATATTTCCATCCTTTGAAAATCTGACACACTATACATTTCATCCTTTGGAAATCAAGACCATTAAATTATTTTAAATTATAATCTCAGTGACAGAGAAAACAATGTATGGAAATTCAAAATCCCTGACTTTTAGGTTTTGCTTTCAATTCTGATTACAGAGCTCCATACATATATCTATTAACGTATATTGATGTTTCTCACATGTAAGTGTTTTACAACACTCCTCTGCCATGGATTTTGACATTTGTATTTATTAGATATATGTCTGAAAAGTGCAAAGAAATCTTTCATTTGGGGAAGATTGTGTTGACCTAAGGGCAGATGAGTTTGTTCATTGTTTCTTGGTCATTAGTGACTCTTAGGCTTTCATTAAAACTGCCTGCAGTGTTTTGTTGATTATGTTCTCTTTGAGGCTGAACTTTTTTCCCCCCGATTAGCTCTGACTGCAAAGGGAAATCCTGGGGGCTGGTTTCAGTGAAATAGGTTTGGCTGATCTTAAATTTTCGCTGAGCAAACACCTTGCACCAAAAACTTCTTGGTTGCCAATATCTGACACTAAACCCCAAAGAAAGTATCAGGTCAAAAGAACACAGTTCTTTTAGACATCTTGTGTGGATCTCATGATTATTGTAGACCTTAATAGAGAGTGGCCTTTCTGATGGCTTTTTGCAGTAGAAATTGAAACTATTATATAAATAAACCCCCTTTTTGAGAAAAGAAGTCACTGCTGAGGATACTTTGGTTGTGTTTCTCAAATACAACTGTTATCTTAATTTACACAGTGTCTGTGACATATGATTGTCATGGAAATTTATCAGTAAAAGCAAAGTTGCCATGAGCTGGATTTATGATTTTTGTTGTTTTGTTTTTAACTGGGAATCAAGGCAGGATTCAGTTTGGAGATAAGCCGTGCATGCAGAGATGTATTGTTCTGGCTTTTTCTGAAGTTTGAGGCCCATGAACACTCTCTTCTACCACGCTGTTAATGCTATGGAGCATCAGTTGTAGTTGAAAGGGGTGAAACTGGCCAGTATTTGATTCTGTGCATTTCCAGTATTGCATCACTGGTGAGCTGATGCTCTTCAGTCATGGCTGCAGCAAGGTTTACTTGTTTAATTAATGTGGGGAGATTTCTGTGCCTCCAGCCTAAGAATCTTTAAGTTTCTGTTTTCACAGCCAGTTACAGTAATACCAGTGTGACTGGTGTTTCTTCTTGCACAAAGCTCTTCAGTGTTCTAAATCTGTTTTGTGGAATTACAGCTGAAGTCAAGCCCGTAAGATTTTCAATAATAAAAGTATAGGTGACCATAATTTAAGCACAACCAGGCATAGAAGAGCCCTGCTCTTCCAGCTTGGCCAAGTCCATATTTCTAGGACCAGGCATGACTGCCAGCAGGGTAGATGCTGCCAGCTTCCTTCTCATATCATTTGCAATGTTAAAAAAAAAATGGGCAGAAAGGGAAATGGATAATAAAATTCCAACGAAGAGCTTATTGGCTGTTAATGGTTCACCTGCATAATTATCCTGCAAATAATATACATTATACATGCAATGCTAATATTCACCAAAGATAAAAGTCCTGAGGTACACTGAGAACTTCCCAGCTGGGTTTAATATAATTACAAGATGAAATAAATGGTATTCGTAAGAGGCCAGAATGCCACCACAGAGCCTAGTGAATTATTGATGATAAACTCCAAGATGACCCATTGCCTTTGATTTTCCTCTCGTTCTTTCCCATTTCAGTGATGAAGCTTCTAGGGAGAAAGCCATAATTTAAATTATTAAGGAAGAAAAAATATAAATCCTTGTCTTTATTTTTGAAAAAATGCTGTGTTTAGGAAACAAGCAACTAAAAGCAATTTTGCCAGTCTGAATTTCTCCTGTAGGTCATCTAGAATGAGGGTGTTTTGTCACATTTATTTCTCCAAAAACAAAGTCTATTTCCATGTCATTACTTCCTGACTTTGTATGATGTTTTGAGGTGGTAATTTTTCAAAGGTTAGTTTCTCACTTAATTTAGTCCAGTGACTCAAGTCTGATGCAAATACAGGCTGTAAAGTTAGTTTAAGAAAGTAATAAAGGATTGGGATCTGTGTTACTCCTTAACCTTAACACAGAAGTGTCTGGGACTGCCTGGTAGTGTCAGTGACTGAAAACAGCTGGTTCCCAGAAAGTAGAAAACAAACAAACAAACTAAAAGATTAAGGAAAAAAAAACCCCAGTTAGGCTCTTCAGAATCTCACAAACAACTACTGTAAATCATTATTTATTAGCTTGAAATAGAAGCACATTATTACCACCTTAAAAGGAAAGAGAGACGAAATCTCTGGAACTCCACCCAAGCAGATAAAGACAATAGGACCAGTTATTAAGTTAGAAATGTTTAAATAGCATATTTGAATGGAACACCTGATGACTTTGTGCACAGCAATAAATACAAATACAAGTGCTGAAGGATAATGTCTGCTGCTCAGAGTTCCTTACCATTTTCATTCTAACCACAGAGCAGATCTGAGCTAGAGTGTTACTACAGCAATGAATATCAACCAGATGTAAATTTCTATTTTTAGTCTTTTTACTACTCCTAAGCCATTAAGTGAGCCTTAAAAGCACGAGGACAAAACATTAGCCATACTAGTATTAGTTCCTATTTTTGACAGGGAGAAACTGAAGGATAATTCCTATATTTGAGATGATCTAAGAATAAGATTTTACCTATTTTCCTTACTGATTTCAATGACTTCAACGACAGGCGTGTCAAGCCATTTGTAAGAGCTTTTGGACTTCCCACTCCAGGCGTATATTGTTTACAGTTGTAGCTGAAGAATGTCATGGACAAATTTAGAATTTCCTGATTAACTTTCCTCTTTATCCATTTTGTCTTCCTCTAAAAGTCTTTTCAGCCTCATTCACGGTGTAACTTCCATATTAAGGCAATGCCTTCATTCCTTGGTTATTTGGAGACAGCTCTGTTCCTGAGCCAAAGAGGATGTATCATTTAGGGGATTTTTTTTTTTTAGCATTTCCTTCTTTTGATCTGGAAGTGGGAATAGCAGTTTGTTTATGCAAACACAAAATAAATGCTGTTAATTAACACCTGAAACTCTTTTAAGGCAGTGTTTATGTATGTCCATTAGTGTGGCATGAACGAAGGCTTTAGGAGGAGCAGGATTTCCACAGTAGATCTTTCAGTAGCTCCAGTCCTAGAAACAGTTTTTTTAACATAGGAATTTCAGTATTTATGTTTTTTCTGTGTTGTTTTCCCTGATATTAACTTTTCATTGAGACTTGGATAAAGTCTCAATGTTTAAATTCCAGGAAGCCTTTGTGGTTTCTGAAAGTGCTGTGCTGAGGTGCTGTGAGCTTCTTTAGAAGGCTCATGTCCTGGGAAACCCCACACTCCATTAATTTCATGTTTCTCTTCCTAAGGCAGTAAAGACACCGTTACCAACACTTCTTTGTGGTGGCGAGGCCCTGGCACAGGGTGCCCAGAGAAGCTGTGGCTGCCCCATCCCTGGAAGTGTCCAAGGCCGGGTTGGATGGGGCTTGGAGCAACCTGGGCTAGTGGGAGGTGTCCCTGCCCATGGCAGGGGGTGGAATGAGGTGATCATTAAAGCCCCTTCCAACCCAAGCCATTCTGTGATTCTGATTCCTTTCACACTTATTAAAGCCTGTCTTCTTCCCTGCTCCATCCAATGTCTGGGCAGCAGCACTGAGAGGATTTAGACATGGTGATCTCTGCTCATTTAAGGCATTTTCATCTAAGAAGCTCACCTGTAGCTCTGCTGTTTCTCATTATTCATGGACAAAGAGACAAAGATGCTCACAAAAGAACCTCAGCAGAATGATTTGTGACCTCTTTATTCCATGAGTTGTTCACAAGATGATTTACAGAGTTGGATTCTACTCAGCCTGGCTAAAGGTGAGGAGATGGAGGCTTACTTATGCAAGGCAACACTAAATAAAGGCTGCCAAGGAGTGTGTGAGACAGGCTATTAGTGCCTAGTCACGGAAGGGATAGAATTGAAATTAATTCCTTGTGACCTGTCTGCTGCCAGAGAATAGTTATTAATTATCTGATCTGTCTGTACATTTTTTCCCCCAGGATCTCTCGAGCTATCTTGAGCTGAACCTGGATCACACAGAGGGCTGCGCCTTGTTCTTGCAGATGCACACCTGTCTGAGGAAGGAACTCTAACCTCCTTTCCCTTTCCCTTCCTTTCCCTTCCTTTCCCTTCCTTTCCCTTCCTTTCCCCTCCCTTCCCCTTTCCCTTCCTTTCCCCTTCCTTTCCCCTTCCTTTCCCCTTCCTTTCCCCTTCCTTTCCCCTTCCTTTCCCCTTCCTTTCCCCT